>OY992887.1:83755409-83922909 GCA_963921405.1 Cepaea hortensis
TGTTCAGAATGTCATTCTCTCCACCCTTTCGTATTTTCCCCATATAAATCCCCCACCCCGCCCCTACAAAGTATACGTAAAAATGAAAGCTAACTTTAATAACACATACTAGAAGAAGACTAGACGTCAACATAAAACGGGATTTACGGGTCTACTTATGTTATAAAACGAATTTCAGAAGGGCGAGAAGTACAGAACTGTAAAATATGGAGGGAAAAACAATATAAAGTAATCGGTTCTTATGTTAGCGCAATCTTGAAATAATGTTACTCCCCCCCCCCCCCCCCCCCCCCTTTTCTCCTCTCCCTCCGCCTGGAAAACTTAAAATTCCCTGCTAGGGGGGAATTCCCCACCGGTTGACGTTTCCATTTTCCTCTTCCACCGTATGCCAGACATTCAAGAAATTCATGTGTGTACACATGACCAACATACGTTTTACTCAACCGTACTCGTATTTATCACAGTAACCAATCCATTTAATTTTACTCAATATAATTTTTCTTAACTTACCCAGTGGCGAAGGATAATATATCGCCAAATGTGATCGCCTATTTGAATAGAAGGACGATATGTCGAATTACTAGGGTCAACGTGTTATTTGTTTGGTTTCGTGGCATCTTATGCAATTTCAATGCTCAGTGAACGGAAATTTACATTATAATACTTTTTCATTTGATGGTGTACCGCGTTTGGTCCAAAACCTACTGTTTGTTTACTTAATCTGGACTTATAGAATGCCAGCTACTCTACAGCGTGTTTACTTAATCCGGAATCATAGACTGTCAACTACTCTTAAGCGGTGTTTCGTAAATTTAAGACGATTTTTGGGCCGTTTCAAAAGATCTACTAAGAGCGAAACTTCCCTTCACTAAAAGACATAAGGAAGCAACTGCTCTTCTTAGATTCTTTGATCACCAACAAACGATAAGAAAACGCTGACCAACAAAACACTGTTGAATACATAAACCAACTAAACAAGACACTGTATGGAGACATAAACCAACTAAACAAGACACTGTATGGAGACATAAACTAACTAAACAACACACTGTATGGAGACATAAACCAACTAAACAACACACTGTATGTAGACATACATCAACTAAACAACACATTGTATGGAGACATAACTCAACTAAACAACACACTGTATGGAGACATATAAACTAAACAACACATTGTATGGAGACATAACTCAACTAAACAACACACTGTATGGAGACATATCAACTAAACAACACACTGTATGGAGACATAAACCAAGTAAACAACACACTATATGGAGACATACATCAACTAAACAACACATTGTATGGAGACATAATCCAACTAAACAACGTTCAGCGGCGACTTGCTCCCAATGTGCATTATGAATGCCTGTATCAATCATGTCCCGCTTACACACATCTTTGTATCGTAGTAGAGGTCGACCCTGAGATCTCCTACCCGTCTGTAATTCACTAAAAAAAAGATGTCCTTTGGTATTCTACCATCATCCATCCTCCTAACGTGTCCTATCCATCTAAGTCTACGAAGACTGAGCATGGAATACACCGTCACACAACCTGATCTTTCCAATACTTCAGTATTTGTGATTTTGTCTTGCCACTTAATGCCAAGTATTCTTCGCAGACACCGCATATGAAAGCTGTTTAAACGTTTCTCTTGGCGTGAGTAAGTTGTCCAGGTTTCACTGCCATAAAGGAGAGTACTAAGGACACAGGCTTGGTAGATGAGGACTTTTGTTTTGGCAGTAAGCTTCCTGTTCTCCCAGACTCTTTTTGCTAACATGTTCATTGTTGTTGCTGCCTTGCCAATCCTGATGTTGATTTCCTGATCGAAGGATAATTTGCTATTTACCTCTGAACCTAGATATGTAAAATGGTCTACTATCTCCAGTTCGGCGTCGTCAATAAAGATTGATGGTACACCATGTGCACCTTGTGACATAATCTGTGTCTTCTTTTTGTTAATTGTTAAACCAAATTCAGAACAAGCATTGAAGAATGCAGATAGTAGATGTTGTAATATGGAGACATAAACCAACTAAACAACACATTGTATGGAGACATACATCAACTAAACAACACACTGTATGGAGACATACATCAACTAAACAATACACTGTATGGATACATAAACCAAGCAAACAACACACTGTATGAAGACATAAACTAAGTAAACAACACACTGTATGGAGACATAGACTTAGTAAACAGCACATTGTATGCAGACATAAACCAACTACACAACACATTGTACAGAGACATAAACCAAGCAAACAACAGGTTGTTTGGTGATACAAATCAACAAAAAAAAAAGAGGGACACATTTGTCAGACGAAGGAAAAATAAGTGAAAACTCGTGATCACAGGTGTCGCAGATGCTGGCTGTTTTCACAGTCTGAGCCTATAAGCGTGTGCGTGTATTTCCAGTTGAGTGAGTTAATGCACTTTGATAATGGACCCCAAGAAAGTGAGCACAGTAAGAGACAGTGAGGAAGCCATGAGTAATGAGACCGAAGACAAGTTGCAGACAGGGAATGCGTGGTTTTTGAGAAGGATGTTGAGAATATTTTGGAATGAGAAGAAACCCGCTGAGGTACTGCGGGTGTCACTGGATAGCTAATCAAAACCATGAAGAAAGGACACAAGCTATTTATGGGGCATGCCAACAAAAGACAAGACATATATAAATTAGCATGATGTGGAGATAAACGTAGGTATGTGCCAATATGCATACTTTGGTAAACGTAGACATGTACCAATCTCCATACATTCATCATCATCATCATCATGTGCCATGCCAGTAAGCGTGGGTGGTCATGATTTGCCATCTCACTCGATCACCAGAGTCATGGGTCAGCTCAGTGTTTTTGTCTCGACCATACAACCTGGCCAAGTCATCCAGATATTTACTTCTCTGCCCTCCCCTTATTCTCTTCCCCTCTGTCTTGCTAGTTGTCACCAAGTTCTCCAATTTATTTCTTCTCATACGTGACCAAAAAATTGTGACTGTCTACATCTAATTTCTCTAACCAGTTTACGGTTTTCATTTGTTTTTTGTAGGACTTGGTCATTAGTTTTTTTTTTTTTTTTGTCTGTCTATGGCATTCTTTGCATTTTCCTTAGAAACTACATTTCCACAGCCATCAGATGTTTTTTTTTTTTTTTTTTCAGCTTGACTGCTCATTGTCCACTCTTCACATCCATACAAAAGCACAGTTTCTATGTAGCACCTCAACACTCTTTTTCTCGTGGCAAATGTCAAATTTTTAATGGTCAGTATATTTTCATCTAGCAAAAAGATGCCTTCGCCATGGCGATTCTTGTTCTAATCTCTTCTAAGGTATCTCCCATCAGGTGTTATGACTGTTCCAAGATAATAGTACCGTTTCACTTGTTTAAGAATATTCCCATTTACTTGTATATTACATTGTAGTATTTCCTTCTTCTTAGTGACGACCATAATCTGTGTCTTCTTACAATTTAATTTTAACCCAAGGTGTTCACTGTGTGCAACAATCGCATCTACTAAATGTTGCAGATCCTGCTCATTGTCTGCAATCAATACTGTGTCATCCACGCATCTAATGTTATTGATGTTATGTCCCCCAGTGATGATTCCTTTCATATCGTCAACATTTCTGAAAATATGTTCACTGTACAGGGAAAAATGGTCTACAGACATTACACATCCATGTCTCACACCTCTCTTGATAGGCTGATATGGACCTACTTCATTATCGATCTTAATGGCAGCTTGTTGTTTCCAATATATGTTTTTATGAGTCCTTCTCATCAATTTGTAGATCAGCAAGCATCTCCATCATGTTGACATGTCTTACTTTATCGAAAGCCTTTGTGTAATCAATAAAGCAAAGATGTAAGTCTTTGTTTACTTCTACAGAACGTTCAGTTAATGTTCTCAGCATATACACAGCATTTACTGTACATTTGCCTTCTACAAACCCACATTGTTTTTCTCCTATTTCGGGTTTATTTTCTTCTTAGCTCTTTGCATGATAATTCTTAGCAAAACCTTTGTGTTGTGGTTCAGATTACTAATTGTTAGATGTTGATCACATTCCAAGGCTACTGATTTCAATAAATATAGAATTAGATAATTCAGGAGGTATATCTCAAGTATCATATATGTGTTCAGCAGTCTGGTGACTTGGTCTATTTCATATTCTTCTAAGGCATTGATAATTTCTGTTAAGATGTTGTCTGGACACGTGGTCTTGCCAGATTTCATATGGTTAAGAGCATTCTGAACTTCTGTGTTCAGAATTGATGGTCCTTCATTATTACTCTGAATATCATATTGTTCTTATCTTGTATCATCATACAGGTTTTTCACATAATCAGATAATGTATGTAAAATCTCATGTTTTTCTATTATGATTTTTCGATGTTTTGTTTTCAGGCAGCCTCTTGGTGTAGGTGTTCTTTTATTAGTAAGCTCCTGAATTCTTTTGTGCATTAATTTGGTATTTTTATCGATGTGTTGATTTTCAATTTCTATGCATTTTTTTTTTTCAAGCCATGTTTCTTTTGCTTTTTTACACAATGTTCTGACTTTCCTGTGGATCTCATCATATTTGTCAGGATTATTTTTGTTGTGTCTTCTTGTTTCCATTAGCCTTTAGATTTTTTCAGTCATCCATTTTTATTTAATTTTGGGATTGTTTTTTGGGATTGTTTTTTTCTGTAGCCAAATTGATTGAATTCTTGAATATGTCCCATTGATCATCCACATATTGAAATAAAATCTCTAGATCAGACAATACCTCCCCCGATGGTGTTTCCACCTTGTCGTGGTGGGGGAGCTTGAGTTTCTCAATGACCCTGAGAGCTATGCCGGCGGTAGCGTAGCTACCAGCAGGGCCTCCCAAGCCGGACAGGTCAAAGGGTAGAGAACAGACAAAGAGAAACACCCTGGTCCTCCAGGTTGGGGGTTGAAGCGTGGGGGTTAACATCCCCACCTTTGTAAAAACCTTTCTTTGTTACGAAACAAATACATGAGCCTCGATATCGGACTGACTTATCTGGACAACGACCTTGGAACGTTAAAGGACTTTTGAGATTTGGAACATGGAATGTACGGACACTATATCGAGCTGGAGCGGCCGAAGAACTAACCCGGGAGCTGATTGAATATCAAATGGATATAACAGCAATTCAAGAAATAAGGTGGCCAGGAGAGGGTACTTTAGAGCAAAATGGAATGATTATAATATATGGAGGAAACACCCAAAATAAACATGAATTAGGAACAGGATTTGTCATCAAAAAAGAGTTATGGGGGAACGTTTTAAACTTTAAAGCTTTTAATGACAGGATTAGTAAATTACGAATAAAAGGTAAATGGAAAAATATAACGATGATTAATGTACATGCACCTACTGAAGAGAAAGAAGATGATATTAAAGAAGACTTTTATAATGATCTGGAAGATGTCATAGAAGAAACCCCCAAACAGGACATCCTGATTGTGCTGGGAGACTTCAATGCAAAAATAGGTAGAGAGCAAACTAATAAAAAAGTGGCCGGTATGGAAAGCCTACATACAACTTCAAATGATAATGGATGGAGAGTCATCAACCTGGCAGAAGCCAAAGGACTGCAGGTTAGCAGTACCAGACTACAAAGAAAGGATATACACAAACAAACTTGGAAATCATGTGACAAGAGAACCTATAATCAAATAGATCACATTTTAATTAACAACAGAAATGCATCAAACATACAGCAAGTCAGAAGTTATAGAGGAGCTGAGTGCCACAGTGACCACTTCCTCGTTGGAGCAAAATTTAAAATAAAACTTAAGAGAGCTTTCTATACTAAATTACAAAGATTACACCCAACATATAACAGAGAAAAACTGCAAGACATTACAGTCAAAGATAAATTTACAGATGAAATCAAATGTAAACTTGAAACTATGCAAAACCCTTTGGAGGAAAGCATTGACCAAACGTGGTTGAACATCAAGAATGCAATTCAGTCTACCGCAGAAGAATGTCTCGGTGTGTTAACCACGCATAGAAAGAACAGATGGTTCAATCAAAAATGTGAAGAAGCAGTCATTAGGAAGAAGAATGCCAGACATGTATGGTTAAATGACATCAATAACATCCAAAAGGAAGAGCATTATAGAAATGAATGTAAAGAGGCTACAAAAATAGTCAGACAGCAGAAGCGAGAATATATGAGTAATATAATCAAAGATATGGAAACTAATCACCAGAAAAATGAATCCAGAAAATCTTTTAAAGAACTGAAGTCAATGAAACGAGGGCACCAACAAAACACATATGGTTTAAAAGACAAAAATGGGAATATGATAAATACCAATGAGGAAATGTGCAACACATGGAAAGAATATTTTATTGAATTACTAAATTGTGAAGCTCCAAGTAACATTTTCTCACAAGAAGAGGTTCTAACATGCGAACCACAAATTGAAGAACCTACATTTCAAGAAATCCTATATGTAATCATACGACTTAAAAACAATAAGGCAACTGGGACTGATGGAATTGCTGCTGAATTTATAAAGGCAGGTGGCCATGCATTACATCTAAAGCTATACGAACTAATAATAAAAATCTGGAGGACAGAAGAATTACCCCATGACTGGAAAGAGTCATTATTGATACCTATCTTTAAGAAAGGAGACAAGTTCCAATGTGGAAATTATAGAGGAATATCACTACTGTCCACAAGCTATAAGATACTATCCGCAGTATTACTAAATAGACTAAAACCATATTCAGAAGACATATTAGGTGACTACCAGGCGGGTTTTAGACAAAACAGATCAACAATAGATCAGATATTTATCTTACGACAAATAGCCGAGAAACATTGGGAATATAAAAGAGATCTCCATAACATTTTTGTGGATTTTAAAAAGGCTTATGATAGTGTCCATAGGAATAGTCTATGGAATGCTATGCAGGAATTTGGAATACCAAGGAAGTTAATCAACATGACCAGACTATGCATGGAAGATACTTATAATATAGTAACATATAAAGGCAGGAAATCAGACCCCTTCCAAATAACATCTGGCTTGAAACAGGGTGATGCACTATCGCCGCTACTCTTCAATCTGGCTCTAGAGAAAGTTGTAAGGAAGGTAAAGGAGGAATGTGATATTGGAGGAACATCCAAGCTGCTTGGTTATGCAGATGATATAGATATTATAGGGCAAAGTGAACAAAAGACATTGGAAATATTGACTCACTTAAAGGAAAAAGCCCAACAGATGGGGCTGGTTATCAACCAAGATAAGACAGAATATATGGTAATTTCAAGAGACGGAATGGCTAGAAACTCTGACCACATACAAATAGATAATATGACCATTAAAAGAACGGAAACATACAAATACCTGGGTACGATCTTCAACTGCTCCAACATCATAAGGGAAGAAATACAAACTAGAATCAACTCTGGAAATAAGATATACTATGCACTACAACATCTACTAAAATCAAAGGCGCTATCTCGTAAAACCAAAATCACAATATACAAAACACTGATCAGACCAGTTGTGCTGTATGGCTCTGAAACCTGGAGTACAACGAAAGGAGACGAAGCCTTGTTACAAACCTTTGAGAACAAAATTTTAAGACGCATCTTTGGACCCATTAGGGATACACAAAGTGGAGAGTGGAAAAGAAGAAGTAACATAGACATTTATGATCTGTTTAAGTCCCCGCTAATCACTGGTATCATGAAGGCTAATAGACTACAATGGCTGGGGCATATAGAAAGAATGGAAGATAATAGGGAAACAAAACTCGCTTACACTCAGGAAATAAATGACCGTAGACCCCGAGGTAGACCAAGAAGGCGGTGGAGAGATAATACATGTACAGACCTACAAGCACTTGGAATCAACGACTGGCAAGAGAAGGTCCACCAGAGAGACGAATGGAGACGGATTGTATTTGCAGCAAAGAACCTCAATGGCTCGGAACGCTGAAGAAGAGGAAGAAGAGATCAGACAATACATCAAATCTGTTCTTTACTTCTATGTTAAAATTGTCTTTTATTTCCTTGTTATTTTTTTTTAATGCACACAGATCATATATAGTGTTTCCTGGTGTATACTGACTTTCTTTAACTGTATCTTCGATGTACCTAAAATCAAGATATGATCACTATAACAGTCTGCATTTTGAACTGTTTTTGCGACTGTTAACGCATTCGAAACCTTCTTTTAACCAGGATGTAATCGATCTAGTTTCTAATCCTCCTGTTAGGACTTCCCCATGCTCATAATCTTCTGTGATGTTGCTTAAACCAGGTGTTTCCAACAATCAGTTCATGTACTTTTACCCATTCTACAAGTCTGTATCCTCTTTCATTTCGTTCTCCCAAACCATGTTTACCTACTGTGCATCCATCACCTTGATTTCTTACTTTCGCACTGAAGTCACCCATTATGATATTTATTTCTTAATTTTTACATTTCTTCAAAGCATTCTCCATGTCATTATAACATTCATCTACACTATCTTCACTGCTTTCTCCGGTTGGGGCATACATTTTAATGACGTTTATGTTAAAAGGTCTGCCGATTAATTTTACTAATAGAACCCTGTCTGACACTGCCCATTATCCTTTAACAAATCTTGATGTTTTCAGATTACAGATACTTGCTATACCTCTTTGCCTTTCCTCTCCTTCAGAATATATAATCTTAAAACCCTCCGCTGTCTTAATCCCTGACCCGTTCCATCTCGTCTCACACAATCCTAATATTCTCTCTTTCTATTTCTTGTTTGATGTTATCCACTATTCCATCTTTACTAATTTTTCTAACATTCCAAGTTCCTACTTTCAATGATAGTAATCTTTCGCACGCAGTAGCCTGCTGACGGTCTGGGGTCACCTGGTGCACATATGGAGCCCAATTTACGCCATTTCTCTGATTTTCGACTAGATTATAAAGCATAATTTTCTTGGCATCTGTAAAGAAGGTAGTTTACCATTGATTTCCTTCTTAGCAGTGACCATACTGGTCAATGTCCGTAGTCATTGTACCCCCCCCCCCTTTTCCCCCGCCCTAAAATAAAAAACAAAACAAAAAAAATTCTCTGCCTACTGTCGTGAAGCTGGAGACCACGACCTACAACTACCTGTCGGCTGCTCTTCAACCTCATCCACTACTTGCACCCATGGCTTCATGTAACCCTGATCAGGAGGCTAAATGGATACTGCACCTTGCCCAAGGGTGTTTCGTAGGCTAGCGGAAAGAAGGAGGCACCTTACTTCTCCTGTGATAGGGGATACCCCTACCCTGCTACCCCATACATTAATAAATGCATGAATCTCCATTTTGTATAAACGTAGCCATGTGCCAATATCAGTATTTTGGTAAACGCAGGCGTGTGTCTCGGCATTTAAGATAAAGAAGACATGACTGGATGTATGTAGACAGATTAAATAACTGGGCAACAAACAAACACTCCAGCAGCACCAGACATAAGAAAATATCACATGTATGAGAGAACTGAAGTGTAACGAGTCATATGAATGAGCGGACTGCAGAGTAAAGTAACGATCTTTAATGTCTGTTTCAAGAAGAAGTAATAAAAAAGACGGAGGAGGGGGATGAGGAGAA
This sequence comes from Cepaea hortensis, assembly GCA_963921405.1. Classification (NCBI taxonomy): domain Eukaryota; kingdom Metazoa; phylum Mollusca; class Gastropoda; order Stylommatophora; family Helicidae; genus Cepaea; species Cepaea hortensis. The sequence goes on from OY992887.1 coordinate 83,765,052, forward strand.
GAAGATGAAGGTGGAGGATAAGGAAGAGGAGGAGGAGAAGAAGAAGAAGAAGAAGAAGAAGAAGAAGAAGAAGAAGAAGAAGAAGAAGAAGAAGAAGAAGAAGAAGAAGAAGAAGAAGAAGAAGAAGAAGAAGAAGAAGAAGAAGAAGCAGAAGAAGGAAAGGAGGAGACAAGAAGAAGAATAAGACAAACACGATGAAGGGGGTGAGGAAAACGAGAAGAATAAGGAGGAGTAAGAGGAAAAGGAAGAGGACAATAATAATAATAATAATAATAATAATAATAATAATAATAAGAAGAAGAAGAAGAAGAAGAAGAAGAAGAAGAAGAAGAAGAAGAAGAAGAAGAAGAAGAAGAAGAAGAAGAAGGAAAAAAAGGGGTCAAATGGCTTCTCCAACCCATACTCGGATATTCCTTCACCATCTTCGCGAATATATGTAATTGAAATCCCCCATACTCTACGACTCTCAATCAACGTGTACTTGTCAAGGTATACTACCCGCAAAATAACATCTAGTACAGTGATTCTCAACCTTTTTTGGTCCGTGCCCACCTTCACCATATTTTCAGAACGTCATTCCCCCCTTCCTATTAAACATTTGGCCCGTGCCCCCCCCCCCCCTTTCACCGTATTTTCAGAAAGTTATTCCCCCCCCCCCCCTTTCATATTTCCTATCTAAAAATCCCCCACCCCTACACAGTATACGTACAAATGGAAGGTAAGTTTAATAGCATATACTAAAACAAGTCTAGACATCCACATAAAACATTATTTGTGGGTCTACTTACTTTAAAAATGAATTTTAGAAGGATGAGACATACATAACTGTAAAGTATGAAGGGAAAAACAATATCAAGTAATCGGTTCTTGTATTAACGTGATCTTGAAATGGTCTTCATTCCCCCCCCCCCCCCTGGAAACCCTAAAATGCCCCCCTGGGGGGGGGGGGGCGGAATTCCCCACCGGTTGAGAACCACTGATTTAGTAGATGCACCGTTGACTTCTTTCGTTCCATTAAATCAGCTGCTCGTTCTCTGCTCGCTGAGTCTTAGCTCAACAAGGAAGTGCGCTGACTCCTAGTGGAATCAATATCCTTGGAATGCATACTTCATTCAAAGCAAAAAACAACAAGAGTACAAGCTACCGCGAACAGCTCCCGAGCTCAGCAGCAGGCGTTTGCATGGATATGGTGGCCTCAGCCCGAGGAAATATCGATACGCTAACATTTTTGTGTAGGAAAATGTAAATTTAATAAGGCACTCGATGAGGGGAAAATGGTAAAGCTTAGTACAAATATGGAATCAATTCCTGCCCGAGAGAAACTCCACAGCCGTCTGCTGTAGAGTAACCCGCTTCTCTATGATAGCAAAGCTGGTCGATTCCCCAGCACTCACTCTAAAATCTGGGGGGGAGGTAAGAGGGTAAGGAGAAATCAATGAATAAACGTAACGGCAAAAATTTGGAACATGTATGGTCTAGGAATGCCCACCGATTGCTGATACTGTTACAAGAGTGGGACACTTAATTCCCACGCAGCTCTTGTATGGGCCAACATTAAAACCATTTAGCGAGAATTAAATGTCATTGACAGTAATATCAATAGACGTGACAGAATTACTCTGACATTTTCTCGCAGGTTTTTGGTATAATGTGCTAACTTAATAACTAACACGTCACGCAAAAATAATCGACGATACGCCCTGCTCATGCATTCAAAGATCATCTCTCTCTCTCTCTCTCTCTCTCTCTCTCTCTCTCTCTCTCTCTCTCTCTCTCTCTCTCACACACACACACACAACACTATTTCACACACACACAACACTATTTCTCATTTAAAACACTGTTTTCCAGTTGTGAATGTGAATAACGAAAACACAAACAATGGATTGCACGATTTAGTGCCTGGCACATTTCGCTGCCTAATTAGACGATCTCTGTCGAAGGTCCTAAACTAATTACTTTAGTTTACGTTGAGTGATTTCTTCAGTCTGAACATGAAGAGATGCAGCTAAATATGCCAAGCAATAAATCGCCCAATCTATCGTATGTGTCTTCGTTATTCAAATTTCTCATTTAGTTACCTTTAATGTTTCCATGTCTCACTTTCCGCTTCTACAAATTTCTACTTCCAATTCTGCTTCTTCTATGTTTAATTTGGTCCACTCTATTTCTCCTATTTTATATGCGGTTTTCTACTCTATGTGACGACTATTTGTCTACTGTATACAACTATTATTCTCTCCTTCCTCCATTTTCTGTAACTACTATTTACTACATTCCATGTATACTGTACTTCACTTCTTCCACTTTTATGACTACCATTTCTCTATTATTTCTACTTTCGACGCCTACTCGGGTTTACTTCTCCCACTCATTCCTTCAACTATATTTCTCTTCTTCGTCTTTATAGTGAGTAAAGTAAAAGACTCTTATGTTATTTGTTGTTGTTTGTCAATCAAGAATGATGATGACCATTTATTTCATCCAGTGGGGTTGAAAGTATGGAGCCGTGAGTTCTAAGATGGCTGATAAGGCCTATTTTGGCTCCAAATGTTCTTTGACAATATGGGCAAAGATTCCCTGACGTTCCAGGAGGAGGGTCTTCTGGAGTAGTTTTTCTGTCCAGCATTTTCTTCACAGCTCTTGCAGTCCTGGTTGCTTCACAGGTGACTGCACCCTTGCGTAATGATGTACGCCACGAATTTCGATCTTTGGCAACAGTCTCCCAATTGTCAAGATGAATTCCCAAAGCTTTCAGAGCGATTTTTAGTGTCTTTAAAGCGTTTCCTCTCGCTGCCTTTCGAGCGTTTACTAAAACGCAGCTCACCGTAAGAAAATATTGTTTACGGAGCCTGCGATCTGGCATGCAAGTTAAGTGACCAGTCCAGCGAATCTGATTCTTCATTAGTACAGTGTGGATATTGGGCATGGACGCTCTTTCTAGAACTTCAGTGTCTGGGATTTTGTCTTGCCAGTTAATCTTCAATAGCTTCCTAAGGCAGACTGTGTGGAAGTTGTTTAATTTCCTATCGTATCGCTGATAAACAGTGCAGGTTTCACAAGCATATGGCAGTGTGGATAATACAACTTCTTTGTAGACTTTCAGCTTTGTTTCCATGTTTATTACATTTCTGTCCCATACATTCTTGTACAATTTCCCAAAGGCCACGCTGGCCTTGGAGATTCTTGCATTCATTTCGTCATCAATTGTGGCAGCTTGTGACACAGCGCTTCCAAGACAGGTGAATATGTCCACACCACTTAGTCCGTGACCATTCACCTTGATATTCGGCACTGTGTGATTATTCCCTGGAGCTGGCTGGTACATAACTACAGTCTTCTCCAAGTTGATATTGAGCACAAAGTTGGCACAGGCATGTGAGAAAGCTAAAACACTGTGTTGCATGTCTGTCTCTGAGTAAAGTTGGATGAAGAATGACTTGCGCGATGAACTGGATTAAAGTGAGGAAGAGTTGCGCAATTCGTCGATCTCACTCTCTCGTCTGAGTCCATCTGAGTCCAGTGGCAAGACAAGTCAAGACGACTGGAGACGAATACAGGTGCAATGGATGACCAGGACGCTATACGTGCCTTGCCGTGCTCGTTATGTTCCACAACACTTTGCAGGTAAACGCCGTCTTGCCCGTTGCATCAACAATGATTTCTTCCGCGCAGTCTGCCGAGTCCTGTCTTCTACATGCTTGGTAGGCATACCCTAGTTCACCTATTGATTTAACACCAAATCGGCTACCCACGCCTGGTTTAGCCAGCCTGTCACAGCTGTTGCCCATGGAGTGGCCGCTGTTGCATGCTAACAGCTACTTAGAGCCACAGGCGTGAGCTGGATATCAGGCTTGGACCAGTGGGGGATGTGCCCTGAAAAGAGCGTGACAGTCATCCTTACCAAAGGTACTACCAATGCCTGACACCCCGTATCCCCAAAAAGACCCTCATATACACGCCATAGACGCACTGGGTGTGTGGTGTTAGACCCATGTTGTCACAACCAATCCGCGCTTGGTTTGTGATGTGGGCAATATTGCGCCGGCCACTTCTACTTCCCAAGGTATTTTCTGGTACCCAATTTATACTGGGAAGACTTGGGGAAAAAACATACAACTACCCAGAAAGACTAAGGAGACCTTTTTACACGTCTTATGGCGCATTGGGCGACTGGTGCTACGCCAATAGTTTTATAGTTCTATGGGAACTTGGTTTATTGTGTGGTCAATAGCACGCCGGCCGCCTTTGCTGCCCATGTTACAACATGGTTCATACCAGATGAGTGTGCAGCCGCAAATCAAAGTGAAGCCGCAAAGCAAGTTGCAGCCGCAAATCAAAATGTAGCCAGAAATCAAGGGGAAGCCATAAATCAAATTGAAGCCGCAAATCAAGGGGAAGCCACAATCAAGGTGCAGCCGCAAATCAAGGTGCAATCAGCAAATCAAGGTGCAGTCAGAAATCAAGGGGAAGCCAGCAATCAAGGGGAAGCCACAAATCAAGGTGCAGCCGCAAATCAAAGTGAAGCCGCATATCACGGGGAAGCCACAAATCAAGGTAAAACCAAACAAACTTAGAAAATTACACAATTTTTGGTCTGGGCCAGTTTGGTATCTGGTAGTAAATCCAGCCAAACTTCTAAGTAGTTAGAGAATTGCGTATTTATGTTATGATGTGATTAACACATTAACACTAAAATGTAGTGTTAACAGAATCAGTGATCTTACTTCACCATTATATTATCTTCTTGTGTTATAAAGGTGTTATGTGTAGATGTGTGAGCAGTCGGGAGATATTCAGTGATGTTTAACATTAATCCAGTCTGGCTGTGGTGAAACGCCAATGGCTCATGTCCTCATGCCTTCTTTTGTTTTGGGTAAACAGGGGGAAACGGCTTTCGGAAGCTCTCAGTTCTCTTGTTCGCTCAATCTCCATGAAAGATAGTTCTTTGGGGTTACCTTCATAACACAATCTTTACATGGAGCGAGTAGATATGGGTCTTTTCTTTCGGGTAGACCCGATGGAGCGCCTTGCGCCAAATGCGCACTGGTGCGGCTTCTGGAGAATTCATGTCCGTTTCTACTGATCGTTACTCACTGGCGAATGTCAAGAGTTCAAGTTAAAGATTGAGACATTTGAAAAGGTCTACTACTGGTGAAATGGAAAGGTAAACTTGGGTTTTCTTTGGTCCAGCCAAGACTTGGCCTATAAATCTCTGTTGTCTTAAAGACGGAGAGGATATGGCGAAACGGCAGTCTTGCCATATTGGGAGGGGGTGACCGTTAGCCGATCTGGCTACGCGTCTTGATCTTGGCATGGCAAGGGAACAAATCTGAAGAATAAATAGTTACCAAATGATATCGCTTGTTCTTGGCAGCCGATAGACGAGTGCTATCTTTCTTCCTACGGCTTACCGTTACTTAGTAGTATCTCTCATTGAAATATAAGCACATTAGATAGCTACGGTGTGCCGGAAGGAGGGAAGGGCTCCTTGGGGAAGGGGTCCACCAATCTATGATATATCTTCTTGAGCCGGAAGAGGCTATCCACGGTGCTATCTCTTTCGTCTTTTAGTCGATAGGATGATGTGGGGATTATAAATAAACTTCGTTATCTTATTGAGAGAACCTGCATTCCTCTGAATCTACGTGTTAGGTGAGGCACTGCCGGTACATTGTGGCGACAGCTCAGACAAGAGCAGCAGCCGGAAGAGGTAGTATCTTCTTTCATATTCTTGCTGGGAATGGGGAACTACCCTTCGTGCCATACAACCCCACTACTATACTATTAGTTAACGGGGAGAAACACACAGATTACTAGGCACACCACACCACAAGATCTTGGTTGTGAGAAAGGCATGGTTTGCAAGTGAGAGGGAAGCATAGACATGAATGTGCCCAATAATAATAAAGGCTTGGTATGAGTGTGGAGAGTGAGTCTTATATGCAAAAGGTTCCTAGGGTCAAACGACAAGACCTCGTCAAGCTGAAGGCCTAGTCTAGGAAAGACGCTGCCAATCCAGGACCTCTTGTCAGGTCGGGCAAGTTCAATCAGGGCTCTTGATTAGTATTATTATGTATATATTTTGTTATGGCAACTAATGTGCTGAGACCATTAGGAGTCTCCATGTAGGCTGTACCAGAGGTTTAGGCTGGAGACTCTCACAAATATTTGTCCTTTCCAGGGTCCTTCTTTTGGAAGTATGAACAGAGCTGAAGGTCTCGACAGGGCTCTACGCAGAAAGTATGTTTATGACTATGCCATGGCAAGGTTTGGGCCATGCCAGCTCTAAGGATATGATCTCTAAGAGATAGAGCCACTGCTGACCTTGAAAGAATGACCATCAGCTAGACTGACACATCACCAGTCATCTCGATACGCTTGGATTGAGTCCTTTTGTATTATTGGCTGGACCCCGCCAATCATTCAGACACACCCATTATTATATCAGAACTGTTCTCCAGGATATTATTTCCTACCTGACATTATGCCAGGTGATTCCACGGCACTTCCCTAGAACATTTGATTACTAAAGACTGTGGTCCATGGAAACTTGGAAGTTTGCTTCTACAGAAGGCTGTTGTACGTACAACCAATTACCTGGAAGGAAGGAGATTCTTGCACACGCGGTGAGCTGTATGTGGACGGATCGGACAGTGTATGAAGCTGGGTCTGTGAAGATAGCTACCTGAGGCTCTGTGCCTGAACGTTATCCTTGTTGTGTCTGTTTAGAACTATCTGTTTTATCTGCCTTAATGTTTTCCTGTGCTGTTCTTTATTAATTTAATAAATCACGTTTTAGTTTACTCCAATGAGCACCGGGTTAATTATGTGTCAGCCAGAAATACACCTTAGGGACTAGGTCCCTAGGTCGAAAGAAAGAGTGACAGTGAGTCCGGGGAACGGAGGAGGGTTGGCAAGTAAAGACCTATCCCAGTCAGGGCTATAGAAGATTATTTAAACATTGTGACAGGGCTATTTGGGACCCTCCACGTAGCTTGTTACACTGGCGAAGAACTTCTATGGTTTTGGAGAAGAGTTTAGAGTCACCCCTCGGATCCACATTCATTGAGAGGTCATATAAATTGCATAAATAATTAAGCACAAGAGGTGACATATAAAGGTCTCATCAGTTGACCTCTGACAACATGCAGGTCAGCATTTTACCCTTTTTCCCAAATAAGTGGGTTTATTTTAGGCAAACCTCTGACTAGGCTCACAGAGGGACGTTTCTGGGATAGAAATCTCAAAAATTGCAGAAATTTAAGAGAGCGGTAATTTCCCGCCGAGTGAATGAATAACAAGGCATTTACAGCCATATAAACGTCCTGATGCTTTCAATGCGGCAAATATTGGAAGTCAGTGTACAGATTGCAACTCTGACATATGTCCACGAGTAGAATAATTTGTCAACACACAAAATATATGTCGTTCATGAAAACACGCAATCAACGGAAATTGAGTAGCAGCTTATCAACAGTAGAGTTAGGACGTTATAGTAATGGTTAAGCCAACTAAGCATGAGCGCTGGATGAACCCTTGACTTTTAACTTGTTTTAAAAAATGTAATATTTTTCCTGAATTTACTGTTTTACCATGATTTTCACAACGTGCTTTGTATGTCAGGCAATATTTACTCATACAATTAGTTAGTTAGATGATCTCTAACTTTCCGAACACTCACAGTTACCAGTGTAATGTTGTATACATCAAGTGTGATCCTATAGACAGCAAGTGTAATGTTGTACACAGCAAAAGCAAATGTATATTTGTTTCTCCAGACAGGGGAAGGAAGCCAGGATGTACGTCATCAAGGGACGAAACTCCTGGACGTATCCAATAAAATACCCGACAACATAGCCAAACACCTCTCCGTCTAAATTGCAAATATATAATTTCCTACGCTCTGGCCGAGCGACATAGGATGGGGGGGGGGGGGGGGGGGGGGGGGGAGAGAACTGGGAGCGGAGAACGGCCTAACCTTAATTCAGCTGAAATTGTATTTGCGTTTTCTCATAGCAAGGTATTGCGCTATTCTAAAAGTAGGTTTTGTTTGTACTTTCACATGTTTCAATGATATAATACAAGGATGGCCAATTAGCAGACTGTAAAAGGATCTCTTTTCATATCTTGAGAAGTTTTAGGCTTATGGTGCAAGCCCCATATTTATTTAACAATCGGAACTTAATTCGTAATGTGGGCAATACTCCGCCGGTGGCAATGACTTTCTCAGCACACTACCTGACACTCGTTTTAGACTGATTGGAAAAGGAAGTCCAGTTCGATGGAAAAATAAATCCCTGTTTCAAAGGGGATTTGAACGTATTACCACCAGGCCAACAGCAAGCGTGCTAACCACCGCTCCCCCACGGCTTCCAAATAGCATGTGAGGATTCTGCAGTATGAACTCTACAGCAGAGCAAACACGACAGTTGATTTCCGATCGTCAGATGTGGTTTCTATTAGCCGAATGTTTTATCCCCTTCACCTCCTAGACATTATTCCGTGGTACCGCCCATGTCATGACCCTAGGGTGATTCCTGTCGTGTTTTAGCACACCCACCTTAGTGGCGTGTAATCGCTTTCCGCACTTAACCCACAAGAACACCGCTCTGTGTGCCTATTCACAAGCTACCCAGCCATCGGGGAGGCAAACATTGTTCACACAGAGCAGTTCCAGTTCCAGTTCCATTTCAAAAACAAAAATTCCAAATTTGACCTCGTCTAACCTGCTTCCTCAGCTGTGGTTATTGTTGAGGTACGTGGTTTTTGTGGGTTTATTCACCCTAATTCTTGTCTTGTGAGTCCTATCTCGGACTGGTTATGTAACGTTTGTGTCTGTGACGTCAGCAGTGGTCCTTTATGCTCTTCTGTTGTTATGGTTTTCTTTGTTGGTGTAGGCTCCTGGCTCGTCTGGCTGCAGTCCTTATAAGGACTTTTCGTGATCACACTCCAGCTGGGGATCGGTCGGCGGCTGTCCTTTGTGCATGTTTCCTTTTGTTTTCGTTGTTGGTGCAGGCTCCAGGCTTGACTGGTTGGAGTCCTTAAAAGGACTTTTTATTTGGTATTCTGTCTCCTTTTTTGTGCATTTTCTGTAGGAGCTTTTCGACGTTTTCTTTTTCCTCCTTGGGGAAACAGTTTTCACTGTTTCGTTTGCGTATCAGCTGCCTAGCGTTTTCTTCCTCCGTGGTCAGCCATGGGACAATTTCACCGTCCTCGATATAGTACTCGAAGTCGGCCTCACAGTTGTAGTGTACTAATGGGTATATCATCGGTTTCCCCCGGAGTTTTTTAGGCTTCTTCTTTTCTTTTTCTTCCCAGCGCCTTCTTAATTCCTGGCGCTTGAGTTCCTCCTTGTCGACTGGGTATTCTGTGCCTCCTTCAGAGATCCGACGGTATAGTAGTTCCCTCTTGGGCGTTGTGGTTGGGCTGCTGGCTTCAGCTTGCTGTTCAGACTCGGTCTCTTGGGTTTCTTCTTGCGGTTTTTCTGTGAGTTCTTGTGTGGCTTCTGCTGGTTTGTTTTGAAAGAGTTCCATTTCAGCTCTATGCAGTTCTCTTTCGGTCTTGATAATTTGTAGGATTTCTTCGTTCTCCTTCTTTATCTCAGCCATGCGCTGGATCTCTTGTTTGATGTCGAGCTGGATTTCTTTCATGTCGGCCAGCAGCTTCTCATTATCGCTGGTCGGAGTCGTCGTCAGCAGTGCCTTGACTTGCTTCTTCAACTCGTCTATCTGCTTTTGAAGTTGATCTCTTTCAGCTTGTGCTATACCCGTGGCTGTCTCGCCCCTCTGCATTGCTTCCTTGAATGGTGCCTTTGTGATGATGGCGATCTTTAAGACGTCTCTGTGTCTCTGCAGGTACGGACAGCCCAGGTATCTTGCTCCGTGTTTGCCCAGACAGTTGGCGCACTTTCTTCTGTTGTTAGGAGCTCGGAAGTCCGTGTCCAGCTTGGCCAGCGGACACTCCTTGAAGGCGTGGTGATCGGCGCAGTATCGACAGAGCATCTTGATCTGCCAACATTATCACTGCACCTTCCATTCGACCGCGAGAAAGTCAGCTTCTTTTTCCTGGCCGCTTGTTCTCTACCGCAACCTACACTAGGTGGTTCGTCATGCCCCGATAGACGCCATTGCACCATGTTGCCTTCCTCGTTGCTCTTTCATAAAGGACCGTCCTCTTACACACACCCAGCGGATGCAAGCTCTCATATATATTTAAGAAGAACGCAATTTGTTGTCACGTAATTATAACTGCACAGCTGCGGGAGATTTGGAATCAGACCGCGTTGCGTTGATTTTCATGTGAGTTTATGTCGTTCAGAAAGCAATGGCAAATTACTGAACGTAAACTTGCCAAGAAATCACAAACGGCCCAAAACATGCTGGGGTTGACTGCAACGTCTTGTGAAGGATATGCAACTAACTTTTAACTGCTAATAGAGGGGGTGTGAACGGTTATTGTATTACTGGTTCAGCAAAGTCACTTGCTGATTTGAAATGTTGTTTTCATTATAGTTATTAGTCCGGGTGTCCCCCTAATCGATCAAGAAGAAGTATAGCATTAATTGCTTCGCTGCCCACCAGCTGATCATGTGGTCAAATCCCTTCCGAGGGTGGCTGTTTTTTCAGTGACCTTGGCTTTCAGACCGACCCGGCCATAATGAGGTACCAGGCAATTATTTGGGAAGCAAATGCGGTGTTCGTGATGCTGACCACATCACGCATGGAGTGCCGATTGGTCTAAAATATGGAGCTACCATCAGGTAGTTAGTACACCTAATGGTGTGGAAGAAGGCCTTTACTTCGACCTTACATACATGGGAATCCAATAAATGTGTGAATCAGTTTATCTACTTTTCTAACGACCTACTCAAGCACCCGCATAGCCACCAATCAATCAGTCACTCAATCAGTCAACGAGCCTAAATTTCTACCTGACTACACAATCAATCACATCAGCCTATCTATCAACCTACCTGCCTATCTAACTACATATCAATCAACCAACTATCTGTCCACCTATATGTCTGCTTGCTTGCTTGTCTGTGGGTCTGTCTGTCTATCTATAAGTCTGTATATCTACCTATTCATATATGTCTATATGTCTGTCTTTCTATTTTATATACCTATCCACACCTGTGTGCCTGTCTTTCTGTCTTTATATCTGCCTTTCCATCCCTGTCTGTCTGCCTTTATGTCTGTATATCTGCCTATCTAACCCGTCTGCCTGCCTGTAACATATTTAGTTCGCCTTTCACGGATTTCCTGGAAAAGTAGAAACAAGACGCTCCTTATATGGACTGGGTATGAATCCTAAAGGAAGCCAGACCATTGGTTGGTTCAATTTCCGGCTAAAGCTTGCTAGAACCCGCCCGAAACTTAGTTGTCACTTGTCCAGAAAATATCAGCCTGACAAGTCCCTCTCCTAGTCCAGGAGGATTTTCCCATAATGCTAAACTTCGCTCTCTAATGTCTTAGGTATGTTTATAAATTCATTTCGGATGCCATGACAGTGCTTTTTAATGACAGGGAGTGCAGGTATAAGTGTTTTGTGCGTAAATGGTGAGTTTGAGAAATCATAACATCATTTAGAGGATAGCCTGATTTGCTTTCCCACATAGTTTTAACATGCTTAGTGTTTCGTCTGATAGTAGTAGTTGTTGCATGCTTTGTGAATGTTATCACACTCTCACTGCATATCTTCCTTTCCGGCGTGCTGTAGGACTGTTCCCTATGGACGCACACCACTGCATATTCTTCCTCCAGCTGTGGAAAGTTCTTGAGAGTCTGCAATTTACAACTCTTGTGTTTAGAATGTGTGACTGGACATGTAATCTATATCATGAAGGGGCTGGGAGTATTTAAGTGAATGCCATGTTCTTTTGTGAGCTATACTCTCATGGGAGAAGTAATAGGGGCACACCATAAGCAAAATGTACACACTATGCTGTGACATAATGTCCCCAGTTGGCACCATCTCGCAGACAATTATAAATATCTTTTCTTGGAACGACTAATTTCATGTGTGAGAGACTGGCACTACCTTTTATGGTAAGGAATGCCAGCGCTCAGATAGAGGCAAGGAATTTGCCAGTAGCTCCAATTAGACTGGTATAGCTTGGTAAAACTCCCGGGCTTCACTTGAGTCTGGAAGTCCCAACTATGTAGACGTGATTTTTTCAGGGAGCGGGTGAAGGCCCTTGTGGGGCCATTTTTGCCTCTATGTTGCATTGGCATTGAGGCAAATGGCGTGGGACATCTTAGCTGATTTTATCTGAGTCAAAAACTATTGGCTTGGATATACAGAGTATGCGCCACTCAGCACTTAGGGACCCCGGCATTCCTTCCAAGAATCGGAGGCCGGGGGAAATAATCCCCTATTATTCTTCTAGCCCAGTGAGAAACTCCAGACGGAGTTCTCTCCTTTTTTGGGTTTGGCCTTCTGGTGACATCTATGGAAAAGCTTCAACTGCTCATCACTGGCGTCTGACGAGGGATGACGCCAATCTTCTTCCTGTAGTATCAGGGAAGTTATAGTCTGCTGCCGAACTACCAGAGGTTCTGTAGAATCGGGTTATCAATTCAATAAATAGTCGAAGATATCAGACGTCTGTCTAGAACCAGGGGTGACCCCCTTCAGTGCAGTGTCGCTTATAGACATTGGGATGTATCTTGATCTACGATGTAAGAATACTAACCCCTATCGGCCAGGGGCCTCCTGGATTGATCTTCAACTAACCATCCCTACAGCCTCGTCAATAGTCCGTGCTTCAACTTATCCAGAATGATGGACATTAATACCAAGGGGTGAAATCCCTATTTTATGCAGACATTTTTATCCTCTCAAGACCAAGGCCAGATCGAGTAGTCCAGTCTTCAAGTCACACACCATCATCATTTTTATAGAAGGGAAATTGAGGACAGTTCCTTTTGTTGGTCAATTATGACTGTATCCTATCAACGTCTATGAGCCGTATCCCCTTTACCGTGTTCAGTATCCAGAGAACCTTGTTTCTTCTCAGTGGCACAGTGTGGTGGTTGGTCAAATTAGGATGGGAGAGCCCATCTGTTTTAGCGATAGAAGAGGAAGAGGAGTAGGGTAGAACAGTATAAGTGTCACCATCGAACTGTTGTTGTGGGAGAATAAAGACAAGGTAGAGAAGCCCTGTGTGGAGTGAATCTACATTCTCCTGCTTTTGAATATTGGTGACTTCAAGAACGGAGTTACCATAAGAACACAAACAACAGTCAGATCCCTGACTGTTATTGTTTTTTTAGGTGTAGGGAAGAGAAGAGGAGGAGGGAGTTGTTAGATTAGAATTGAATGCATTATTTGATAATGTATTTGTTTTGTTTGATGTTGCATAGATTGTAGTGAAGCCAGAGTCTTGTATTTCCAGATTATGAGAGTATGGCAATAAAGATATATGTTCGTCAGGAGAGTTTTCATTGTCTAGTGACCAGTGTAACACTGTTTGTTGTTGTAGAGAACTGTGCTAATGTATTTGTATATGTGCAGAGAATCCAGTGGGAGGTCGACCAACACACAGTATCAGATATTTTATCCAAGGATAACAACTTGATAGAGATCTGTGGTTAAGTGGCCTATTCTCTGTTTTATTCTTCAGGAAGGTAGTTTATCTTGTAAAGTGGGTGGAGTCTATCCGACCATAACCCAATTCTTACTTCAAAAGAGCCAATAACTACTCTATTCCTGGAGTCTTTTAGGAAATAAACTGTCTCGATCAACTGCCTTTATGCGGCGAACCCGATGGACCTATTTAATTATTTCCCCTAGACACTATTTCAGTCCATTTCATATGGTATTCTCAGTTATTATCCCACATATGCCAGCGTTGAACAAATGATTGTTGATGACTTGGCACAAGTCTATGTTCAGTGAATAGTCAGGGGTGTTCTTAGAATTTACCTAACTACCTTGCATTCATGAAGTTATGCACCTATTATGTTTGCAACTCTTGATTGGTTAGCATTAAGTGTTCACCAATCCCCTTCTTCCAAGAGTCAGGGTGGAAAAGAGACAGTGTGGTTTTGTGTTCAAATCTGGGTTGATGTTGATGAATATCCATTGGATGCATCCTGGCTTATTTCGTGCATTAATTATATGTGTTGTTTTCCTGTCAATTTGGTTCACATGTGCAGGTGGTCACCATAACTATATATATATATATATATATATATATATATATATATATATATATATATATATATATATATATATATATATATATATATATATATATATATATATTAGACAGGCGGTTGCCAATGATATGCAGGGCGAACTAGATCGAATTTCCTCATGGTGTGCTGATGCCGTTGCCCTTGTCAACCCTGGAAAGGCATCGGTTACATGGTTCTCACTAAACAACCATATTGCGAAAATAGACCTGCCGGCAGTAAGAATGGATGGGAGCATTTTGAGTAGAACCCAGTCAATGACATATCTTGGCGTGAGGCTTGATCGTAGCCTGTCCTTCAGAGATCATGTCGATTATGTCATAACGAAGGCTCGAAAAGGTTTGTCAGCAATGAGAGTCATGGCGACTGCCAATATCGAGGAAAGACTGCTAATACTTCTGTTCCAAGGACTTGTTCTTTCACGCATCGAGTATGCCCTGGCCATCCTCACTGTCAGCCCTACACAGATTGGAAGACTTGAAAAAGTACAAAATCAAGCCATGCGCATCATTTTGGGCTGCACAAGAGACACCAGCTGTGTAGCAATGAGATACCTCCTTGACTTCCCGACAATGGAACACAGGATCAAGATCTGGAGAGCTCGTCCATACTTAGAAATAAGTGCAGATGAGCAGCACCCACTGCATGACGTTATATTCAGAGAAAAGAGTGACAGGCTAAAGAGGGGCAAATCATGGATGGGTCGGGCGGAAGATGTCGTCAGACAGGTCTGCAGTCTTACCAGTATCAACCCCGGCAAGGAATGGGTGGTGGTGCCTCCAGCTTTTAAGTGCACTTTCTCCTGCATTATCACACTCGACAGACGGTGCAGAGAGCAGAACCCTGCAGCTGTCAATGCAGAGGTTAAAACGCTCATCTATGAACACTCAGATAGCTCGAAGTGCTGATCTATACAGATGGATCTGTAGTAAAGCAGCAGAGAAGTGCGTGGGCATTTACAGCCCGTTCAGCGGGCCGAACCGTTCAAGAATCCAGTGGTGCCCACTCTATGACCACGAGCAGCATGACGATGGAGGTGATGGCAGTTACACAGGCTTTCAGACAGTGGACTGAGTCGCTGCGGAAGTCTATTGTCCGTAAAGTCACCTTCATCTTCGTCCCGGGACATGCGGGAGTCGAAGGAAATGAACGAGCTGACAAACTGGCTGGCTCTGCACCCCCTATAGATGGCCAGCCTATGGATTGTGCCGATGTTATTAACGTCCTCAAAGATATGGCGAGAACAGAGGACTTTGACGTCAGTGATTCCACATCGCTGTCCAGGATGAAAGACCTGGGAGTAAGAATCGGCACAGCCAGACGCGAGAGGTACATCGGGAAAACAAAGCGCCTCGTCAACCAACACAGAACTGGCAGTATTAGCCACCGGACGCTGATGCATATGCTGGGGGGAGGATCTGAGCACCTATGGACATGTCCGGAGTGCAATGAAGATACCCCAACTGATAACTGATAACAGAAAGACTTCCTAAAGAAGGCTGAATAAACTGATAACCCATACTATCCGGGATACCCCTAGGCAAACACCCATTATTATATATTTAAAACCTCATACTGCCTTTCTGTCTGTATATCTGCCTATTCATCAATGTCTGTCTGTCTGTCCGCTTTTATGTCTGTATATCAGCCTATCCATCCCTGTCGGTGTGTCTGCCTGCCTTTCTGTCTATATATCCACCTATCTATCCCCCAGCCGGCCACCAACTCCAAAATCTGTATAAAATCAACAAGGGCCAAGGAGACAACCAGCGTGAGGGACCATAATTACAACGTCCACACATCGCCATCCACAGCCGTTTTCATTTGTTTCTCCAACGGCAAATGCAGGTCTCCAATAGATTAAAACGGGCAGTTGTGCCCGCACAAAGCAAATACAGTCTCAAATAGATTAATTATCGATTCCGCTTATTCAAGCAGAGGATGCACAGGCTATGTACGATATTCCACAACATTCTATGTCATCCCTTTGTTTCCCCTAAATACAGGAAGATAATGTTTTATAGAAGAATGATGAGAACCAATGGACGGACCCAAAAAAAAAAAACGTAATGAAGATTTCGTGCAAGAAGTTGATTCACACAGAGAACTGGTTACTCGTATCAGAGGAAGACAAAAAACATTCTGTGGGTGACTAATGAGTAGGGGAACGATACAGTATGTTGTGACAACGGGTAAGATAAAAGGGTGGATGGGCATAGGGAGACGGAGAGAAAAGCGGATGGACAGTTTGATATTATAATATGGAGTAACATTGATATTAGAACCGTTTGGCAGAACACGCGGCAGAAGACTGAAGACAGACGTGACAATCATGGCATAGAATATAAGAAAAGAAATAAAAACGACTTGGGAAAAAAAAGAGACTGAAAGAAAATAACAACAGAGAGCCAGGCGTGAATATAAGTATATATATATATATATATATATATGTGTGTGTGTGTGTGTGTGTGTGTGTGTACCTCAACATGGTCGAAGGAGTAAGAGCACTGTAACTCTTAATAATCATTGTCTATTCCACTTTTCGGATAGGGCAGTGATGAGCATTTTGTGTGATATTCACTGGCACAGGAAGGGAGCATAATTGGGTGACCGTTTGCCATGAAGTTGGAACCGCGACTAATTACTAATCCGTACGCCGAGGACGAGGTAGCAGTATCGTATCCTACACGCGTCAGTTTGGTCTTCAACGTTGACGTCCAGTTCAGAAAGAAGTGACAAGCTACTTTCTTGTCTAGAAAATCAACATAGGTTGAGCTTGGTCGCAACGCCATGCACTATATATATATATATATAACGCACTAAAAGTAGCAAAAACAGTTCCCAGTGCTGATTGTTATATTGACCACAGATTACTCACAGGAACATTGAGGATAAAGTTGAAGAAAGTCAAGTATATAACAGGAAACACTAAATATGACTTGTGTACATTGAGTAATGACAAGGAAATACAAAACAAATTCAACATAGAAGTACAGAACAGATTTGAAATATTGTCTGATCTTGAGATCCTATTCCAGGATGTGGATGATCAATGGGAAATGTTAAAGAATTCAATCAATGTGGCTGCAGAAACAACTATTCCAAAATTAAAGAAGGTGGGTCGTAAGAAATGGATGACTGAGGAAATTTTACACTTAATGGAAACAAGAAGACTCAACAAAAATAATCCTGCCAAATATGAAGAAATTCACAGACAAGTCAGAGTATTATGTAGGAAGGCAAAAGAATCATGGCTTGAGGAAAAGTGCTTAGAAATTGAAAAACAACACAACAGTCAAAATACCAAATTAGTGCACAAGAGAATTCAGGAACTTGCTAATAAAAGAACAAGTACATCAACAGGCTGTCTAAAAACTAAAGATGGCAAAATCATAATAGAAAAAGATCAGATTCTACATGTATGGACAGATTATGTGAAAGACCTGTATAATGATAACAGAGAGGAACAGTATGCTATTAGATTTAATAATGAAGGACCAGAAATTTTAAAGATGGAGGTTCAAAATGTTCTTAAGCATATGAAAGCTGGCAAGGCCCCAGGTGCAGATAACATCACAACAGAAATGATTAAAGCTTTAGAAGAATTTGGACTAGAGCAAGTCACTAGACTGCTGAACACGTTATATGATACTGGAGATATACCTTCTGAATTATGTAATTCTGTATTTATTGCTATCCCAAAGAAATCAGGAACTTTAGAATGTGATCAACATAGAACAATTAGTATAATGAGTCACATCACAAAGATTTTGTTAAGAATTATCATGCAAAGAGTGAGGAAGAAAATACAACCTGAAATAGGGGAAGAACAATGTGGGTTTGTAGAAGGAAAGGGTACAGTAAATGCTGTGTATATGCTGCGAACAGTTATTGAACGTGCTTTAGAAGTAAACAAGGATATACATCTTTGCTTTATTGACTACACAAAGGCTTTTGATAGAGTTAGACATGTCAACATTGTGGATATGCTTGCAGATCTACAAATTGATGGGAAAGACATTAGACTTATAAAAAACATATATTGGAAACAACAAGCTGCCATAAGGATTGATAATGAAGTAGGACAATATCAACCTATTAAGAGAGGTGTTAGGCAGGGATGTGTAATGTCTTCAGATCTTTTTTCCCTATACAGTGAAAATATTTTCAGAAATGTAGACGACCTAAATGGAATCAGCATTGGAGGACGAAACATAAATAACATTAGATATGCAGATGATACAGTATTGATTGCAGACAATGCACAGGATCTGCAACAATTAGTAGACGCTGTGGTTGTACACAGTGAGCAGCTGGGGTTGGAATTAAATTGTAGGAAGACACAGGTTATGGTCGTCACTAGGAAGCACGAAGCACCACAATGTAATATACAAGTAAATGGGAATATTCTTCAACAAGTGAATCGGTTCAATTATCTCGGAACAGTCATAACATCTGATGGCAGATGCCTTGAAGAGATTAGAACAAGAATCGCCATTGTGAAAGTAGCCTTTAGCAAGATGAAAAACATTCTGACCAATAAAATGATGTCAATTGAAACGAGAAAAAGAGTGTTGAGGGGATACATAGAGCCTGTTCTTTTGTATGGATGTGAAACTTGGACAATGTGCAGTCAAGCTGAAAAACATCTGATGGCTGCAGAAATGTGGTTTCTGAGGAAAATGCAAAGAATACCATGGACAGATAGAAAAACCAATGACCAAGTACTACAAGAGACAAATGAAAATCGTAGATTGATTAGAGAAATTAGACGTAGACAGTCAAAATTTTTTGGACATGTTATGAGAAGAAATGGACTTGAGAACTTAGTGACAGCTGGCAAGATAGAAGGGAACAGACCAAGAGGAAGACCGAGAGGAAAATACCTGGATGGCTTGGCCACATGGCATGGACGAGACAGGAATACTGAGCTGATCCACGACTCTGGTGATCGAGTGAAATGGCGAATCATGACCGCCCACGCTTTCCGGCATGGCACATGATATATATATATATATATATATATATATATATATATATATATATATATATATATATATATATATATATATATATATATATATACACACACACACACGTATCTATGTCTCTGGAAGCAGTGAGTGACATGGGTGCTGACGTCCCCATCAATCATGGGGAGGAATTGCCGTAACCCTTTTGCTATTTTGTAGCCTCCAATATTTGTATTCCTTGGCAGGCCTTGTCAGGCCTTGTCAGGCCTTGTCAGGCAGAAATGAAGGTCGATCCTGTTTTGTCTGCCCGGGATGTCTGATGCTCGTGGAGGATAACAGTGTTTAGAGTACAGACAGGCAGAATGACGTATGTATATACAGACAGACAGACAGACAGACAAACAGACGTCGCTACATGCATACCTTCCTAATACCTACTTACCCAATACTCACCCACCAACCCACACATACCTAAAGATAGATATATAGATAGACAAGCGGGCCAACGGGCGGACGGACGGACGGACGGACGCACGGACGGATAGATAGATAGATAGATAGATAGATAGATAGATAGATAGATAGATAGATAGATAGATAGATAGATAGATAGATAGATAGATAGATAGATAGATAGATAGACATGCACAGACAGTCAGATAGACATGCACAGACAGTCAGACAGACAGGTAGGAAGGCAGACAGACGGACAAACGGACGGAATGACAAATGGAAGAAGAGACGGACAAATAGACGGACGAACATACAGAAAGAGAGACGAACGGACAGACAATCAGATAGACAACCAGACAGATGGATAAAGAGATAGATTCTAAAAGATTAACACACTAGCCAGCGAGGCTATTGCGTTCAAGGGGAAGGTTCTAGACTCTATAGCTATCTTCTAACGGCTTATTCAATTAATCCCATCGTCTGATTAAATCTCTCTCTCTCTCTCTCTCTCTCTCTCTCTCTCTCTCTCTCTCTCTCTCTCTCTCTCTCTCTCTCTCTTGGCATATTCTCTTCACCGTCTACCCGACTCAAGTCTCTGGACTGTAAACACTGTATCACTTAAGTGATTATTGCCACTTCCATTACCCCGGTTTTGACCTTTGTATGCCAGTATCCTTATATAATTACTTATCCTTACGTCATTACTTATCCTTATGTAATTACCCTTAGTAGTGCTGTGACTTTGGCGAAATAGCTGAGAGGATTCGTGGTCCGTCTCAAGCTCAGAAGCTATCGGGTTCGAATCCCAGCACGAGGCCAGGCATTTTTACAAGGGCCTTTTGTTTCTAATTATAGTCACTAGTCCTGATTGGCCCTTGGGTGGTGAGGTGGTATATCTAGCATGCTCAGATAAGGCAAAAATTAGGAGATCCCGAGTGTTTGCACACAATAAAAGTCCTATATACCCGTTGGTAGGTTTTCGTTTTTAACAATGTTGCCAGGGCAGTCACTTTAATGTCTACTCTTCCCTATATCCATCTGTCGTGGGATATTAACGAGCACACGAGACATCCTGGCACTGCTGGGCATTGAACTCGGAACATCGTCGTGGTCAGCAGGAGAGCTAAGCACTCCGCATTCGCGGCTCCTTTTTTAAACGTTGCGTTAATACCCAACTTTAAGTAAGACACGTAACATATTAGCACTAGCGTTAATATCCATAGTTAATTTAAGCAAGACACGTAACATATTAACGCAACACTTTATTTGTCTCATTTGTGTTTGTTTTTGCATTTTTAATGTTTACGTTGTGTTAAGTAGCATACCCCTTACAGGACGTTGCAGTCAACACCAGCATTTTTCAGCTGCTGTTGATGTACTAGGCAAGTTTTACGTTCAGTAGTTTGCAATTGCTTTCTTAACGACCGGCTTACATACCCCCGTAAGTTACCAGCGCGGCGCGATCCGCTGCCTAATCTGGCAGCTGCTGTTTTCCCCACATGGATATACGGGATTATGAACAATGTCGTTAACACCTTGGCCAGGGAGAGCGGCCATGTTTACTTAGCTCTTGCATATATTCGCAAGTTTATATGCTGAATTATTTATACGAGTTCTTGAAAGTGAGTTATTAATACAAGGTCTATATGGTGATTTACATAACTATATACAAGTCTATAAGATGAGTTATTTGTGCACATTCCATAAGGTGATCTATTTATACAAGGCATACATGGTAAGTTATTTATAACAGTTACATAAGATGATTTATTTATATAAGGGCTGCTTATTGAAGTTAAATAACTGAGTTATTTATAGAAGTTCTGTATGATAAGTAGCGGGCGCGTTACGCTGAGAATGAGACAGGCGGTCGGACATGGGTTCAGTGTCTGGGCTGGACATTCGTTACGGGGCGCTATTATACGACTGCCTATTCCACTGCTCACTCAGACCTTTAAAATGCAGTGAGAGTTTTAGACAGAGATGAAAGGCCACTGACGAATACTGAATGTGACAAGGAGATGCAAGATTCAGAAGGGAAGACATTATGGATCAAGATGGAAGGGTTTCAGCAAAAGATATTACTGAGGGACAGTAAGTCGGATAGTTCTGTCCTGACTTCCCCCAGAGAGTTAACGACAAACAGCATTGGCAGTTGGGTGTAGCGGAAACGGAGCAAATGGCGGACCCTTAGGAGTTGGATCGGCTAAATGTCGGAGGCAATGAGCAACATCAAAAATACAGTCTATACAGAAAGCTCTCTCTATTCTGAAGCTAAAATTCATAATAAGAAGAGCGGGAATAGGAATGAAAGAATAAATAGGAATCTAAAAACACGTCAGTGGGATGATCAATTTCATGAATACCACATACACATCGTGACGTCAAATTATCTATCACCTGTATTGCCTATTCGTCGATTACAGTAAAAATCAATTATATTGGTACCGTATTCTAAAATACACTAAAGTTGTTTGTTTCTGTTCTCTTGATATTCAATAGGATTGTGTGAAGGTGTTGTAAAGACTTTAGAGATTGATTGATTGATTGATTTAGGAACCGACATCACAGCATTCGGGACATTCCCATAAGCGCTCCGTCCCCATCCTCAGCAGCCAGCGAAGAGTTCCAACACTAATAGTTCCAGTAGCAATCTGGTTATATGTCCGTCTCGCCTAAAGACTTTAGAGAAAAAATCATCAGCACCTGCGGAGATCACATGGCCGAATGGATAAGACCGCTCGTTCTTAAACTTCCAGTGTGCTGATGCCGAGGTAGCGGCTTCAACCCTAAACCGGTAAGTTGGACGAAAATGTCCACTTCTTGTCCTTGACTTGGAGACTAAATTACAAGTACCTCAGAAGTCGGAATGGATTCGCCTGATGGCGAGGGACACTGGTAATATGGAATGCTAATCCACAGGCAAAAATTAGTCAGTGCACTAGAAGTAGTGGCACATGTATGGACTACGCTTGAGTTCAAAGTGAGCGAACGCATACAAAAAAAAAACAACCAACAAACAAACCAAAGCAACCAGCACCTGCTTCAGAAGCGAACAAAATGCAGTGCATACAATCAAGCAAAATACACATAAAGCGCAATAGCACAACAACATAAAAATGCATGCTAAAGTTTAGCACAAAAAATGCACTACTCACCTTAGTTGCCTGCAAGAAAACAAATGGCGAATGAATATAGGACGTGTGCAATATGTCAACACACGATGTCCAGAATCCAGAAAACAACATGACTCTCTAATTCCAATTCCAATTTTCAACAAACAAACAAAAATTCAAATTCGGTTTCGTCTAACCTGCTTCCTCAGCGGTGGTTATTGTTGCGATCCGAGGTTGTGTGGACTGTTAGTCTTAATTCATACTGGTTTTATTGGTTCCGTTCTGTTCGTCGGATATGACTCTCTAGTACAGCTGTGGCATTTCAGTTTCCCGTCGTGCGTTCTTTCCCTACCAGGTGAGCCTGGCCGTCTTACACCAGGAATACCGAGTGTGTGTGTGTGTGTTGAAAAGGCTGAAAAATATCTGATGGCTGTAGAAATGTGGTTTCTGAGGAAAATGCAAAGAATACCATGGACAGCCAGAAAGACCAATGAACAAGTCCTTCAAGAAACAAATGAAGATCGTAAACTGATCAGAGACATTAGACGTAGACAGTCACAATTTTTTGGGCATGTTATGAGAAGAAATGATTTGGAGAACTTGGTGACAACTGGTAAGATCGAGGGGAACAGACCAAGGGGAAGACCTAGAAACAAGTATCTGGATGGCTTGGCCTTGTGGCATGGTCGAGACAAAAACACGGAACTGATCCACGACTCTGTTGATCGAGTGAGATGGCAGAACATGACCGCCCACGCTTACCGGCATGGCACATGATGGATGGATGGTGTGTGTGTGTGTGTGTGTGTGTGTGTGTGTGTCTCTGTGTGTTTGTGTGGATGCCTCTGAATGTGTGTTTAGGAGTTTGTGAATGTCTTTGTGTGTGTGTATGAGTGTGTGTGTGGGTGTGGGTGTGTGTGTGTGTTTGTGTGCGTGCGTGCGCTCGTGCATTATCGTGTAAGATCGTGTAAAGATCCCTTTCATACGCCTTAAGGCACATGGTACTAAACTAATGTGAAGGATAAAAGAGTCATCGAATATCCTGTCTATCATTGCTACACCAATCCCTGTGGACCATACAAGGGATTTGGCAGTGCACGCAAAGCATGAACCTTTCATAAATGGATGGCTGCAAGTGAGTACACCAGTGATGAGGTTGAGATGCAGGGCATAGATTGTACCTCCACAACACCACGAATGGAGGATCTACAATATGTACGGGCATCTGGGCCAACTTTCTGATGAGAACAATTGGGAATTCCTGTAATCGATGGCTAATTCTGATGGAATATGTCTCATAACTGGAGACTTCATCTCTCGATCAAAAGAGATGGGAAATCTAACAGACGATAGATAGGGAAGGGCACTTAGCCAAGCAGTGCCCAGCACCTGCCTCACCGTGTTGAATGATGCCCAAGCTAGAAGAAAAGCCCCTAGACTTGGGGGAATCAGTCCGTGTCATATATTTAACTTTAATTTCCAGTAATAAAAACCCCCTCCCCCTCTAGACGAGTTGAAATGCTCTGGGAGAATTGGAGAGTGATCGTCTGTCATGTTTTGTGCTTATCTCAAAGGAACAAATTATCACATATGTTAAGCTCAGACATAATATCGTGATATCACGCAGTTAATAAAGGTATGGCTGAACTTCTACCTTGCGCCAAGAAGATAAGAAAAACAATACGCAAAGCATCTTTTGTTTAACAACCGGGTGGAATATGGTACATGATGACAAGGCCTGCGTAGCAAAGAAGCAGACGACAAAGGTGTAACAGAGCTGCAAAGGAATCGGCCTTAATTTGGTGATAAAGTGGAAGACATGTCTACAGAAAACAAAGAACCAGTAACACATTCAAGATATGCTAAAGAACAACTATGGGCATACTTTGTGATGCCGACACAGCTGATAAGAAAACATTACAGACATTTTGGCATTTACACGGACAGATGACCACAAAGAGTCAGACACCAAACATCCAGAGTTCAAAAGGCACAATGTCTACTGACACACAGTCAGGGCAAGGATTTCTCAAGTGTTAACTTCACTGAGACAGATATGGACGATATAAATGGCCGCTACAACATTAGAGAAGGTATTCATCAGAATACAGGGAAGAATATATAGATACCTTGTATTTGAAATAGATATAGCGTATGCATTACAAGCCAGGAATGCAGAGAGCGGCATTGGCTTAGTGGCCAGACGCTCGCCTGGGTCAATCCAAACTAAAGTGAGTACCAGGATAGTCTTAGGACGCAAAGGCAGCCGGCGTGAGACTGCCCACATCACCCACCGAGTGCTGATCAGTCTATACAAATATGGGTCTAGCACCGAATCCGCAATGCATCTTCAGGCGTAATCACTTGATAGGGAAAGAACACACGACGGACAACTGAAGTGCCACAGCTGTACTAGAGAGTCAATCATGTTGTTTTCTGGTTATGCATTTAGGCGTCAGGCGATCCTCACTGCACATGCCATGAAAGACGTGTCCAGCCCACAAGGATACAGATAAGTAACTGTTATATTTATGTTTGTTCATGTAGTTGTGTCGGTTTGTGTTTGTTTATTCTGTGCTGACGAAGGCTTTAGCCGCAACGTCAAGTTTGTTACTTATAATAGTGTTCCGCCCGCTCCGCGGCGAAGAGTTTACGGACGCGATTCTTAATCCTGTATACCCACGTTCGAAACACAGCTGCGCGCGATTTGGCAGTAGACCGCGTTGCGTTGGTTTTGCGTTGGTATCGGTACCGGTCGTTCAGAAAGCAAAGGCAAACTACTGAATGTAAACTTGCCCAGGAATCAGGAACAGCCAGAAATGCTGGGGTTGACTGCGATGTCCTTTAAAGGATATGGAAAAAAAAAGATCGTGTTCTAGTACAGCTCACTGTCCACTTCTAATTATTTCTGGTGATTAATGGGACCCCCCCCCCCCACCCCTTAACTCAATCAGCGTGTGGCGGTCGAAGACACCAGCTCTGTGTAGGGTGGCCATTCTTTTTCTCACCTCACCCTCACTTCCGGCATAGCGTTCTTGTTTGCCTTCACCCCTTTTGACTTGGCGTTGTTGTAGTCTGGTCTAGGTTGCAGATTCGCAGTGGTATCATGATTTGTTTAATCGCCCAGTCTCTTCCTTGTAATTGTGCATAGTCTTTAAAAAGTCGCTTAAAAGTCGACAGGGTCGACTTCATTGCACCGAGTTGTTGTTTTTTTTTAAATCCCAAATGGCTCAGTCTCTTTCCGCAGCGCGGAAAGCGTCGCACAAAGCACTAACCCCGTAGCCACAGCGACAACCCCCAGGAGTCTGCGAAATAATTCACTCGTGAATCGAAGGTTGCGGCCCGGAATCGAACCCACAACCTTCGGAGCCCAAGTCAGACGGCTTGACAACTTCGCCACGGAGACTCCCATAGATTCTGGCTATTTCAACTACTGATAATTACAGATGCTTGCCATGTATCATTATAATTCTTAAAGAGGCATTATGAATTTACACATATATTCGTAAGACGAATGCTCAATGCAGCATGCCCTGCTATCGTTCTTTGTGATAGTTTTGGCCCTCGGTGTTTCAAGAACAAGAAGAGTACATGGTGTATTTTTAATAACTGTACAGTGTTTGAAAACATGTCCGGTCCAAGTTTTGTAGTTACCTATTATGTTGCATGAACTATGCAGAGTGTGAACACAAAACTTGGACCGGCAATATTTTCAAACACTGCACATTCATTAACAATACACCTTATATATAACTTTGTGGTTGTTGCGTTCGCTCGTTTTGAACTCAAGCGTAGTCCAAACGCGAGCTACTATATCTCACTGGAGTGATGTTTGCGTGTGGGTCAACTTTCTTTATTGCCAGTGTCCCTAGCCATCAGGCGAACCCACTCCAACTTCTCAGGTACTTGTAATTTACGTCCCCAAGTCAAAGATGAGAAGTCAACATTTTAGTCTCACTGAGCGGTATAGGGGTTGAACCTGCTACCTTGGCATCAGCACACCAAAATTTTAAAGCGAGGGCCTTTATGCATTCGGCCATGCTGACCTTTAGTAATAAAGATAAAATGACTGAAGAATACTGAATTTGACCTGAAATGACAGGGGCAGAAGTAATGACTGTGACTGAGCCGGACAGCCTACCGAATCACGGGCAGCATTGATAGTTTGATGCACCGTTTAAGGCAGCAAGACCCGCAAGCGACGGATGGGCGGAATGATAGAGTTAAGAACACCGCCATATTCAAGCAAAGGGTTGTGCAGAAAGATCTTCCTAACCTGAAAGTGAAATCCATAACAGAGACTGAGTAAAGAAGGATGAAAGATTGACTAGAAAGCTATATATTTGTCGAGGAACTGATCAGTACGTATGTTATATGTATATTATACACATCATAACATCAAATTACTTTTTATAATATAATTACATCAAATTGCTTATCAGCTATATTGCTAGTTATTCGATTTAATTAAGTAACCCACAAATTTGTATCGTATTAAAAATACAACCAAACTTTCCTTTTTCTGTTCACGTGATTTTCTAAATAATTGTGTGCAGTTTTATTTTAGTAGTTAGAAAAACAATAAGCCGCACAAGCATTATAAAAAAATAAAATACAACGCAAAAAAGCAAGCAAAATACACAGTCGATGCAAATACACAACACAATAAAAAATGCATGCTAAAGTTTAAACAAAGAAACACAATTGTAGATGTGTATATATACTACTCACCTTAGCTCCCTGCAAGAAAACAAATGGTGAATATCTCATGAATATATATCAAACAATGTGCAGTATGTCAACACACGATGTCCAGATTCCAGAAACATGAATGACTGTCTAGTACAGCTTCAGGTTTACGTCGTGCAGTCTTTCGCTACATGGCGAGTCAATCTCCTTTTCTCCGGAGAAATGCAGTTTCTGTGTGCTCTGTGTGTGTGTGTGTGCGTGTGTGTGTGTGTGTGTGTGTGTGTGTGTGTGTGTGTGTGTGCGTGTGTGTGTGTGTGATCGAGCTTGTGTGTGTATGCTCGAGCTTGTGTGTATATTGCTAATGACAAATGATCTCATGCTCAATCTGAAGGTGCCAACAGACCACTCAACATGAAATACAGATGGTCCCGATTGGAGCTCAAAGTGTCAGGTCTTAATGTATTTTAGGTTACGGTATGAGCTTTGGTGCCCAATTACCGTCCTCGTCGCCTGTTGTTCAGCGGCAATTTTCTTAAAATTCTGAAAAAATATTTAGCACTAATTCTTCATCCATTACCGCAAGTATTTGTTTCATTACGATCTGTTCATAACCCGTGCTATCTTAACCTGTCTTTGTATTCGGGTGACCTAGCAAACTATTGATATTACCATTTCTTTGATTACATATAATGATTTGAAGATGCATTTCCACCTTAACTTAATAATTCTGATCATTTGTTGGTGTGTAACATTAGATCACATTCATGTTTACTTTTAAAAAAAATTTGTGGTTCTAAATGTCGCTGTTATATTTCTAAAACTCAGTAATACCCACTTTAGTAATTCTTTCTCTGCCTCTTTAGATACAAGAAGGACCACAACTTCATCGTGAGGGGCATTTCTCTCTGTACGACCTGAGACAAACCTAATTTCAATAGCATTTAAAAGCCTTTTGTCTGTTCCACTCCGTCACGTTTGACATAATCCTAGTATAATAATTGTATAATATTTTATTTATTTTACCATCTGTGCTGTCTTTCCATTTGAACATAGTTCTAACACTCCAGGTGCCAGTTCATAGAGGCATGAAGAGATAAGTGAACGATCCAGAATCTACACAGCTTTCTCCACATCACACCATACTTCACCCAGAAGGGCCTCCTTTCACCTTGTTGGCTGAGTTATTCTTCTGTTATTATTTTAAACTTGGTCATCGGTGACTGTTTTGCAGCTGCAATTTTCTACATGATGGGGCAGCCATTCCCATGCCATCCTGTCTTAGCCGCCTCTTACGGCACGCATTACAGTTTATAGAGTAACTATTTTTCTGCTTCTCTTAAGGGCTCTGTACCGCACGGCCGAGAGAGGTTTTATAAAAGAACAAATCCAGTTTATGCGTTTGCTCGCTTTGAGCTCAAGCGTAGTCCATACACGGGCTACAACTTCTAGTGCACTGAGCTAATTTTTTTGCGTGGATTAGCTTTCCCTATTACATGTGTCCTTCGCCATCAGGCGAACCCATTCCGACGTAGATGTACTTGTAATTTACGTCTCCAAGTCAGGACAAGAAGTCGACATCTTAGACCAGCTGACCGGTGATGGGTTGAACCCGCTACTTCGGCATCAGCACACCAGATGTTTAAGAACGAGCGCTCTGATCCATTCGTCCATGCAGACAGCCAATCTATTCTTATAAACTTTTGTAGTTGGTTGTTGGACTTCAGTGTTTCAAGATCTATTTTTGACCTGTACTGCCTCTCCGATTTCATTACTCCAGCTTGGTAATCTTTTCCTTCTGGTTTGTTTGATGCTCTTATTTTCACACATTTCTTTCAGGGTTTTTGTCAAAGCTGATCTGAAGATGCTTCATGCGGGTTCTTCACTTTCAGTATCGTCAGTGTGACTCTCATATAATGTTGTCTTTTCTTGGGTCATGTTTGTTCTGACGCTTTCATCATATCATTTTTATTGTTCTATTCTGCTAGTTGTCTCTATGATGTTGTGTGAATCATTATGACTGGTTGCCTGTATTCATCAACGAATGCATTTTTTCTCACACTAATCTTTAACAGAAATGAAAAGGAATATTCAAGGTTGATTCAGAATAAATAACAAAATAATTGCCTCATCTGGGCAATGATTTTTCAATCTGTGTGGGCCATCAGAAAGGTGAGAAAAATCATAAGGGTAATTTGCTTTCAAGTCAGTGTTGACTTTTCTGCATTAATTTCACATTAGCGAGTGGCTGCATTGTTTTATTTGTTTGTTTCTTTTTGTTTCCTTCTACATTTAAAGCTGTTATAATTTTACTGCTACACTTCACATTTGAATCTTGGGATTTTAAAATTCCGATTTGTTTTTATTTTCAGGCATTGAATTGTCTCCTCAAATCCTTTAAGTGTGAATTGAACGGACACGTCTTCGTCTTTTTCTGCTTCTTCTATGTGTGCCCAATTTCCTTTCGAGTCCCTTGGCCTTTTCCATTTCAAGAAGCGATTCCTTTTTAAGATCCCATTGCGTGATTCAAACATTTCACTGACATCAACTGGGGCAACTTGCAGCTGAATTTGGTTATTCCTGCAACAAATTTCTTGGATTTCGAATTGTGTACAATTTCTGCGGTTCTTTGAAAGCCTTCAAAATTAGCGAAATTTGAGACACGTCAAGTAGATAATTGTTTTAAAAGGAAACATCACTTGATTGTGCTCACTAACATACTGCTTCACTAATTTAGTTAATTAGATCGCGCCAAACATCTTAACATTCTCCGTCATCATTCGTTTTTATAGCATTTCAAGCATACCCCAGAAGGTAATATACCATAAATCGCAAAACACACACAAACACACGGGACCTCCGAGTGTTTTGCCCTTGTCTGAGAATGCTAGCGGCCGATCCACTACCCACGGATCTGGGCGAACGGACAGTAAACGATCCTTCTCATATGATATAAACAATCCACACATCCCATATCGAAAAACGAAACAAGCATTTTAGAACCTGAGCTGCACGTCGCTTCCTCTATACCAGTGGTTCTCAACCGGTGGGGAACTCTCCCCCTCCCCCATGCCCCGCTCCCTCGCCCAAAGGGGCAAATTAGGGTTTCGGGGGGAGGGGGAATTAATATTATTTTAAGATCGCGTTAACACAAGAACCGACTACTTGATATTGTTTTTCCCTCCATACTTTTCAAGGTGTTTGTACTTCTCGCCCTTCTGTAATCCATTTTATAACGTAAGTAGACCCGCAAATCACGTTTTATGTAGACGCCTAGACTTGTTCTAGTATATGTTATTAAACTTAGCTTCCATTTTTACATATACTATGTAGGGGTGGGGGATTTATAGGGAGGAAAAACGAAAAGGGGGTGGGGGAGGGTGACATTCTGAACATATGGTGAAGGTGTGCATGGGCCAGAAAAGGTTGAGAACCACTGCTCTACACCACTCCACTCCTCAAACATTAGCATTTGAATAGTGATCGTCATCATGATCATGTGGCCTGCCAGCTGAAGCAGACGTTCATGCATCTGCACAGGTCCCAGATAGTGATAGTGCAACAATTTCGGCGGGATAAGTGCATTCTTCTTCTTACAGCCCATGCCGCGAAGTGTTGGTGATTAAGCCTACCCACAGCCTTCTGGTCTCCCGTACTGCCAATCATCTAGAATACTGATGTTCCTCTATGTCATGATGTCAAACTATCCAACATCTTCTCTCTTGGTCCCGCTCTGCCTCTCTGATGTCATGATGTCAAACTATCCAACATATTATCTCTTTGTCCCGCTCAACTTCTCTGATATAAAACTATCCAACATCTTCTATCTTGGTCCCGCTCTGCCTCTCTGATGCCATGATGTCAAACTATCCAACATATTCTATCTTGGTCCCGCTCTGCCTCTCTGATGCCATGATGTCAAACTATCCAACATCTTCTATCTTGGTCCCGCTCTGCCTCTCTGATGCCATGATGTCAAACTATCCAACATATTCTATCTTGGTCCCGCTCTGCCTCTCTGATGCCATGATGTCAAACTATCCAACATATACTATCTTGGTCCCGCTCTGCCTCTCTGATGCCATGATGTCAATCTATCCAACATCTTCTATCTTGGTCCCGTTCTGCCTCTCTGATGCCATGATGTCAATCTATCCAACATCTTCTATCTTGGTCCCGTTCTGCCTCTCTGATGCCATGATGTCAATCTATCCAACATATTCTATCTTGGTCCCGCTCTGCCTCTCTGATGCCATGATGTCAAACTATCCAACATATTCTATCTTGGTCCCGCTCTGCCTCTCTGATGTCATGATGTCAAAATATCCACCATCTTTTCTCTTGGTTCCGCTCTGTCTCTCCTCCCCTCGAGCTTTCCTTTTGTGACGCCATACTCCAGCTTTCCTCTTCTTATGACACACCCAAAGAATATGGATGGTCTTTTTTATGGAAGTAACCCGTTCTCTTTAGGAGTTAAGTGTATTAGCTAAAATACAAAGCACCGGTGTATAACATTATGCGGCATTATGCAGAGAATTACTGTTGCGGGTTGTTCGTTTGTCGAGACTCCTGTCTGTTCCACTTTTCAATTGGGGCAGAGAGGGGGATTTTGTGTGATATTCAATGGCACAAGAATGGAGCATAATAATGGGGCGACATTTTGCCGTGAAGTTGGAACTGCGACTAACTAACTGACTAACTAACTGACTAACTAACTGACTAACTAACTGACTAACTAACTATCATGTTACATCGTAGCATGGCATAATTCATTCATTCATTCATTCATTAACATGTCCTTTGCGAACCTCGTTCCCATAAAAACCTTCCGGAAAACGTCTCATCATAAGCAAGATGTCCCGCTTCCGATACACCCATCTGGAGATCATCCGCCACATCCTGCACTCATCTTCTCTTTAGGCTTCCTTTTCCTCTCTTCCCAGGCATATACCCCTCCATTATTGTTCTCTCCAAACTTTCATGACGTTTCAAGTGACCAAAATATATCAATTTTCTTTGTTTTACCGTCTTTAATAGCAACTCTCTTCAAAATTCAGCTCTTGAAGTATGGATGCACTTGTTCTTTTCTTTACCCAAGATATTCTTAGAACCCATCCATAACATTTATATTCAAAAGCATTTATGCACTGTCCAGCTTGTTTATTAAGTATCCAGGTCTCACATGCGTATGTTGCAATGGGAAAGATGCATACTCTTAAAAATCAAATTTTTGTAGTTCTATCTGTCCCACTCCATAGTTGTTTTAGTCTTTGAAGAGTAATTGATAGTCGTCGTTTAATTTCTTTCATTGTGTCACAATTGTTGGTAATCAATGACACAAGATATTCAAAATTGTCCACCACCTCTAATCTTTCCTCTTTAACGTGTATTTCTTTCTCCGTAGTAGTTTTATCTGTATGCATTATCTTTGTTTTTGCAATGTTAAGATATAAGTTGTGATTTTCACTATTTCTTTGGGTCGAGGTTATTGTCGTGTCCTCCTTTACAGTGCCGTCCCTGGAGTGAGGAGAGCCGACACCCACATTATAATATATTTTTTTTTCCTCTCAATATTCTGGAGAATCCACCAGCTTCCGTCCAACACACTCCATCAGCCTATGGACACCTTTTCCTATCACTCTCTCTCACTGTCGTACTATGCCCCCTTCTCATACTTCCCCAACACAACGTATTCAACAACTCTTGCTTCTAGAAATTAATAAAGAGTAATTTATTAAAATAAAAGTGTAACGTATATGAGACGTGTATGTGAAGAAAATGTGTGACGTGTTCTATAAAGTGTGTAGACTCTGACTCTCAGACAGCAACCCAGTCAGCTGATCCCAGCAAAGATAGACCACAGCACGTTACGTCAGAACATGTACTTCTCACCCGTTGCCGAAACCATCTTGCCGGATACTGCTTTGCCTCTGTAGACCTCTGGTAATCCAATTTCATGAACATCCGAAATAGACACCGGTGGTATTAACAGTTAATCATGGACCGGTTGCCCTCTACACAATGTCCGTTCCTAATGTTCCTAAACACACTGCACAAGTCTTTTGCAGTGTGTACGCAGTTAGTTAGTTAGTTAGTTAGTCGACAGATCATCCTCGTTGCACATCGAACCATTCAGTCCATAAGTGCTAATTTCTAATGTTAATTGTTGCTGTACTAACACTAGGTACTCTTAACCGGTTCTCGGTTCGTTACTACTGTCTAATGCTGTGTGGTGCATCAGTATGCATCACTCTCTTTGATGAATCAATTTCCTTCTAGCGTAAGTTACTTTCTGTATGCAACTCTAGTGACTCTTGAACTGGTGTTCTTCCTAATGGGATTGGATTCTTTCCCAAAAAACTTGTTGCGTTTCCTTGGATCTGGTAGGGAACCTTATGTAAAAACCGCCTCATTCCCGGGATGGCTACTACACTTTGCCATAACGGCACATGCTAGCTAATGTGAAATTATTCTAACACTGTAGAGCTCTCCCACAAACACGTCCATCCTAACCCACGGGTTTTGGTCAACTCCCCATCTCCAATCATGGTTTTCTGGCAAACCCCTAAAATTGGTCACGTGATATGGGTGACGTCCTGCAGGTGTTATTTGCGCATATCATCCATTGTCAGGAATCGATTTTTCCTGTCTTGAGTCATTGTCAAAGTTGTCATCAATTGTTTAGAGTCCCAAAACAAGCCAGCGAGTTCCTGTATGATCCCAACAATAGTGGCAAATAACCAGCTGTCAATCTTCTCGATGTTCCGGAAACTACGAATTGACCTATGTACTGTTACTTCCGTGCTAAGTACTTCCGTTTTCCCTCTGATATGTTTTTGACTTGTCAACGAGATGTATGATTCAGCGCACTCACTCCCTCTATACATCTTCCACTTGTTAATTTTGTCCGACAGGTGACGGTCAACATCCGATTGCCACTATGACCCCACTGCTTCCATCTGTATTCAAATGGTGACAAACTTGTCAAGGCGATGTCGGGATTCGTTTCCCGCACTTCCGAGGGTGGCCAATCCGTCAACCATATGTACAAGTACAACTGTTATTTCTGCCCGACCTGTTTTTGGAAACACGTGCAGCCCCAACTATGAATGTTTTCTCTGTATTAGTTGAAACACTGGTTGCTTAGCAGATAGTCCGGTTAATCAAAAAATCCTCCCTAACAATCAGCTGGGTAAACGCACGGTTTCATTTTGTGACATAGGGCCCCTCTTAAGAGAGTAGTCCATCTCACTCTTCTCCACCGTGAGTTTAATCCAGATGATTCATTCTTCTTCTTCAGGAGCTGGGTGTCTTGATAACAAATCCGCTCCAACATTTTCCTTCCCAGGAATGTACTCCACTGTGAAGTTATAGGGTTGAAGTAACAACGACCACCGCATCAAACGGGCGTTGAGCTTCTGAGAAGTAGCCAGGAACATCAGGGGCTGATGATCCGACTGAACCCGAAACTTAACTCCATACAAATATGGCTGAAATTTTTGCACTGCCCATACGAGGGACAAGCACTCTCTCTCTCGACGGTTGAATAATTCCTCTCCGCCTGTAGAAGTTTCTTACTTGCGTATGCCACAGGTTTCAAAACCGAAGCATCGTCTTTTCCTTCTTGTAACAAAGCGGCTCCAATTCCAATCGCACTCGCATCTGTTCTCAACACAAATTGTTTGGAAAGGTCAGGGAGCTGTAATACAGGTTTGCTGACCAAGGCCTCCTTTAACTGACTATAGGCATTCTCACATTCTGGTGTCCAAATGATTTGATCCGGGAATCCCTTTTTCAAGGTTTCCGTCAACGGAGCTCCCAGTTCAGTGAAATGTGGGATAAATTTGTGGTAGAACCCACACAACGAGAGAAAAGATCGCACATCCTTCTTCGTTTTTGGTCTAGGTGCATTTCTGATTTTCTCCAGGTTCTTCTCTTCTGGAACAATGTGTCCTGGAGTGATGGTGTGACCTAGAAATTCCAGAGTCTGGTAACCAATCATGCACTTGGTTGGACGAGCAGTAAGCCCTGCTTCCTTGAGCCTATTAAACACTCTCTCCAAGGATTGTAAGTGGTCATCCAAGCTGTCACTGGAAATCAGAATATCATCCATGAAAGAGATGATGGACGGATCCTGTAACGGATCTAGTAAAGTCCTCATCATGCGTGTAAACACACTAGGTGCATTGCTGAGTCCAAAGGGCATGACCTTGAATTCGTAGTGTCCACTGGGTGTACTGAAAGCTAACAGTGGTCGAATCTCCGGTTTGACTGGTATCTGATAGTACCCCCGACTCAGATCCACCTTTGAAAAGTACCGAGCCTTATGGAGCCTAGCGAATAACTGAGTTGGATTCGGCAAAGGTTCCACCTGAAATTGTGTGTGACTGTTCAGAAGTCGGTAGTCTATACACAACCGGTGTTCTCCACTTGGTTTGCGTAACAAAACTACCCCCGCATTGTATGGGGATGTGGATGGTGCAATCACATCATCCTCCAGCAATTTGTGTATTTCCTCCTCCAGGGCCTTTTCTTTAGAGAATGGCACTGGGTAAACCTTTTGGCGAACAGGCTCCTGTGTGGTCAAAGTCATCTCGAACTCCACCAACCTCGTTCGTCCTGGTTTATCAGTCAGTATCTCCTTATGAGACTTGAGAACCTGGGTTATCCTTTCCCTCTCCTGGGAGGTCAGATCAGGGTTCACTTTCACATCCCTATAGGTTTCCTGGTGTACCAAGGGATATTCCCTGCCCTCGCTGGTTCCCACTTCTGTCTCCACTGCAACTGCCATTGCCATGAGGTGCGCTGCCTTGTCTCCGGGTCTCTCTTCATATTTCCGCAAGAGATTGATATGGAAAATCTTTGACTTTCCCCGGATCCGGATCTGATAGTTGGTTCTGGATATCACCCTTTCCACGGGAAATGGTCCTTGCCAACCTATCTCCAGTTTGTTGTTTCCCGTTGGGAGTAGCAACAGGACTTTATCTCCCACCTCTAGAGATCTTTCTTTAGACCTACGGTTGTAGTAAGCCGCATGTCTTTTCCTGGCCTTTTTCAAGTTTTGATTTGCCAGAGTCCATCCCTTGTGGAGTTTTTCTTTCAGTTCCTCCACGTATTGATAGGATGAGATCACTTCTTCTGACGTCCCCTCTTCAGTCCAACTCCTCAACATGGCTTCCAACGGTCCTTTGATTGGACGACCAAACAGCAACGTAGCGGGTGGTAGTCCTGTTGAGCCATGAGGAACTTCCCGATAGGCAAAGAGTGCTGCTGGGATATATTCATCCCACCTATCAGGTTTTTCCTGCGCTAGTTTCCTGAGCATTGTCATCAACGTGCCGTTGAAACGCTCTACTTGTCCATTGGCTTGAGGGTGGTAAGGGCTGGTATGTATGTGGTTAGAGTGAAACACCCTAAATACCTCCTCCATGAGTTTTCCACAAAACTGAGATCCATTGTCCGTCAGAATTTGATCCGGAAAGCCTAATCTGGTAAAGGCCTCCATCAGTGCGTCCGCCACTCTTTTCGAGTCAATCGTGGTCAACGGTATAGCCTCACCCCACATTGTACAGCAATCCACCATTGTGAGTATATACATGTTCCTCTTCCTAGTCCTGGGAAGTGGACCCACGATATCGATGGCTACCCTCTCGAAAGGAGAGTTCATGATGGGCATCTCACCCAACATCACCGGTGCTGTCCAGTGTTTCGGTGCCACCCTCTGGCACTCAGGGCATGACTTCACATACCGACGCACATCATCTGTCATTCCAGGCCAATAGTAATGGCAGGAAATCCGCTGCATGGTGGCGGCTATACCCATGTGTCCACTAAAGTAGATGGTATGCCCCATATGAAGAATCTGGGACCGGTGAGCTTTCGGGACGACCAACTGACCGTATAGGTTGTCTCCCCTTCCTGCTCTCCTGTAGAGTATCCTATTCTTCATGTAGTACTGCCCCCGTCCTGGTGGATCAGCACTTTTCTGCAGCTTTTTGTAGCAAGGACGTAAAGTATCATCCTCACTCTGGGCAGTTCGTAGCTCCCCCGGCATTGGGTTAGTCACAATTGCATCTGCCTCTTCCGTTTTCGTCTGAGAGCTAGTCTGCATTGCTCCCATATGGATTGGCTCCCTGGGCATTCCCAGAAAGACATACCGGCAACCTAGGATGACTGGAAAAATGGGATCGGTCAATACAGCGGCCTTGATGGTGCCGGTGACGTACCTTGACCGAATCTCCACATTAGCAATAGGCAACTTCATGGTTACAGCACTCTTCTGTGCAGGCTGTATATCCAATGTCTCACCTGTGAATTGTTCTGGATGTACCAGATCCGCAGAAATCACGGCCTCCCCGTCCAGTCCTGTGTCGTATAAACACTCCACTTGACGACCGTTAACCTCTACCAATTCCACTACAGGTGGTTTTTCCTGGTCTAGAGTCTCTTCCTCGGCCTCAACCTGTTCGGTGGGCTCCACCTTAGGTTTCCCGGGGCACACGACGAATTGAGTGTCTCCTGACTCTCCTCTGCAGTCAATAGCATTGTGCGTATTCGACTGGCATTGGTTGCACCATTTCCCTGTCCTAGATTTTCTATTGTCGGACTTGAGTGAGCTCTCCGGGTGGCGAGCTTCCTTGTTGACCTTGGCATTTTCCGTGACAACCTCCTTGGAAGTCACTTGACATGCTGCAAAGTGAGGGTTCTTAGCCTTCGATTTGCAGTCCCTCGTATTGTGAGAGGGTGACTTACAAATTGAACACCACTTCTCCGACCACGGTCGTTTAGGTGTAGAGCTTGAAGTGCTCTTGCTTCCCTCCTTCTTCTTCTCTGAACTATCCTCTGATTTTTGCACATAAGGTTCCCACTTTTTTGTTCCTGAGTTTTTGGTTTTCTTCTTGTCATGTTTCTCTTGCCTTTTGGAGTTGGTGGAAAGGTTTTCCCCTGCCTCCCCATGTACCTCGACGAACCGTTCGGCTAATTTAGTCACGAGGTCAATACGTTCCGCTCCTTGTTCTCCCAGGAACGTCCTGAGAGGTTTAGACATTTGCTTCTTCAGCTGGTCGACCACCATGAGCTCTTCCAGACTCTCATAGTCATGTGCGAACCCAGCCAAATCCATCCACTTATGGAGATAAGATTTTAGACGCAAACTGTAGGCGGCAAACAACTCCCCCGGTTCTCGTTTCGCTGCTCGAAATTTTTTCCGGTAGGTATGTGACGTAACCTCGAATCGTTTCAGCAGAGCCGTCTTTAACTCATCATAATTGTTCTCATGTCCTGGTGGCAGGCGAGTATAAACCTCGTATCCGGTCCCGCGTAATCCCTGGGATAGCTTAAGATTCCATTTGTTACGCTCCAGACCCATAGCAACCGACATAGCCTCGAAGCGTTGAAGGTATTGGTCAATCTTTTCTTTGTCCTCCTCGTAGACCGCTAAAGGAAACTTCATAGCATGGTACCCATGTCCACCTACTGGTGTTGAATCTGGGATGGAGGAACCTCCAACTGCTCCCTCAGTTTCTCCATTAGATTGACTCTTGAGCTCGAGTTCCCGCATCCGGTACTCGTGCTCCCTCTTCTGTGCTTCTTGTTCAGCTTCTAATTTCCTAGCTGCTTGTTCAGCTTCCAATTTCCTAGCTGCTTGCTCAGCTTCCAATTCCATCCTTCTCAATTCCAGCTCGGCCTTTCGATCTTCCCTTTCTGCTTGACGATACTCTCTCTCCACTTCCTGTATGTAATCCGTTAGAGCAGAACCCGCCAATCCCATTTCTTCCCCCTTTGCCTTTAATTCTGCTGTGCTAAGTTTAGGGGTGGCCATTATACAGACAAGTAAGCTAGCAGGTCTAGTACAATATAACTGCAAATTACTATACAGATATATGAACAAGTACTATAAATCTAGATATTACCACACACAGTACATTCACTCAGTGACAAGAGTAGAATCAGGACCACAGACCTATGCAGACGTGTGAAGTGTGAACAGGTAAGATATTAGTCCTAACCCCTATCCACATTCACTCTAGCTGGATTCTCCAATATGATATCTCCCTCTTATAACTAAGGATCCCGTGTCAAAAGACCCCGTTGTCAGAAGATCCCACTGTCAAAGGTTCCTGTTTGCAGGAGATCTCGCTGTCCAAGGATTCCGTTTACGGGAGATCCCGCTGTCCAAAGATCCCGTTTACGAGAGATCCCGCTGTCCAAAGATCACGTTTACGAGAGATCCCGCTGTCCAAAGATCCCGTTATCGAGCCCCCAATAATGTCGTGTCCTCCTTTACAGTGCCGTCCCTGGAGTGAGGAGAGCCGACACCCACATTATAATATATTTTTTTTTCCTCTCAATATTCTGGAGAATCCACCAGCTTCCGTCCAACACACTCCATCAGCCTATGGACACCTTTTCCTATCACTCTCTCTCACTGTCGTACTATGCCCCCTTCTCATACTTCCCCAACGCAACGTATTCAACAACTCTTGCTTCTAGAAATTAATAAAGAGTAATTTATTAAAATAAAAGTGTAACGTATATGAGACGTGTATGTGAAGAAAATGTGTGACGTGTTCTATAAAGTGTGTAGACTCTGACTCTCAGACAGCAACCCAGTCAGCTGATCCCAGCAAAGATAGACCACAGCACGTTACGTCAGAACATGTACTTCTCACCCGTTGCCGAAACCATCTTGCCGGATACTGCTTTGCCTCTGTAGACCTCTGGTAATCCAATTTCATGAACATCCGAAATAGACACCGGTGGTATTAACAGTTAATCATGGACCGGTTGCCCTCTACACAATGTCCGTTCCTAATGTTCCTAAACACACTGCACAAGTCTTTTGCAGTGTGTACGCAGTTAGTTAGTTAGTTAGTTAGTCGACAGATCATCCTCGTTGCACATCGAACCATTCAGTCCATAAGTGCTAATTTCTAATGTTAATTGTTGCTGTACTAACACTAGGTACTCTTAACCGGTTCTCGGTTCGTTACTACTGTCTAATGCTGTGTGGTGCATCAGTATGCATCACTCTCTTTGATGAATCAATTTCCTTCTAGCGTAAGTTACTTTCTGTATGCAACTCTAGTGACTCTTGAACTGGTGTTCTTCCTAATGGGATTGGATTCTTTCCCAAAAAACTTGTTGCGTTTCCTTGGATCTGGTAGGGAACCTTATGTAAAAACCGCCTCATTCCCGGGATGGCTACTACACTTTGCCATAACGGCACATGCTAGCTAATGTGAAATTATTCTAACACTGTAGAGCTCTCCCACAAACACGTCCATCCTAACCCACGGGTTTTGGTCAACTCCCCATCTCCAATCATGGTTTTCTGGCAAACCCCTAAAATTGGTCACGTGATATGGGTGACGTCCTGCAGGTGTTATTTGCGCATATCATCCATTGTCAGGAATCGATTTTTCCTGTCTTGAGTCATTGTCAAAGTTGTCATCAATTGTTTAGAGTCCCAAAACAAGCCAGCGAGTTCCTGTATGATCCCAACAATAGTGGCAAATAACCAGCTGTCAATCTTCTCGATGTTCCGGAAACTACGAATTGACCTATGTACTGTTACTTCCGTGCTAAGTACTTCCGTTTTCCCTCTGATATGTTTTTGACTTGTCAACGAGATGTATGATTCAGCGCACTCACTCCCTCTATACATCTTCCACTTGTTAATTTTGTCCGACAGGTGACGGTCAACATCCGATTGCCACTATGACCCCACTGCTTCCATCTGTATTCAAATGGTGACAAACTTGTCAAGGCGATGTCGGGATTCGTTTCCCGCACTTCCGAGGGTGGCCAATCCGTCAACCATATGTACAAGTACAACTGTTATTTCTGCCCGACCTGTTTTTGGAAACACGTGCAGCCCCAACTATGAATGTTTTCTCTGTATTAGTTGAAACACTGGTTGCTTAGCAGATAGTCCGGTTAATCAAAAAATCCTCCCTAACAATCAGCTGGGTAAACGCACGGTTTCATTTTGTGACAGTTATTAAGTTTTCTATACCATTCTGTGTTGTGGACAGAAATACTGTATCATCAGCATATCGAATCTCTGGTATTTCATGACCACCGATATTTAGGGCATCATATTGCTCCTTGGCTATATCATCTCTGACATTTCTCATTTTATTTTCGGCATACAGATTAAACAAATAGGGTTCCTCCGAAGTTGGAGAGTGTCTGTCTGTACGGCGAGGAACCACCAGTCTGCACACCAATAAGCCAGACCTGGGACAACGGATACTCACGCAAACCTCAGGTCCTGTATGACATCACACTGATGTTGGACAATAGGATGCCTTCATCCGACATACAGGACTTCGCGTTGGAGCTCAAGCCAACGAACACAAGCAAGCAAACAAATAGGGTGACAGCACGCAGCCCTGTCGGATTCCTTGCTTGATGTCAAACCAGTCTGATGTCTCGCCATCTATTCTAACCGCTGTTTGTTGGTCTAGATAGAGCATTTTTATGAGCTGTACTACATGTGAAGGAAAGCCCATATTCCTCATGATTTCCCAAAGTTTCTGATGTTGTACACAGTCAAATGTCTTTGAATAATCCACAAAACATGAGAATAGGTTTACATTAAATTCTCTGCACTTTTCCAATATTAAACGCTGAGTATGTGATCTCTTGTTCCTCTTTCTTGTCTAAATCCAGCTTGAACCACATTAATCTCTTCGTCTATTTTCTTACGAAGTCTTCCCATTATGATGTTTAGTAGAATTTTAAACATTCTGATCAGGGAAACAGTTCTAAAGTTGGTGCATAATTTAAGGTTGCCATTTTTTGGTATTGGAATGAAGATAGTTCTCTTCCAATCTTTTGGCCCTATACCATATTTCCATATCTTTTTACATAATGCGTGATAGATTTGTATGCTTTCTTCTCCTCCCGCTTTAATTAATTTAGCTGGTATCTCGTCACACCTTGGTGATTTACCATTCTTCAGGTTCTTTATTGCCCATGCAATTTCATCTTCCAATGAGGGTTCAGGTTCTGTCTCTGCTATCATTGGTTCATGTATATCATTCATATCCTCACAGTCATTCACATCATACATTCACTGCAGTATTCCTGCCATCTTTCTAGAATTTGTCAAGATTCTGTTAAGGTATTTCTCAACTTGTCACAGATAAAATTTAATCGAGGTTGAACATTTCTTGTCAATAACTTCATTTCTTTGAACATTTCGTAATTTCTTCCATTCTTATGATATTGCTCTATTTTAATATAACAATCTTGTATATACTGGTTTTTGTCCTTTCTTGTGTTCTTTCTTATTTCTCGTGTTAAAGATTTATACTTCATCCTACTGTTATCGGTTTCTCCTATCTTTTTCAGTACCCTTCGTTGTTTTATTAATTCCAACGTGCATGGTGTAATCCATGGCTTATGTTGCTTTGTCCTGGTGGGAATTAAATCTTCGGCTGCTGTTATCAATATATCTCTAGCTTGTACTGTCAGTTCATCAGGTGTCATTTCCTCTTGTACAGACATCAAGACCCCCAAACGATTCCTCACTTCAACGTTGTATGCATCTGGCATTTTTGTGAGATCAAAACAAAGTGGCCTTGGTCATCGGGTAAGCTTTTTGAGTTTTAATTTCAGATCTGCTTCTAATAACTGCTGATCTGTATGGCATAATTGCAGGTATCAATTGACGTGACAACCAATCTTCAAGAAGAATTCAGCTAGACTTTCCTACCGGCTTTCTCTTAACTAGAATTGTTACTTTCTTAATTATGTTGAAAGC
Source organism: Cepaea hortensis (assembly GCA_963921405.1). Lineage (NCBI taxonomy): Eukaryota > Metazoa > Mollusca > Gastropoda > Stylommatophora > Helicidae > Cepaea > Cepaea hortensis. The sequence continues at coordinate 83,808,253 of OY992887.1, forward strand.
CCAGGGAATTACCGACCGATACAAAAACGCGGTTTAAATTAGCACTGAATGCACCGCGGCAATACAGTTACCTGATTTTATTGTTCTGCGCCTTCAGCATTTTAGTGTTTTTAATATTTATATTGTTTTCTTTATTTTCGGGGAGATATAGCAAATTTGAAAATCTAGAACTCATACTGAGGGCACCATCATACAATGTAGTATTGCTTCGTCAAGAATGTGACTCAGTACATCCGATTTGGAAAACACATTTTTGAGGTCTGTTTCCCTAGCCTTGGTTCATTCCCTACAGTTGGACTTAGTACTCCCGTGACTAACTAACTAACTAACTAACTGGACTTGAGTTGACGTTTCGTTCATAAAACAATGGCAAACTACTAAAGGTAACATTGCCTAGTAAATAAACGTGGGCATGGGATTGATTGCAGAGTCCTGCAAAAGACATGCAACATTAAAAAAAACCTTGGACTGTAACCAGTTTACCTATAAGGCTTGTGTTTCACTTCCTCTAGCACCTATCTATTGACCATTTCGACAAGGCAAACCCTACCAAATGTGATAAGAAGAGAGGAGTTGGAGAATATCGGGAAAACTGAAAAGATCACTGGGAAAAGAGGAAAGAGGCAGACCAAGAGACATGGTGCTGGATGGTTGGAGATGGTGTCACAGAGAAATATCATCGGCGGCGTTAATCCATCTGACGCTGTAAATCACTTTAATTCATTGTCAAAAAGAGAGTTCTCAAATGTTATAGTGAACCTGTTCTACTGAATGGTAGTGAAGCTTAGGATGTTAATGAGCACACTAGAAAGATATTGGAGGCCACGCAGATGAGGTTTCTAAGACGAATGTTGTGTATACAGCGGATGGTCAGAATATTCAACAAGTGCTGCGTTGAAGACACTAATGAAACTAGAAAATTAATGGCAGCTATAAGAAGGATACAAACAATATTCTGTGGTCACATAATGAGAAGTAAAACATTGGAAAACATCGTGACGACTACAGAGACCAGCGATAGAAGAGGCAGACAGAAATGACGCTGGATTGCCGAAGACAATGGTATGGGGATATATCATGAATAGAATTGGTCCAGAACGCCAAGGACGGAAAAGACACGAACGCCTACATTAGCCGGCAAGGCACATGATGATGATGATACCCTACCAGTAGCTATGCTGCTGTCGGCATAGCTGTTGAGAGACACTGTAACACGTAGAACCCTCTACCACCTCATGTCGGAGGAATACGGATATATAAGTGTGTGGGCGAGGACGTGAGTGAGTGGATGAATGTGTGAGTGAGTGAGTGTGTGAGTGAGTAAGAAGCAGGCTAAATAAATGAAAGGACATCTTTTCTATGTCCTCCTCTCATACTGAGGATATGGTTATAGATCCTATGTGTTCTGACCAAAACAGAATGGGGCGGGGGATTGGGATATTATTATGAGCGAGATCACATCAACCCCTTTATCTAATGAAGTGATATTTTTTATGAGACTGCACCATACTACAAAGAACAATATGGTCAAGCACAAAAACAAAATCCCATCTAAAAGGGATCTGAGCCCAAGACTACTGGGCCGGTAGGCCGCTATTGTGTGTGTGTATGTGTGTGTGCGTGCGTGCGTGCGTGCGCGCGAGTGTGTGTGTGTGTAAAAAAGATGTTATGTCAAGTCTTAATCAGATATGACTGAGCTACCATATAACAGTAGACGGTACTACCTGCTTTCTGTTAAGCGCCGAACGTTGGAGCGGCGCTTACCAAACCCGACATCCCACATTGTGCCAACGGCTTCGGGCGGAAGAGCGCAACTTGGAGGGTACAAGGCTTACACTGTTGCGAGGAAATGCAACCTAAAGACAAAATATCATGGCAGGGCAGACCAGGCCTTAAGCCTTGGTTGGCAGCTGGTCTAGGATCGAAGCTCCGACAGGCGGACAGTTAGAGCATTGCTTTGCTGATCCGGCAGCTGCTGCAGCTTGTCTTGTTCCAGATGTAGGGGTGTTACCTTTCCTCTGGAGTGAGCTAGGCAGGCCGAGAGAGGGATCATGCTGCATGGGCAACACATGATCTCAATATTTAAATCCAGACTTTGTGCTATGGAGAGGCAATAACTCTATCCCTGGTCTTAACCGGTCTCGGAATCAAAGCGGGAGGCAACTGTTACGGGTTATAAGTCCCTGTCAATTGGCATAGACATGGGGCGCCACGCGTTGCCTCTGACGGTGGAAGACACCTACAGGTGTCACTGATCAGCTACCGCCCGCCTCAAGCTGGGCAGCCCCCGGCCAATTGGCTGCTGATCCGCCACAGCCTGCCTGCTTCAATGGGTGCTTGGGGCTAGGACAAAATCTGTATCGCAGGCTGTAAAACCAATGCACAAGGTACTAATAAAAAGAAAAATAGATACCTCAAGCTACGGTTTGCAACCTGGAACGGGAGAACCATGTGTCCAGGATTTTCCACTGACTTGACCAATATTGACGATTTGAGAAAAAAGGCTGTGATTGATGCCGAACTCAATCGTCTTAACATTGATATTGCTAGCCTGCAGGAGACTCGTCTCGCTGAGGAAGGGTCACTAAGAGAAAACAATTACACCTTATTTTGGAAGGGTAGAGGGCAGTTAGAAAAAATGCAACACGGTGTGGGCTTTGCAGTGAAGAATTCGCTACTGAGAATGATTGAAATTCCAGCTGGGGGTAACGAAAGACTATTATCCCTGCGATTGGCAACCTCTTGTGGTTTTGCTACCATTATTACTACATATGCACCGACACACGATTCCTCTGATGATGTGAAGGATTCGTTCTATGAGGAGTGATCAAGGCAGTTCCAAAATCTGACTACATTTATATGCTCGGTGACCTCAATGCTCGTGTGGGCAAGGACTACTCCAGTTCATGGCCAGTGTGCCTTGGAAAATACGTCGGTCACATGAATGAAAATGGGCAAAGGCTGCTGGAGCATTGCACCAGAAATGGCCTATGTATTACAAACTCCTTTTTTAAATCAAAAGAGCTGCATAAGGTCACATGGAAACATCCAATATCCGGCCATTGGACTTCATCATCACACGAAGACAACATCTGAACCATATATCATTGACTCGAAGTTACCACAGTGCTGACTGTGATACGGATCATTCTTTGGTTGTTGCAAGGGTTAGACTGAGACCAAAGAGAATCTACACAGCTAAACACAAATCTAACCCCAGGATTAATATTATTAACACTCACGATCCTGAAAAGTGCTTTCAGTATCAACAGCAACTTGAAAGCGCTTTCACTGATACACCTGAAAATTGTACAGTAAGTGAAAAGTGGGGTCAACTTGAGAAAACTCTGTATAAAACTGCGGTAGGGGTTTACGGCACTGTGCATCATAAGAGTCAGGACTGGTTTGCGGCATACAGCCAGACTCTGCAGCCCTTGATTGATAAGAAGAAGACAGTTCTCTTAAGAAACATTCTGAGTGAGCTGCAAGCTAGGAAGGATGTGCAAAAGGCTGCCAGGCAGTGTGCAAATGATTATTGGATCACGTTATGTGAGTCCATTCAAATCGCAAGTGATAAGGGAAACATCAGAAGCATGTATGAAGGAATAAAGAAAGCCTGTGGTCCAATGATCAAAAGAAGTGCATGATTGAAAACCTTGACTGGAGAAATCATAACTGATAAGAAACAGCAGATGGACAGATGGGTAGAGCACTATTTGGAGCTTTACTCTAGTGAGACCAAACTAGCGGATGATGCCCTCAACGCCATTGAGGCTCTATCAACTATCGACCACCTGGACACACTTCCCACCATAACAGAAGTTAAGTGTGCTATAAATGAACTTGTATCTGGCAAGGCTACAGGTAAGGATGGGATTCCAATAGAGGTTATCAGGAGTGGGCAAGACACATTCACTCTACAGATCCACAAGCTAATAGAGCTATGCTGGCGAGAAGGACAGGTCCCACAGGATTGCAAAGATTCAAACATCATAACACTGTACAAGAACAAGGGTGATCGGAGCGACTGCAACAACTATAGGGGTATCACACTTCTGTGTATTGTTTGAAAAGTATTTGCCAGAATTGTTCTGCGCAGACTTCAAGTCCTAGGAGATCAAGTCTACCCCGAATCACAGTGTGACTTTCGACAGAACCGGTCTACCATTGATATGATATTCTCCTTGGGACAAATGCAAGAAAAATGCCGTGAACAGAATCAACCACTGTATATTGCCTTCATCGACCTCACAAAGGCATTTGATTTGGTCAGTCGTGAGGGTCTGTTCAAGGCACTAAAGAAGATTGGCTGCCCACCAACTCTTCTGTCCATTGTGGAATCGTTCCACAGAGGCATGAAGGGTATAATCAAGTTTGATGGTGCAACTTCTGAAGAGTTTGAAATCAAGAGTAGAGTTAAGCAAGGTTGTGTACTAGTTCCCACCCTCTTTGGAATATACTTTTCACTTCTACTGAAATATGCCTTTCGTGATCAGGATGGTGGTTTATACATTCACTCACGCTCAGATGGTGGCCTCTACAATGCTCAGAGATTGAAGGCCAAGACCAAAATTAGGAGGGTACTGATCAGAGAGTTGCTTTTTGCAGATGATGCTGCAGTTACGACCCACTCTGAGGAAGAATTGCAATGTCTACTATCTGCATTCTCCAATGCTTGTTCTGAATTTGGTTTAACAATTAGCAAACAGAAGACACAGATTATGTCACAAGGTGCACATGGGGTACCATCAATCTTTATTGACGACGCCGAACTAGAGATGGTAGACCATTTTACATGTCTAGGATCAGTGGTAAATAGCAAATTATCCCTAGATCAGGAAATCAACACCCGGATTGGTGAGGCAGCAACAACAATGAACAGGTTAAGAAAAAGAGTCTGGGAGAACAGGAAGCTTACTGCCAAAACAAAAGTCCTTGTCTATCAAGCCTGTGTCCTTAGTACTCTTCTTAGTGGCAGTGAAGCCTGGACAACTTACTCACACCAGAGAAACGTTTAAACAGCTTTCATATGCGGTGTCTGCGAAGAATTCTTAGTATTAATTGGCAAGACAAAATCACAAATACTGAAATACTGGAAAGATCAGGCTGTTTGACGGTTTATTCCATTCTCAGTCTTCGTAGACTTAGATGGATACGACATCTTAGGAGGATGGATGATGGTAGAATACCAAAGGACATCTTTTTTGGTGAATTACAGATGGGTAAGAGATCTCGGGGTCGGCCTCTACTACGATACAAAGATGTCTGTAAGCGGGACATGATTGATACAGGCATTGATAATGCAAATTGGGAGCAAGTCGCCGATGAACATGTTCCATGGAGGGCAAACATCAGAAATGAAATAAAGACAAAGGAGAAAAAAATAAGTCACACACCGAGCGTGTGAGACGTAAGATGGTGCATGATGGTGGAAATGACCACGTGTTCACATGCACCCACCGTGAACGAACATTTACAGCGCGAATTGGCCTTATCAATAACATTCGCTACCGCTATGGGTAAAAGTTACTATGCCTTTTTGAAGCACAAACTATCGTCTGTCAAGACGGCAAGGTTCCAATGAAAATGAACATATAAGATGCCTTTAGTTCCTTTACATTTGTAACTACTTCTTTATGTATTCTATTATTCATCTCATCTCGTCTTGTTCCTCTTGTACTTTTCGGTGTCGAGGTGACGCATAAACAGCGGGAGACTGCCCATTCATGGGCTTCATGTATCGAGATTACAATGGACTCTGTTAGTGCCTTGCCCATTGTTTATATTGTCGACCTCTTCTTCTGCTTTCTTTTGGTCTCTACATCATTGTTTGTTGTGGTATACTGTTAGTTTGTAATCTAGTATCATAACCAAACTATTTAACATGGTGATTTCTGATAAAATCTAGCGCTGCTATAACCCCCACTTTAGTCCTGATTTCTTCATTTCTGATTTTCTCTCTTCTTAACACATATGTATTCTTCTCAGGAATCTCATTTCTCTTGTGATTTTTCTTTTCTCTTTTTCTGTCGTTTTCCTGGTTTGGTATTGGTAGCATAGAGTTGGGAGGAAGATTGTGTGTAGAGGGCTTTCTTAGTAACTATTGATACGTGTTTATTCTTTAGTATTGGTGCCATTTGTCCAATTAGTTGGTTTGCCTTATTGCATCTATTTTCGATCTCGTCTTCTGATTTGCCATTTGATGATGATATACTTCCTTAGTACTTGAAGCTCATTACTTGTTTCTTTTAGATGAATCTTTGTTGTTTTTTATTCTTTGGTTAGAGTTATTAAATTACCTCAGTTTTACTGATGCTAATTTTCATGTTATGTTTCTTTTGTTTTGCATATCCCTTACAGGATGTTGCAGTCAACACCAGCATTTTTCAGCTGCTGTTGATGTACGAGGCAAAATTACGCTCAGTAGTTTACCATTGATTTCTGAGCGACCGGCTCACATACCCCGTAAGTTACCGACGTTGCGAGAATTACCAATTCTCGCGCACATCATGTCACTCACGAGAGTATATGGGATAAACGGAGAAAGACGCAAACCCGTAGGCCAGGGAATGTTCCTTATACACTTAATTTAGACTATTCATGTGGTCTTGTAATTCTACCTTTTATTTTGATGTTAGTGTTTGATCGTCCGCAAATAGGAGTTCTTTAATGGTGTAATTTGCCGATGGTTCTTCATCTTGTTCTGTTCGTCATGTGGTGTTCTTGCGATCTCTTTTTGCTAGTTTCTTTACATATACTGTCCATATAGATCATGAACAAGAGGGGGACAGGACACAACCTTGTTGTATTCCGCATCCTATGGTGAAGGGTTCTGAGTGTCCTCCAGCTATTCTCACTATGCATTCACTGTTGTATAAGCTTAAACATAAGTTTGGTAGATGTGTACTCACTCTTTTATTTTCTATTATGTTCTTCATTATTTTACCCTTTCATTCTCCTTTCATCCATTATCCGCATAATTTCATTTGCCATTCATTTGTAATTTCAGTTCTATGAATAGAGACATGATTGCATTTGATGTCTGTTATATTGATTCACGCGAAAAACTCAATTGTCTGCGAATAGTTTGTGTCATCTCCATGCCATTATATCAATTTTATACAGTAACATCGTAGTTTCCACTAATTTCTATGTTGTTTTCAGTAATGATAGACCTAGCTTGATGTTCTGTGGAGATCTTCTTTATAATCTTCATTGTTAATCTTATTTCTTTTTCTATTACTGGAATATGATCACAAAGACAGCCTGCCCTTGGTCTAGTTATATGTATGCACACATATAAACACACTGTCTGCAATCATATACTTAATATAATCACCTACGACTTCAAGGAACGACAAGACGATATCAAAATATATAATGTAATGTCAATAACATTTACAATAACAATCTTCAAGTAATAATGATGCACACGAATCACAACAACAAACAAATACTACATTCTTAAATTAGTACCTGTAGCCAGCAGTAAATTAACCTACTGACATTACTACATTCTAAAGAACACTAAATTACCCCTACTCAAATTTCTACATTCAAACCAGCAGCGATACTGTAACAACATCGTTACCAGACAAGAGCACAAGATACGCAGCACTTTCCAATTATCAATTTCAGTCCATTGGTAAATGGTGTTTCGAGAGAACAGAGGTGGTTGGCAGAGATCTTAATATGGTAGTTATATATAACGAATCAAACTCCTCTTTAAATTTAATTTCGTTTTATTTTCTGTCTGATTGATAAAATAATTCATTCTCATGTGTAAAATGCTATAATTCTTTCTCATGTGTAAAATGCTACACAAGGATGGCAATGAGAGCACCAATGGAATAATAATACACTGTGAAAAAAACTGAGATGCCTCATAAAAGTTATCATTGTAAAGAATAACTGTAAAAACTAAACCAACACAGGTGTGCAAGATAGAATCGTGCATCTCAAAACACAAGCAAATAAAAAAGGTATTGTAAAACTGAAGAAAACAGAAGAATTAAATATTTTGCCCTAGGCAGCTGTTAATTAAACATAAAAATTGACTGCATCAGAAGTAAATATTATCATAACCATTATGTAAATAAAGAGCAAAAGAAACAACTGGAATAAAGAAGGTTCAATCAATAATTATCTGGAACAAAGAGAGCTAAGCAATAACGTACACATAATATGTTAATTTAGCAACTGCCTGTGGCATGAGTTAATTAATTAACGACAGTGATTCCTAAACTAAGTTCTAAACAACATAAACAAACTGGAAACGTAAATGGAAAGAGGTTATAATGACATCACAACACCGAAGTCACAATATAAGAACCGCTGAACGTTGATCCACGTGATACACACAAAGAGGAATGGCTGTGTGATTTTACGTGAAGCGGGCGCTGAAGACATGGGCATGCAGATGTAAATATAACGCAGAAGTACATACCTTGTTGAGCATGGCCACTCGAACCATTCCTTCTTCCACAAAATACATACAATCCGCCTTGTCGCCCTGAGGAGAAGACGACGAGAAAATAATATTAATTAATAAAAAAGTAAGTTAGATGCATATCCCTTTCAGGATGTGGCAGCATGCTTTAGATCAGGGGTGGCCAACAAGAGGCCCACGGGCCGCATGCGGCCCGCCAGGAGTCATGTTGCGGCCCGCGGAGTGAGAAGAGACGATGTTGTCGAAGCTGTAGCACGCTTGCTTGTTTACTTTAATTAACAAAACAAAATTAGGTGCGTGGCCCGGTAGGATATAATATTTCTGAAATTTGGCCCGCCTGCTGAAAAGGTTGGCCACACCTGCTTTAGATGTGTGTGATTTTTTGCCAAGTTTATGTTTAGTAGAATTCCACTGATTTCTGAATAACCGGCGTCATATCATTTGGTTAAAACTAACGCAAGGCGGTCTGCTGCCAAATTGCCCACAGCTGTGTTTCGAACGCGGTATGCGAGATTACGAACTGCGTCCGCAACACTTTCGCCGCAGACTAGTGTCTAATATAGTGGGATCTATGAGTGTAGTGGCTAGCACGGTTGTCTGCCAGTCCAGTTGGCATCTTTTCGAATCCTCATCGAGGCAGATTTTTTTTAAAAAATGACAACATCGACCTAGGTTCCCATATCGACCCTGGCTAAAATGGTTCCCAGGAAATCCACAGGAAAGTAAAGATGGCGGTGTAATATTGACCAAGTTACCCTCCGAACAGCGATTGGTCTATACAACTATAGTTCTCACATCTGTCAAACTGTCATTTACCGCCAATATAGTACCTTGCAGTGTATGTCAGAGGGGTCTTTAGCCTGAGGAATTAAGGCCGCCTGGCTAGTGCAGTCGCCGCGAACTGTGCAGGTTAGAATTTTTCTTTTTGTCCCCGACATAAAATAATCCAGCACCTTACCGAGGGATCGAACCCGGGTCTCCTGAAGGCGAGTCTGGCGTTCTAGCCAATAGACCAGCCGCTCCAACATCTGAAGCCTAAGACGCCTTGCAGAGTGTAAAAGTGTCTTCACTTGAATTATTTACTTATTGTTTAACATGCCAGCGGCTGTAATGGTAAGGTGGTTAGTGAGCTCGCTTCCTTCTCAGTGGTCCGGGTTTAATCCACAGCAGTGGTGAACTTCTTATCCTCTACCAGTATTGTACGAGTGTCGATACAGCAAGGTAGCACTGATACCGGATAACTTACAGGGAATTTGGGACAAAAGGCGGCGAGGAAGAGAGGTGGTCACTCCACCTCGTTATGCGGTGTCCTAATATGGCAAAAAGTATAAATACGTATCCAGGCCATCAAGAACCACTGTGGACAATGGCAAAAGATTGATAGCTTGGGCATGGCAATCATCATGATATCCTCTCAAAGGAAATGTTCCAGGGAATCGTTAAAGACAAAAGGAGAAGAGAAAATTCTTAACTGTTAAAACTAAAGAATGGACAAGATGCAGTGTTTCCCCAGTTGCTAGCTTGTCTCCAGGCATGGAACATAGGAATGTAGTCCTCTGCCGATGCTTCCATCACTTTGACTCCCATATAAACCATACCCGGGGACACGGGGTGAGAGGAGATGACGATGAAGGTGATAATGAGTATATGTCCAAAATTACCACTTCACAACTCTACGACAGCTTCTTCCATAGATTTCTTCTTCCGCTTGCCTTCCACCTCTCAATGGAGCCCTCACTCTAAGTTAAGCTCTTTGTGGACTTATTCACGACTGGTTGGATTGTGTAGTTTTCAGCGGAATGAGGCAGACTATTTGACACTAATCCTCCTTAGTTGCCTTTTACGGCATGTTTCGAAGTGTTGCTATTCTTTGCTTTTCTTACGGAACCCAGTAACATCCGGGTTGTCACACATTTGCTTTCACTTTACGATCTAATCTAGCTACCTTTAAGCAAACCTGGCTGTTCAACCCGGCTTCTAACTATACATCATAGACTGAAGCTCTACAGCAAGCTTTACACAAACATGCATTATAACAATACATGAGAACAGCATGGCTGGATAGATAAGAGAGCTCGTTTTAAAAATGCCGGTGTGCTGATGCCTAGGCAGAGGGTTCAAGCCCAACATCAGTCATTTGGACTAAAATGTTGACTTCTCGTCCTTGACTTGGGGACGTAAATTACAAGTACCTGTGAAATCATATTAATTTCACCTGATGGCGAGGGACACTGGTAATAGGGAAAGCTAATCCACACGCCGGAGAGAAGCCAAAAAGCTAAGAAAAAATGGATGAATGAAGAAATCTTAAGGATGATGGACAAAAGGAAACAGAATAAAAATGACAAACAAGAGTATCCTAAGATAAATAAAGAAATAAGAGATACATGTGTGAAGGCAAAAGAAAGTTGGTTAAACGAGCAATGCAGAAAAATTGAATTAAATTCCATTAAAGATCAAAATAAGTATGCACAGACAAATCAGCGAGCTCACAGGAAGAAAAATAAGAATAAATACAGGGTGTTTGAAATCAAAAACAGGACAGAATTTATTGGAGGAAGGTGCTATAATGAAGTGGTGGAATGAGTATATAAGAGAATTATATAATGGAGAAAGGGAAGAATTAACAGAAGAAAGTAACTTAGAAGAAGTCGCTGACGCTATGAAACATATGAAGAAAGGAAAAACAGCTGGGCCAGATGAAATCACAGTAGAAGAATTAGAAGTATTGGGAGAATTTGGGGTAGATATATTAACCAAAATGCTGAATGATATTTACAACAGTGGATATTTACCGAGCGATATGCTGAAATCTGTATTTATAGCAATACCAAAGAGACCAGGAGCACTTGAATGCGAAGATTTTCGTACAATTAACCTCATAAACCATGTCACTAAGCTTTTGCTCAGAATTATAATGAGAAGAACAAGAAAGAAAATAAAAATGGAAATTAGTGAAGAACAGTATGGTTTTATGGAAGGAAAGGGTACAAACAATGCAATATATATATTACGAACACTAATAGAAAGATCAATAGAGAAACAGAGAGACATATATTTATGCTTCATAGATTATACTAAGGCATTTGATAAAGTAAAACATGATGAGCTGATTAAAATGTTGGACGATATCAACATTGATGGGGAAGATTTAAGAATAATAAAGAATATATACTGGAACCAAGTAGCAGCAATTAAAATGGGAAATAAAGAGGGTAGTTACGAACAGATAAAGCTAGGAGTACGACAGGGGTGTGTCTTGTCACCCGATCTCTTCTCCCTGTATAGCGAAGTAATAATGAGAGAGATCAAAGAGAAGCCAGGAATACTAATCGGAGGATATAATATAAACAATATACGCTATGCAGATGACACAGTATTGGTAGCTGATAATGCAACAGACCTACAACAATTGTTGGACAGTGTAGTAACAGAGAGTTCACAGAAAGGACTGTCCTTGAATATCAAGAAAACAGTAACAATGGTGATATAAAAGAAAATGGGGACACCAAAATGTGACATAGAAATAGAAGGGGAAATTCTCAACCAAGTGGATAATTTTAAATACCTAGGTTTACCTATCTCATCAGATGGAAGATGTACAACAGAGATTAAGAGCAGAATAGGGCAGGCAAAGACAGCATTTCAGAAAATGAAGAGTATCTTATGCAATAAGTCGCTATCAATGAATAAAAGAAAGAGAGTACTATAATGCTATATAGAACCAGTTTTGCTGTATGGCAGCGAATCTTGGAATGTAAATGAACAAATTAGGAAGAACTTAGAAGCAACAGAGATGTGGTTTTTAAGACGAATGTTGCGAATTCCTTGGACTGCCAGAGTAACTAACAACGATTGCCTGAAAGAGGCTAATGAAACTAGAACACTATATACAACAATAAGAAAGAGACAAACATCTTTCTTTGGTCATGTGATGAGAAGAGAGGCATTAGAGAACATCGTGACAACTGGAAAGATCGAGGGGAAGAGAGGCAGAGGCAGACCAAGAGAGGACTGAGACGGTGGCATGGAGGAATATCATCAGCAGAGTTGATCCAGAACACCAAAGACCGAGATCTGTGGAGAGCCATGAACGCCTACGCCAGCCGGCACGGCACTTGATGATGATGATGAATCCACACGCAAAAATTAGTCTGGTGTACTAGAAGCAGTAGCACGAGTTTCAGCGAGACAAAAATCAAACAAACAAACAAACAAACAAATAAGCATGGTATTGAGATTATTGCTTGTTGTACTAGAATTTCATCATACTCTCTCTCTCTCTCTCTCTCTCTCTCTCTCTCTCTCTCTCTCTCTCTCTCTCTCTCTCTCTCTCTCTCTCTCCCTCTCTCTCTCTCATTCATTCACACACACACACACACACACACACACACACACACACACACACATTTTATGTCATCTATGGTAATGAACCAGCTGGATCGACGAGATGTCATCATGGGGTTAACACCAACCCAAGTGGCGCCTCTGCCCTCAGCAATTTCTGCCATGGGACTACCTTCTACTTTTCAATTGTATTGAATATTTTATTACACGTCTAGCAATTAATCCTCGTGTCTCCTCGTGCTGAAATATGTTCTGCACAGAATCGGGAATGAAAATAACGACCACCCTTGCTAGACTTGCCTGGTCTCGGATCCATAAATTCCTATCAAGGTGGCGCTGCTTCAGACGATTGCTCTGCCTCTCTCAATTATCTTCCTGTAACGCATCGCCTGCCTTCTCAAATTCACAACTACAATCGCTAAACCTGAAACATTTCATGGCGCCAAAAAAAGTCATTTACGATGTCTCAGACTGGTCGCTATGTCAATGCCAGGAAGGACATTTGTTGCAGTTTTGTTAGATCTATGTTAGATCTATGCGACTGGGGACCAATAAATGAGATACATTATTGGGGAAACCGATGCGACCATAAAGGTTAGTTGATTGGTCGGTCGGTAGGTATCCTCTGGAAGACTGAGTTTTAACTCGTATGTCCGATATATTGACCTTCAGGTCGTCTGAGCTCTGAAAAGGGCTTGCATTGATCGGATTGAGCTTAGTGTTGAGTTCAGCTGAGTTAACTAATTAAGTGCCATGAGATGATTAATCGTCTTAAGCGACTTCCGTATCTGCCAAAGGCTTATATATCGCCCACATAATGATGTCATTGCGTTATAATACAACATATCTGCTACAGTATTAACAACTTTGCAGTCATTTTCTGCCATCGATTTTTGTTTGGTCCAAACCTACATTTTGTTTGGCGCTGCATCCGTTACGAATCAACATCACAGTACTCAGAGCATTACCACAGGCACTCCGTACTAGCTTCATACTTGATAGACCAATCGGAACTCGACGGGTAATGCCGTTAAAGTCACACCGGCCGCCTTTTCATCTCAGGGCATTGCCAGGATCCATCAGGGAGCCATGTAAATAAATACATAAAAATACCCCCCATATGACCACAGGGCGACAGGCAAACAAGATAGAACTACGCTACCAAGGCTTCCTGGGATGTAAACTGTATCACCATCCAGTGGCTGGGTCTGTGAAGAACATTTACTCCATTAGTATTTACAAATGTCTATCTACCATCAAGTCTGATGCCTTCGTTGCTGTCATGGGTAAATTATCTATAATACCTTGAATCATGTCTCCTCTCTTGTTTATAACATACTAGCTGACCCTGCCCGGCTTCGCCCAGTCCCTGGTGGGAAGCATCTCATTTAATTCATATAAGTAGTCATATAAGTTCCCGTTCCCGTTACCGACTATCTGTCTGTCTGTCTGTCTGTCTGTCTGTCTGACCCGGCCCGACATTGCCCAACTCCTGGTGTGAAGCATCTCATTTAATTTATATAAGTAGTCATATAAGTTCCTGTTCCCGACTGTCTATCTGTCTGTCTGTCTGTCTATCTGTCTGCCTGACCCTGTCCGGCTTCATTAAATTCATACAACAAAAAAAAATGTAACTTAAAAGAACGTTCTACCACACACCATCCATTATTTTTAATGAAAACTCTTTCTAATCACCTGCATGACTACAGTAACTTCTTAAGCAAAAAAAGATGAGTTACAATGTTATGCATTGTGCATCATTTTTATGAAAACTTTGAAAATGCCTTACAGATTGTATCATTATTTATTATAACTCATATGCCGGTACATAACTATGGACAAAGAGTTTATAAATCTTTGAAAACGATGCCACAATATGACTATAAGTTATACAGAAAAGTTATGCCCCTTGAAATAACTTTTACAGAGTTAGGTCCCCTGAGATATATGAAATTATGATGAAAAATGAAAAATGAAATAATACTGAGTAAGCAGGCGATTTCACACTAACAAAATATCACAGTTGACAGCTCTGGAATGAAAGGAAGGCGTGTAGAAAATTTCATCTCAATCGGATGGGCGGTTCGCGAACAAATAAAGGACATACAGACAGACAGAGATACGCACATCCTAATTTATATATAAGATATAGACAATATATGTAAAGAAACCAGTCAGACAGAGACCACAAGAACACCGCATGACGAGAACGCGGAAGAGGAACCATCTGCATCTCTAACCATTAGAGAAGTCCTGTTTGCGGACGACCAAGCACTAATAGCAAAATCAGAAGCTGAATTACAAGACCACATGAATAGTCTAAATGAAATGTGTAGGGAACATAACATGAAAATTAGCACAAGTAAAACAGAGGTAATGACTGTAACTAAAGAAGAAACAGCACCAACGATTCACCTAAACGAACATCCCTTGAAACAAGTAAAGAGTTTCAAGTACCTAGGAAGTATAATATCACCAAATGGCAAATCAGAAGACGAAATCAAAAATAGATGCAATAAGGCAAATCAACTCATTGGGCAAATGGCACCAATACTAAAGAACAAACATGTATCGATAACTACTAAGAAAGCACTTTACAACACAATCTTCCTACCTATGTTACCAATGCCAAACCTGGACAATGACAGAAAAAGAGAAAAGAAAAACACAACAACAGAAATGAGATTCCTGAGAAGAATACTCAGTGTATCAAGAAGAGATAAGATCAGAAATGAAGTAATCAGGACTAAAGTGATAGCTGCACTAGATTTTATTAGAAGGCAGCAAGTCAAATGGTTTGGCCATGCAAGTAAGTTACCAACTAACAGTATACCACAACAAGCAATGATGTACAGACCGTGAAGGGAAGCAGAGGAAGAGGCCGACCACGTAAACCAGAGGTTCCAAAACCACGACCCGCGGGCCACTTGTGGCCCGCCAGCTGTCAGAAAGTAGCACGCGAGGCCTCGTTATTTAATATAATATATTTTAATAATTTCAAAAATGAACTCGGAGAGCCCCGTTAGCGTGCGATAATTTACTCTGCTCGTGGTTGTTATGCTCAGATATTATCGAATGTGCCTGTTCAGTTCACAACGAAACGTTATGAAGTTCCCATATCCTAGCCTTGTCGACCAATCAGAGTGCGCAAAGCGCCATGTTGTCATCTGCTACAACTGTTTAGCAGAGTCGATAGTATTGTGATAACAACATAGAATGGACCAAATTGTACAGTGTATGCACCGACGGTGCTCCGGCTTTGACGGGTAAAATGTCTGGATGCCTAGCATTATTGGAACAGTTTCTTGGCCGCACTATATTAAAATATCATTGTATCATTTACGAAGAAGCTTTGTGTGGAAAGACATTAAATCTGAAACATACCTTGGATGTTGTTTTGAGACGTGTGAACAAAATTCGAAGTTCGAAAGCGCTGAACACGCGTGAGTTCAGACAGTTTCTATCAGACCTGAACGAGGAATACGGTGACCAACTGTTACACTATGATGTCAGATAGCTATCTAAAGGGAAAGTTCTGTCACGTTTCTGGGCACTTAAAAATAGTGTATATCTGTTTCTGTCTGAAATTAATGAATTGCCTACAGAACGGGAATGCCTGCTAAACGATGACTGGCTTAATGATCTGGCATTTTTGGTGGACATCTCATTTAAACTCTTTAAATGCGAGAATCCAGGGAAAAAACAAACTATTCGCAAATTTGTACGATGGTATTTCTTCTTTTAAATTGAGACTGTGACTGTTTATTGGACAGCTGACTGAAGGGACATTAGAGGCGTTTCCAACTCTGATGACGCTTGTAGTGGAAAAGAAATGTGACTTGTTAAAGTACAAAGTAAAAGTGGAAAGCCTTCTGGATATCTTTCAGTCGAGATTTCAAGAGTTCACAATAGAGGAGGATAATGTTGCCATCTTCATAAATCCGTTCGTATTTCCTGATGCCAAGCTCTGTCAATTACAGAAAAATCTTCAGTATGAAGTAATTGATTTGAAATTCAATTCTGCACTGAGATGTAAATTTCTGGAGCTGCCTGCTTCACCTTCAGCTGATCATTTGATTTAATTTTGGCGTCTATTGCCTGTCGAACAATTTGAACACTTGCGTTTATTCGCCCAGAGATACATTTGTCAATTTGGTTCGACTTACAGATGCGAGCAGTTATTGTCCGCAATGACCGTTATAAAAAAAAAAACAAGCAACGTTCTAGACTCACTGACAGTAACCTAGCTGCGCTTATGACTTTGGGCACGATAGATTTGTGCCCAGACATTGATAAACTGGCATCTGAACTTAAGTAACTGGTTTTGAAGAACAGTTACAATTGTAAATTAATTACATTAATAGCGATGTTCGAAACTGATTTAAAATTTACTATTAAATTAACTTTTGATTTTAAACCAAAAAATTACCGCAGTGTAGTATTGACACTGACTGTCTTTAAAGTTTTAGAGTTTTGTTGACGAAAGTTAAGAAAGGTAAGAATGATATTGCACGACTTTTATCATTTTATAACGTTGTGGCCACTTAACTACCGAAAATAGTAGATATGGCCCTCTGCTTGAAAAGTTTGGGAACCACTGACGTAAACGATGAACGCATGGAATAACAGAGTCCATGGGAATATCGATACATGAAGCCCATAAGAGAGCACTCTCCCGCTGTTAATACTTCACCTCGACACCGCAGGGTACAAGAGGAACAAAATGAGATGAGATTATCTTAAATCTTTCTATAGTGTGATCTTTTCCTTGTCCGCGTATAAACATTAATATCTCTAGTAATACAGAAAGCTCAGGGACATATGTAGCGCACAAACATAGATAGCCATAGGAACATAATTCAGGAACATAGTTTAGAAACATACATATTTCGGTAACATAGAAAGCTCCTGATCACAGATAGCTATGAAACACAGATAACCAATGAATGTAGACAACTCTAAGACACAACTCACGAGCACATATAGCTAAGGAACATAGACAACTCAAGAACAAAGGTAACTCAGAAACATAGACAGATCAGGAATATACACAGTTCAGGAATATAGACAACTTAAAAACATAGACAGCTCAGGAATATAGACAGTTCAGTAATATAGACAGCTCAGGAATATATACAGATCTGTGACATAGCTCAGGAACATATACAGTTCAGAAATATAGACAGCTCGAGAATATAGACAGCTCAGAAACATATACAGATCTGGTACATGGCTCATGAACATAGACAGCTCAGGAATATAGGCAGCTCAGGAATATAGACAGCTTAGAAACACATACAGATCTGGGACATAGCTCAGGAATATAGACAGCTCAGGAATATAGACAGCCCAGGAATATAGACAGCTCAGGAATATAGACAGATCAGGAATATAGACAGCTCAGGGATATAGACAGCTCAGGAATATAGACAGTTCAGGAATATAGACAACTCAGAAACATATACAGATCTGGGACATAGCTCAGGAACATAGACAGCTCATGAATATTGACAGCTCAGAAACACATATACAGCTTTGTGACAAGGGCTGGTAACGTAATCCCGCGGGTTTTAGGTATTTCAATGTCACCAAACTCCAACCCAAGGTCTCCGGGGCAGAATCCAGGGAGGAAATAGCACACCTAGTGACAATTAGAGAAAATTGAACAGCTCTAACACATAGCTCAACAACTTAGACAGCTCTTGCTCAGGAACATTGATAAACATAGATAGAACAAGAACAGTGACACCTCAGGGACACATCTCTAGACCACAGATATCTCAGGGAAATGAATTCCCCAAAGTTGACATATATTTCAAGCACATAACTATCTCAACGACACACGTAATTCAAGAAAATATAAATCTCTTTAGGACGCGGCCAACCCATGGACAGAGCTACCTCAAGGACACACGAAGACATAAATTCCCCAAGAACACAGACAAAACAAGGATACAGACATCTCCGAGTCATATATAACCCAAGCACAAAACCAGAACAACAACACTGATTATATTAGTTATCGAGTACAGTTCAGCTATGGTATATAAATGGCTATCACGATATCCGGGCATATGTTTACGCAGCAAATAAACGGGCACTGTTGACTTCAAACATCCGAAATTTGACTCAATTACATAATGACCAAAATACCAGTGTCTGGCGCTAGCAGATTCACAACCATACAATTGTTGCTTTGTTTGAAGTGTATAATAGCTGTTCTGTGAAATGGGATGAACTAGGTGACTCTTTCGGCCCTATTGATTTGTTTTTGTAAAGGACAAAGAAGTCAAGAACTTTGAACTGACTACACAAACGTATCTGTGTTCTCACGTCTAACCTAGACAAGGAAATCCAACTATTAAACTAATCATAAACTCATTGTTTGGGTGCTTGATAGCTTTGAACTCAAGGGTAGGCCATACGCGTGCAACTACTTCTAGTGCACTGGGCTAATTTTTGCGTCTGGATTAGCTTTCCCTATTACCAGTGCCTCTTGCCATCTGGTGAACCCACTCCGACTTTTGAGGTACTTGAAATTTAAGTCCGATTTTACGCATTGCTTATGTTTACAACATTCATTTGACAATGTTGATTGTTCCTATGTGAATGTAATATGCACAATGATGAACGAAAGATGAGTGATTGGAAGGACCGAATGTAAGACGGGCCTGCGTGCCCAATTTGTGACCGTTTGAAAATAAAGGGTTCTTTTGCTTTCTTTCACCCCAAACAAAAGGGAATCCCAGGGTATGACGTCACATCCAGGGGTTCTCTGTGTTGCGCCGAACATCCAGGGGGTTTCCGTGTGTTGCGCCGTAGCTCGGTGAGCAATTCTATGCGGCGGCGGTGGTGCGCTATTCTTACACTTTCCGGTTAGGGTTAGGGTTAGGGAGTAGGGTTAGGGATTAGGGTTAGGGTTAGGGGTTGTGTGTACCCTACCCCTAACCCTAATCCCTAACCCTATCCCCTAACCCTAACCGGAAAGTGATTGCAGGACCGATGCAAATGAGGTTCGAAGGGAAGACAGACACTCACACAGAAACGGTTGCCAAAGCCCAAAGAAACAACACTGTGGTGTGGGGCAATTGAAACGCACTGACACGCACTCCAGCCGAACACAGAGGAGATCACCGTCGGCGCTAAATATAGCTGGTGACTCTAAATATAGCTCGCAAAGTTTGTTTGGGGTGAAAGAAAGCAAAAGTACCAAATAAAGTTCGTTCGTTCGTTCGTCTCCAAGTCAAGGACGAGAAGTCAACATTTTAGTCCAACTGGTCTGTGTAGGGGTTGAACCCGCGACCTCGCATCAGCATAAACTCATGAAATCCAAGACTGACGGGTTGATTATTAAACCTCTGGGAGAGTGCGTTTTAAGGCTTAAGATTGCTCTCAGGCATTAGGTCTTCATTGGCGCCAGGTCCTCTAAGCCTTGATAGAGACTTGCACCTATCGGAGTGAGGTTGGTATAGAGACTTCTTTTCCTACCTGGTAACAATGTATTACCTCCCCGCTGGCTGTGTTGCACAGAGCTCCTTTTTCTCTCCAAACCCACAAACTATAGTGTGTTATTTGTTGTTGTTGCCTCAATATAAAATTGAATATCTCAGTAACCAACTGATGGAAAATAATGAGATTTAGTATATAACCTTATCATTATGTCCACCCAACAAAAAAATTTTTTGTTCTGGAGATTGTACAGCAGATTTCAATTTTTGCTTATATGAGGTATATATTTTACCGCCCCGCCAAGAATGCCTTAATTTTTAGAGTATTACAGCTCAGCAAGACCCATTCGCGCTATATTTAAAATTGTCTGGCGGTCTTTCGTTTTTGGACAGACTGAGTGTTATAGTTCAGAGGCGTTGTCAAACTGTGGGTTCTTTCATGAAAAGTGATTATATAAATGGCTATCACGGGTGCAGGTGGTGGATGAAGATGGAGAGCAGCCAACAGATAGTTGTAGGTTATGGTCTCCACCTTCACGACGGTAGGCAGAGGATCTCTTTTTTGAGGAGACAATGGCTACGGTCACTGACCAGTATGGTCACTGCTAGGAAGGAAAGCAATGGCAAACTACCTTCTTTACACATGCCAAGAAAATCATGTTGTGTGAAATCATCGATAATCAGAGAAACGGCGTAAATGGGTGCTCCATAGGAGCAACCTCGCCCGGTAGGGATAGTCATGCGCACCAGGTGACTCCAGACCGTCAACAGGCTACTAGGTGCAACAGATTAATATCATTGAAAGTAGGAACTTGGAACGTTAGAACAATGAATGCAGATGGAAAGTTAGAAAACATCAAAAAAGAAATGAAGAGAGAGAAGATTAACATATTAGGAATATCGGAAACGAGATGGAAAGGAGCAGGGATAAGGACAGGAGAGGATTGTAAGATTATTTACTCTGGGGGAGAAGAACAGCAAAGAGGTGTAGCCATTATATTAGATAAGCAAACATCAAATTCTGTCAAAGGATATCATGCTGTGTCAGACAGAGTCCTATTAGTAAAATTAAACGGAAGATCTTTTAAAATAAATGTCATTCAAGTATATGCCCCAACAAGTGAAAGCAGTGAAGAAAGCATAGAGGAATTTTATAATGACGTGGAGTCTGCTTTGAAGAATTGCAAAAAATCAGAAATAAATATCATAATGGGTGATTTCAACGCAAAAATAGGACAGCAAGGCGATGGATGCAGTGTAGGCAATCATGGTTTGGGAGAGAGAAATGAAAGAGGATACAGACTTGTAGAATGGGCAAAAGAACAAGAAATGGTTGTAGGAAACACCTGGTTTAAACAGCATCCTAGAAGATTATGGACATGGAGGAGTCCAGACAGCAGGATTAAAAACCAGATAGATTACATCCTGATTAGCAAAAGGTTTCGAAATGCGTTAACAGTCGTAAAAACAGTTCCAAATGCAGACTGTTACAGTGATCACAGATTAATTACAGGCACATTGAGGGTAAAGTTAAAGAAAGTCAAGTATACAGCAGGAAACCCTAAATATGACTGGTGCAAATTGAAAACTGACAAAGAAATACAAGATAATTTTAACATAGAAGTAAAGAACAAATTTGATATATTGTCTGATCTAGAGATCCTGTTTCAAGATGTAGATGATCAATGGGAAACGATGGAGAATTCAATCAGTTGCGCAGCAGAAAAAACTATTCCAAAAGTAAAGAAAGTGGGCCGAAAGACATGGATGACTGAAGAAATTTTACAACTAATGGAAACAAGAAGACAGAACAAAAATAATCCTGCCAAATATGAAGAAATTCACAGAAAAGTGAGAACCTTATGTAAGGAGGCAAAAGAAACATGGCTTGAGAAAAATTGCAGAGAAATTGAAAAACAACACAACAGTAACAATGCGAACCTAATGCACAAAAGAATTCAGGAGCTTACTAATCAAAGAACACGTACATCAGCAGGCTGCCTAAAGACAAAAGATGGAAGAGTCATAATAGAAAAAGATCAGATATTACATGAATGGTCAGATTACGTGAAAAACCTGTATGACGACAACAGAGACGAACAGTATGATGTTCAAAATAATAATGAAGGACCAGCAATTTTGAAGATGGAGGTTCAGAATGCTCTTAACCATATGAAATCTGGCAAGACCCCCGGTTCAGACAGCGTCACAACAGAAATGATTAATGCTTTAGAAGAATATGGAATAGATCAAGTTACCAGTCTGCTTAATACAATATATGATACTGGAAATATACCTCAGGAGTTATGTAATTCTGTATTTATTGCAATCCCAAAGAAATCAGGAGCCTTGGAATGTGATCAACATCGAACAATTAGTATAATGAGTCACATCACGAAGATTTTGCTAAGAATTATCATGCAAAGAGTTAGGAGGAAAATACAACCTGAAATAGGAGAAGAACAATGTGGGTTTGTGGAAGGCAAGGGTACAGTAAATGCTGTGTATATACTGAGAAACATAATCGAACGTTCTATAGAAGTAAACACAGATCTACACCTTTGCTTTATTGACTACACAAAGGCTTTTGATAAAGTGAGACATGTCAACATGATAAGGATGCTTGAAGATCTACAAATTGATGGAAAAGATCTTAGACTTGTAAAAAACATATATTGGAAACAACAAGCTGCCATAAGAGTTGATAATGAAGTAAGCCAATATCAGCCTATTAAAAGGGGTGTGAGACAGGGATGTGTAATGTCTCCAGATCTGTTTTCCCTGTACAGTGAAAGTATTTTCAGAAATATTGAAGATATGGAAGGAATCAACATTGGGGGACGATGCATCAATAACATTAGATATGCAGATGATACAGTCTTGATTGCAGACAATGAACAGGACCTGCAAAATTTAGTAGATGCGATTGTGACACACAGTGAACAACTAGGGTTAGAATTAAATTGTAAAAAGACACAGATTATGGTCGTCACTAGGAAGGACGAAATACCACAATGTAATATACAAGTAAATGGGAATATTCTTCAACAAGTGAGCAGGTACAATTATCTCGGAACAGTAATAACATCTGATGGGAGATGCCTTGAAGAGATTAGAACAAGAATCGCCATGGCAAAAGTAGCCTTTAGCAAGATGAAAAACATATTGACCAATAAAAAGATGTCAATTGAAACGAGAAAGAGAGTGTTGAGATGCTACATTGAGCCTGTACTTTTGTATGGATGTGAAGCGTGGACAATGAGCAGTCAGGCTGAAAAACATCTGATGGCTGTAGAGATGTGGTTTCTGAGGAAAATGCAAAGAATACCATGGACAGCCAGAAAGACCAATGAACAAGTCCTTCAAGAAACAAATGAAGATCGTAAATTGATTAGAGAAATTAGACGTAGACAGTCAAAATTTTTTGGACATGTTATGAGAAGAAATGGATTGGAGAATTTGGTGACAACTGGTAAGATCGAGGGGAACAGACCAAGGGGAAGACCTAGAAGCAAGTACCTGGATGGCTTGGCCTTATGGCATAGTCGAGACAGAAACACGGAGCTGATCCACGACTCTGGTGATCGGGTGAGATGGCAGAACATGACCGCCCACGCTTACCGGCATGGCACATGATGGATGGATGGATTATATAAATAAATCTTACCATTAATGTAATCTTAATAGCTAATATTTGAATGTGTTAATGCTGTTCAATGGGATTAAAAGTGAAATTGTGTATACTTCAAAACATCGCTATGAAGTTGTACACATATTTTTGTCAAGAAGCTGATCGCAGGAAAGTGTTTCATACTGTTACAAATCCCGAAAAAAGAACAGTGCATGCATTAGGTTTGAGTAAACGATCGTTTCGTCTATGGGTGCAAGAATCTGGAATGAAACCAACACGCGATAAGCAAACGGTAGGTAGAAAGGCAATTGTAGACAGCTTTGGCAAGGATGTCATCAGACGAGTTATTATAAAAATTATAGATGCCAAAGAAACAGTGAGTGTAAGAAAACTGAGGGTTTTGTTGAGAAAGGACAATAACATAGAGCTATCCAAAACAACTTTGTGGAAAATTATAAGGACATTAGGCTTCACTTTTAGAAAGTACAAGGGAGGTAGAAATATCCTCTGCGAGCAACCGCATTTAAGAGCCATGAGAAGCAGATACCTACGTGAAATAAGGGAAATGCGCAAAGAAAATTATGACATAGTGTATTTGGATGAAACGTGGATCAATGCGCACCACACAAGTGAAAAGGAATGGCAATCAATGGATGGAAAGATAAAACGTTATGTGCCCAGTAGTAAAGGACAGCGTTTGGTCATAGCCCATGCTGGTAGTACTCATAATGGCTTCTACAGAATGCTGGGCTCGTGTTCATATCAAAGCATACAGACAATAGGGATTTGCATAATGAGATGAATGGTAATGTGTTTAGAGATTGGCTCGAGAATACAGTACTTCCATCTCCTGATAGACCGTCTTGTCTAATCATGGACAATGCATCATATCACAATGTTGTTGCCCAAGAAGACAAAATACCTACGGCATCGAGCACAAAGGAAGCAATAAAGATATGGCTCCGAAGGGAAAATATACCATTTCCAGAAACATATTTCAAGCTACAGTTGTTGTCCCTTGTAAAACAGACGCAAAAAAGCAAGAAATTTCAAATTGACAAGTTGATAGAAGAGCATGGCCATAGGTGCTTGAGACTTCCGCCGTACCATTCTCATTTTAACCCTATAGAACTTGTGTGGGCTAAAATTAAAGGACAAGTGGCAGCTGCCAATACTACATTCAAATTGTCTGACGTCAAGATACTAACCCAGTACACGCTATTAAATATTGATAAAAGTTACTGGAAAAAATGTGAGGACCATGTGTTGAAAGAGGAAGAGGACTATTGGAGAAAGGATGGATTGAATTTTATGC
This sequence comes from Cepaea hortensis, assembly GCA_963921405.1. Taxonomy (NCBI): domain Eukaryota; kingdom Metazoa; phylum Mollusca; class Gastropoda; order Stylommatophora; family Helicidae; genus Cepaea; species Cepaea hortensis. Next base: position 83,833,443 of record OY992887.1, read on the forward strand.
AACCGAGAGCAATCATCAACCTACTGGAATCGTCCGACACAGATTAAGGTCTGAGCAGAGTATGCCCTGGCCATCCTCACTGTCAGCCCTACACAGATTGGAAGACTTGAAAAGGTATAAAACGAAGCCATGCGCATCATTTTGGGCTGCACGAGAGACACCAGCTGTGTAGCAATGAGATACCTCCTTGACTTCCCGACAATGGAACACAGGATCAAGATCTGGAGAGCTCGTGCATACTTAAAAATAAGTGCACATGAGCAGCACCTCTGCATGACGCTATATTCAGAGAAAAGGGTGACAGGCTAAAGAAGGGCAAATCATGGATGGGTCGGGCGGAAGATGTCGTCGGACAGGTCTGCAGTCTTACCAGTATCAACCCCGGCAAGGAATGGGTGCCGATGCCTCCAGCTTTTAAGTGCACTTTCTCCTGCATTATCACACTCGACAGACGGTTCAGAGAGCAGAACCCTGTCGCTGTCAATGCAGAAGTCAACGCGCTCATCTATGAACACTCATATAGCCCCAAAGTGCTCATCTATACAGATGGATCTGTTGTAAAGCAGCACAGAAGTGCGTGGGCATTTACAGCCCGTTCAGCGGGCCGAACCGTTCAAGAATCCAGTGGTGCCCACTCTATGACCATGAGCAGCATGACGATGGAGGTGATGGCAGTTACACAGGCTTTTATATGGCTGAAATCACAGCATTATACCAACGTGTGTGTACTAAGTGACTCAATGCGCATGATTCAGTAGATCGAAGCTGGATCTGTACGTAGATGGTGGACTGAGTCGCTGCGGAAGTCTGTTGTTCGTAAAGTCACCTTCATCTTAGTCCCGGGACATGCGGGAGTCGAGGGAAATGAACGAGCTGATAAACTGGCTGGCTCTGCACCCCCTGTAGATGGCCAGCCTATGGATCGTGCCGATGTTATTAACGTCCTTAAAGATATGGCGAGAACAGAGGACTTTGACGTCAGTGTATCCACATCGCTGTCCAGAATGAAAGACTTGGGAGTAAGAATTCGGCACGGCCAGATGCGAGAGGTACATCGGGAAAACAAGGCGCCTCGTCAACCAACACAGAACTAGCACTATTAGCCACCGGACGCTGATGCATATGCTGGGGGGAGGATCTGAGCACCTATGGACATGTCCGGGGTGCAATGAAGATACCCCAACTGATAACTGATAACTGAAGAAACAAGAAGGAATTGAAAAATAAGGTAAGAAATATATTCCTTCTACTTTCCTGTTAATTTACAAATTATTTACCCTGTGCCTCTGTAAATTCTCTGTCTTTACTAATATTACACATTGCACCCCTCTCGGGATTCTCCGTGGTGAAGTGGTCAAGCCGTCTGACTCGGGCTCCGAAGGTTGTATGTTCGATTCCGGGCCGCGTCCTTCATTTCACGAGTGCATTTTTCGGAGACTCCCGAGGGTCGTCGCTGGAGCTACGGAGTCCGTGCTTTGTGCGACGCTTTCCGCGCTGCGGAAAGAAACTGAGCCATATGGGATAAACACCTGGTGCAATGCAGCCGACCCTGTCGATTTTAAGCTAATTCTTTCATTGCACCCACTCTCATACGAATCCGGATACGCCTTTGTGTGTCAACAGAATTGACATGTCTCACATTACCGTAAAAATAACTTCGTTAGCGAGAAATCACTAGTTGTTTAGCAAAAGATCAAAGGAATGTCGCCGCTTTCAATGATTTAAGTTGTTTTTTGACCTTTCAAAGACATATTCGTTGGGTGGGGTTAAATATAAGACGGCTGGAAAAATTTCATAACGATGCAACAGACAGTTTTCAAAATAATTGATCGTGAATGAAGGCAACCAAATGTGGACATACTATAGAGTGGGGTGCAAACCAAACTGGGACTTTCACATCGGCGGCATTTTAATATTAGCAGGCCAGGATTAAGCATTTAAAAAATAAGTCGCTTAAAATTCGACAGGGTCGACTTCATTGCACCGGGTTTTATTCCAAATGGCTAAGTCTCTTGCCGCAGCGCGGAAGGCGTCGCACAAAGCACGAGCTCCATAGCTCCAGCGACGACCCTCAGAAGTCTCCGAAAAAATTCACTCGTGAACCGAAGGACGCGGCCCGGAATTGAACCCACATCCTTCGGAGCCCGAGTCAAACGGCTTGACCACTTCGCCACGGAGACTCCCGAGGATTCAGCATTGCACACACTGACTGGCTGGAGTTAGATCTGGATTGGCAACGCCCTCTCGCGGGTGTTAGGTATTTCATTGTCAACAGAATCCAAGGAGGAAATGGCACACCCAGCCACAATTAGAAAAAAAAAAACTAGTGAAGCAAAGATGTTTATTAGCACTCTTCCTCCTCCTCCTCTCCCCTTCTTCTTCTTCTTCTTCTTCTTCTTCTTCTTCTTCTTCTTCTTCGTCTTCTTCTTCTTCTTCTTCTTCTTCTTCTTCTTCTTCTTCTTCTTCTTCTTCCTCCTCCTCCTCCTCCTCCTCCCATATTCTGATGGATCATAACCCCCCCCCCCCCCCCCCACAAACCAGCCCACACTAGGATATTAAATAGACTGGTAAATAATTACGTGGAGCTAAAGGTTGAGCTCTTTCTAGCAGCAACGTTCATTATGTCACTTGTAATTATGTTTCTGTAAAACTGACTGATTTCACTTTCCGCTTGTGATTTACTCATTATATATTTATAGCTTTACTGCAATTCAACCGATTTAACATTCGACTCCAGCGCGGTATGTGTTAAGAGCCCGGGGTTGTATTTCCTCTGGAATACAACTATAAATATTCTTTTGCGTTTCCTCATGTCTCATATGATTCCGGGGCAATGATTGATATTAGCGCAGCTAATATGTGTCACTTTATGGTTACCACTGCCTGGGACAAGGTTTATGTTTTTGTTTGCTCGCTCTGAACTTAAGCGTAGGCCATACGCATGTTACTACTTCCAGTGCGCAAGACAGATTATTGCGTGTGGATTAGTTTTCCCTCGCCATCAAGCAAACCCACTCCGACTCCGAGTTACTGGTAATTTACACATCCTAAAGTCAAGGACGAAAAGTCATCATTTTATTTAGTCCAACTGAGATATGTAAGGGTTGAACCCGATATCTCGGCATCAGTACACCAGATGTTTAAGAACGAGCGCTTTTATCTATTCGGCCATGCGTAAAACATTGCAGGTGGTATATGTTGTAAACAATGAACATAAGAAAGAAACAAACAGCGTTCTTTGATCATATGATGAGAAGAGAAGCATTAGAAAACATCGTGACGACTGGGGGAAAAAAATCAGTGGAAAAAAAGACAGCGGCCAACCGAGAAAAATGTTGCTGGAGGGACTGATAAGGTGGCATGGAGAAATATCATTAGTAGAATTGATCCACAACAACAAAGACCGAGATCCCTGCTGGTCTCGACAGCAACACCTACGGAAGTAGTTATGGTCCGAGGTCGTAAAATGAATGTTGGATAATTTTCTGATTTATCTACATTCTATCTTGGACAGAAAGGCGGAGTTGGAGGGAACTATTATACTATTATGTAACATAGTATAAATGAAGGTGTGACATAAAACACCACCGCGTTAGTATCTGGCTCATAATTCTGAAAGACCAAGTGTTAATTCTAACCACCAATGTGGTGTTCATGGAGACTCCTGGGGGTCGTCGCCTGAACTACGGAGTTCGTGCTTTGTGTGATGCTTTCGGCGGGCTGCCCTGAGGAAAGATACCGAGCAATATGGGGTAAAACCCGGGGCAATGAAGTCGATCCTCTCGACTTATATTTAGTGAGTCTCCGTGGCGAAGTGGCCAAGCCGTCTGCGTCGGGCTCCGAAGGTTGTGGGTTCGATTCTGGGCCGCATCCTTCGGTTCACGAGTGCATTTTTTGGAGACCCTGAGTGTCGTCACTGGAGCTACGGAGTATGTGCTTTGTGCGACTCTTTCCTTGCTCCGGAAAGAGATGGAGCCATATGGGATAAAAACCCGGTGCAATGAAGTCGATCCTGTCGACTTTTAAGCGACTTTTTAAGGAGAGAACTAGACACAAAGTGAACCATGAGGTATAGAGAGGACGCTGGCGTTGTATAGGATACAAACTGAGAAATCCTGAGAATAGTATAAGGTAGACTCTTGCTGAAGATTGGAAATCATCATTGTTGCTTCATCCCTTTTCCTGTCAGTGTCAGCCATCCACTGATCTTCTATCAAGCCACTGTTAGCCACCACTTTGTTCTTGTAATAATCGCTTCGCCAGTTCGAATGTTGAAACACCGCCTGTCCTTGCAAACTCCAGCCAAAGAAAAAACCTTGTTGTCCACTGGCGTCAGAGTGACGATTCTCTGTTGACCACTTGTATCCTAGATTCCGTAAGCTTTTGGGTTTCAGGATTCTCTACATAGTTTTAGTGACGTCAATAGCGTGTAAAAGAAATTAAGCATGGCCTAATACCACAAGGAGCATAGAAATAGAAACATAAATGAATAATAATAAAGACGACATTGATGAATAAGCATGAAATAGCAAAGGATAGGATGGTTTGGAGTGAGTTGGGTAAAGGCCTACGTCTCAATGGAGGATAACAGAGTCAACGAAGAAGTGGTCGTTCGCTTGCTTACATGGCAGAAGCAAAAGCCAAGGGAGATTGTTTCTTATGCCAGAGGTCATGTATAACTATGTGGGTGACTGTTCTGTCAGAGCTTACAGGTCATTGGTAGGTCATTGTAACATTGGACTGGTTCTGTACAATCAGCAACGTCACAAACTCCAAGCTCGGCTATCGCTCAATATCTGTTAAATTGCAGCCACAAAGTTAACAAGAAATGGCGTTTTATATATTATATCCGACGATCAATCAACTATTCCTACAATATACATAGGCTCTTGCAATTATCCCGCTCCAGGCGAATTTTATGTAGACTGAAACATTTCATTCTAATTTTGCGATTACCAGGGGGATAAGAACTGCTCATACCCGAACAATTTTAGTGACTATGTGCTTTAAGTATTTCAGCTAAAGTATAATTCATTTATTCACTTCATATGATATGTAACATTTGTTGCATGGGCAAATAGATGGTGTGTCAGCATAAACACTGACATGTGCAGCACCACTCTATTTACCCTCTCTCCAAAAACATATATTGGAAACAACAAGCTGCCATAAGGATTGATAATGAAGTGGGACAATATCAACCTATTAAGAGAGGTGTTAGGCAGGGATGTGTAATGTCTCCAGATCTTTTTTCCCTATATAGTGAAAATATTTTCAGAAATGTAGAAGATATAAATAGAATCAGCATTGGTGGAAGAAACATCAATAACTTTAGATATGCAGATGATACAGTATTGCTTGCAGACAATGCACAGGATCTGCAACAATTAGTAGATACGGTTGTTGTACACAGTGAGCAGCTAGGGTTGGAATTAAATTGTAAGAAGACACAGGATATGGTCGTCACTAGGAAGAACGAAGTACCACAATGTAATATACAAGTAAATGGGAATATTCTGCAACAAGTGAATCGATACAATTATCTCGGAACAGTCATAACATCTGATGGCCTTGAAGAGATTAGAACAAGAATCGCCATGGCAAAAGTAGCCTTTAGCAAGATGAAAGACATTCTGACCAATAAAAAGATGTCAATTGAAACGAGAAAAAGAGTGTTGATGGGATACATAGAGCCTGTTCTTTTGTATGGATGTGAAACTTCGACAATGTGCAGTCAAGCTGAAAAACATCTGATGGCTGCAGAAATGTGGTTTCTGAGGAAAATGCAAAGAATACCATGGACAGACAGAAAAACCAATGACCAAGTACTACAGGAGACAAATGAAAATCGTAGACTGATTAGAGAAATTAGACGAGGACAGTCAAAATTTTTTGGACATGTTATGAGAAGAAATGGATTGGAGAACTTATTGACAACTGGCAAGATCGAGGGGAACAGACCACGAGGAAGACCGAGAGGAAAATACCTGGATGGCTTGGCCACATGGCATTGACGAGACAGGAACACTGAGCTGATCCACGACTCCGGTGATCGAGTGAAATGGCGAGTCATGACCGCCTACGCTTTCCGGCATGGCACATGATTGATTGATGATATATAACACTCTGCAGTATCAGCTTACGAGCTGCAGCGAAACATACCAGGCTATAAATCATACAAAATATTGTTCGGGCCTAAATGTTACAATTCTAAACCAGGTGCTGATTGTGTAATTGCTTCCAAGACAAAAACCACATTTTCTGACCCAGGCGGCACATCACAGGCCCCGGATCCTAGCCAGGCTTCTCAACTAATTCTAAACGGAAATGAGCAATCTGAGCTTCGTGTATTGGATCATTTTTAGTCGGAAGTTCTGCCATCAACTCATGGAATCGATCAATGCCGCCTGGTCAGGAACACGGTCTTTCATCAAGCATTATGCCAGATCAAAATGTTAGCCGATCTGATTAAAAGCCCGCGGAGGGGATAATACGCCGAAGACAAGTGTGATCTCGGATCTGAGACACAAGTGTAGGGTGTTCACCAGTACCAAAGACAAATAATAATGATGGGGATTATAATGATGATGATGAATGTGATGATGGTGATGATGATGATAATGATAGTGATGATAATGATGATAAACATGATGATAATAATGATAATCATGATGATGATAATGATGATGATGAACATGATGGTAACCGTTATGAACATGATATTGATAATGAATATGTTGATGATAATGAAAAAGATGATGATAGTGATGATGATAACGATGATAATGATGAACATGATAATAATGGTGATGAACTTGATGATGATAATCAAAATGGTGACGATGATAGTAATGGTAACGATGATGATGAAAATGATGATGGTGAACATTATGCTAATGGTGATGAGCATGATGATGATGATGAAAATGATGATGTTGTAAACAGAATTAGCAAGGCTGGCAACCAGACACATTGCCAAATATCAAATGTTCTACCAATACAGACCAAAAATGACGTCACTCTCGTAATGTCAAAATACAGAACCTACCCACAACATATTTATGTTTATTCAGGACATCTGTTTTTGGTATACACCCATTAGGATCCACACCGGCATCATGCACTTCATGTACTGTGTTAAAATGTTCTTTTTTCATCATTAGGATGAGATTGGGGCACAGCCAGTCAATATATGGAGCTGGTATTTCCAAATGTTAGTGACCGGAGGCCAGTATATGGATCTGGTATTTACAAATGTTAGTAACAGGAGGCCAATATATGGAGCTGGTATTTCCAAATGTTAGTAACAGGAGGCCAATATATGGAGCTGGTATTTCCAAATGTTAGTGACCGGACTCCAGTCTATGGAGCTGTTATTTCCTAATGCTTGTGACAGAAGACCAGTATATTAGACCGGCATCTGGTGCTCTACAACCACCTCTTCCCTCTGAAGCCACTTGCATGCACACAACCCCAACCTGTATACTACATTACCGCATCAACATTGACGTCCCAGGGGCCGCCTGTTTTAATAGTGTCCATTTTAACCTCACGGAACAAAGATTACATTTCAGAGATTCAATTTCCAATTAATTTTCCGTCTGGTCTCGCGCCCTTGCATCACAATTGTTGCTGGTTCATTTCCGCATAAACGGAAATAGAAGTAAATAGAGCCCTGAAAAAGACCTGCCTGTCAATCCCTGGGCTTGAAAACCACAAGAAAACTAAACCAATAAGCGAATGGAGTCTTGTAATGCTGTTATCGCCGATATGTGAGGAAAATATATCAGCGCCCTGGTTTGACCTTGTTTGACCTGCCTGGCGAAGGTGTCAATGCAAGTCTGTTTAGGATACCTAGTATTGTTTTTCGCCCCTGTGGTATCGGGATCCAAAAGGGAAGAATGATAACACTGTAACCTGTCAGGCATGACATAAGAGGCTCCCAAAGAGGGCTGGCGTAGAATGGCTACCTCACCAGATCAGAAAAAATTAACTACAAAATCCAACCATTCAAGAAGAAAGTCTACAAATGGCTAGAGGTGAGTTGGCTGAAGAACTACCCTCCATTGGAATATGAACGGCAGAAGGAATTAAAGTTTTGTGTTAATACTTTTAACTCTTTGAGTACATTTTGCCACGCGCAGGAAAGTAAAGTAACCAGAAAAGAACAGCACACCAAACGGGCTATGAGGCACGTCAGTCAATATCAGTTTGTCAATTGCACACTGATGGATTTACTATAGGTAGATTGGAGCATCTAAAGATAGGGTCATGGACAATTTCGCACTCACTAAAGGAGACAATCGGGATGTTTGAAGTTAACTCTAAAGAAAAGTAATCATAACTGAACAAGAAAAACACTGCGATTCTACAAGACCGGAATCCCGATGAAACCTGGCTAATATGCATCATCATGACTGGGAAATTGGAATACTGTGGCCATAATACACGCCATAGTGGCCTGGGAAGAATGGCGGAGAGGGGCGTGGTTCCCGGAAGACGAGTCAGAATGTACTGAGATGGATACAATACATTGCCAACACTTTGGATATGGGGGTACATGAGGCAAGAGAACTGACAACGGATCGAGAAACTCTTCAGCAAGCCGTGGTCTGCGCGATTTTCTGCAAGAACTTGCTGCATGATGATGATTCATTTGCAACTTACCGACTTTCTTTGGGATTAACTGATTAAATGCCATGGGATGATTCATTGTCTTAAGCGAAATTCCCGTATCTGCAATGTGTTTATATATCGCGGAAATGTTGTCATTGCATTATAATACAACATGCCTGATACTATATTAACAATTTTTAAGTCGTAGTTTAGTTTAATTGACGGATCAATATCATGGCACACGGGTGTATCACATAAGTGCTCCGTTTTACTCCTAACTCAAGCCTGAGTCCGGAAAATCTCAGCTCAGTTCACGAACTCCGTAGCACCGGCGAGGATCCTGAAATACCCTGGGTAAGTATTAACTCGAAATTTTGCCCGGGCAGCGCCGTTAGGCTACTCTTTTTCGATTTCCAACTGCCAAGGGATGTTTAACGTGCGCAACAATACACATGGGCGCCCGATCTCACTACCCAGAGACCGGGGGAAATTTTGTTACTAGACGTCCACGTGGAAAAATCCCGGCCCCCCCCCCCCCCCCACCGGGGCTTGAACCCGGGACCTCCAACACTCGAGGCGGACACCATACCTCGAGACCACTCGCCCCCCTTTTTAAGTCTTAACTGTGACACACCACTACTTCCAATTTTCCGTCCTCTATTTTTGTATAGTCCAAACATAATTTTTGTTTGGAACTAAATGTTTTAATATTTCGTAACATATTTCATGTCTTGCTGCCTACGTTTGTTTTATTACACCAGTGAATGCCGAATAAATGTTTATTTAGAAATGTTAACTTAAATTTTTCCTGTCGATAAGAATGAAATGTAAGAATGAAATTGTTCAGTGATGCTGTTTTCGAAGTGAAATGCCATGACTATGTCAGCCCTATTATGTATTGATCTTGTCACATAGACGCATTTAATCTCCGATAGATCACAACCGACTGTGTTTGCGTAACGATTTTGCATAACCTAAGCCCTACTCGAAGATACTATTCTAGCGATGGAGTCACTCAGTGCAGCAAACTCATGCTGACAACATAACTACTCCCTTGGTGACACATCTGACTAACAGATTTAACCTCTAACACCCACACGCACACACACACACGCGCACACAAAAATATAGGGTATATTTTTAATGACTGGGCAGTGTTTAAAAACATTGCCAGTCCAAGTTTTGTATTCATCCTGTGTAAAGTTCGTGCAACATAAAAGGTAAATACAAAACTTAGACCGGCAATATTTTCAAACACTGCACAGTCATTACAAATACACCCTGTATGTATGTGTATGTATTTGTAACATCATCATCCAGTGGATTGTTCCTAGGGGAACTTTGACCCAGAACAGTTCTTCGAAATTTCTCTTTATAATTTTTGTTTTGCGTTCGCTCGCTTTGAATCTCAAGCGTAGTCCGTCAATACACTTGCTATAGTGTGTTTGTTTTTGTCTGCCCCAATATAAAATTCTATATCTCAGTAACCAACTGAAGGAAAATGATGAGATTTAGCATATGACCTTATCACAATGTCCACCCAACAAAACAATTTTTGTTCTGGAGATTTTACAGCAGATTTCAAAGTTTGTTTATATGCGGTATATAATTTACGGGTCAGAGATGAAGTTCATAATTTTAAATGTATTACAGCGTAGCCAGACAATCAGCGTTCAGTGTTGAATATTTTACGCTTTTCACGGGATTGGCCTTATGCCAAGAACCCCGCGCAGTTTAAACTGGGACAGTTCAGAGGTGTCGTCAAACTGTGGGTTATTTCATGAAACCTGATTATTATTATTATTATTATTATTATTTATCTTACCACTTATCGCTAACATTGAAATGTGTGAATATTTTTCAGTGGGATTGAATGCGAAATTATGTATACACTTCAAAGCATCGCTATGAAGTTGTACACATATTTTTGTATAGAAGCTGATCGCAGGAAACTGTTTGATACTATTACAAATTCCGAAAAAAAAAACAGTGCATGCATTGGGTTTGAGTAAACGGTCATTTCGTCGATGGGTGCAAGAATCTGGAATTAAACCACCACGCATTAACCAAACGGTGGGTAGAAAGGTTATTGTAGACAGCTTTGACAAAGATGTCATAATGCGAGCTATTATAAAATGCTTTAAAAAGTCGCTTAAAAGTCGACAGGGTCGACTTAATTGCACCGGGTTCTATCCCATATGGCTCGGTCTCTTTCCGCAGCGCGGAAAGCATCGCACAAAGCCTGAACTTCCCAGCTCTAGCGACGACCCACAGAAGTCTCCGAAACATTTAACTCGTGAACCGAAGGATGCGGCCCGGAATCGAACCCACAACCTTTGGAGCCCGAGTCAAAAATCTTGATCACTTCGCCACGGAGCCTCCTAAAATTATAAAAATTTTGGATTTTATATCCAGGATTATCCAGCATTTTTATAATGCTGGATAATCCTGGATATAAAATCCAAATTATACCCAATTATTTTTAGAAAGTACAAGGGAGGTAGAAATATTCTTTGCGAGCAACCGCATTTAGGAGCCATGAGAAGCAGATACCTACGTGAAATAAGGGAAATGCGCAAAGAAAATTATGGCATAGTGTATTTGGATGAAATGCGGATCAATGCGCACCACACAAATGATAAGGAATGGCAATCAGTGGATGGACAGATAAAGCGATATATGTGCCCAGTAGTATAGGACAGCTTTTGGTCATGGCCCATGCTGGTAATACGCATAATGGCTTACAGCAGAATGCTGGGCTCTTGTTCGTATCAAAGCATACATACAATAGGGATTATCATAATAAGATGAATGGTAATGTATTTAGAGATTGGTTCGAGAATACTGTGCTTCTATCCCTAGATAGACCGTCGTGTCCAATTATGGACAATGCATGATATCAATGTTGTTGCCCAAGAAGGCAAAATACCTACAGCATCGAGCACAAAGGGAGCAATAAAGATATGGCTCCGAATGGAAAACATATCATTTCCAGAAAGGTATTTCTAGCTAGAATTGGTGTCTCTTGTAAAACAGACGCCAAAAAAGCAAGAAATATCAAATCGACAAGTTGATAGAAGAGCATCGTCATGGTTGCTTGAAACTTCCGCCGTACCACTCTCATTTTAACCCTATAGAACTTGTGTGGGCTAAAATTAAAGGACAGGTGGCAGCTGACAATACTATATTCAAATTGTCTGACGTCAAGATACTAATAAAGTCCGCGCTATTAAATATTGATAAAAGTTACTTAGAAAATGTGAGGACCATGTGTTGAAAGAGGAAAAGGACTATTGGAGAAAGGATGGATTGAATTTTATGCAACCGAGAGAAGTCATCAACCTACTGGAATCGTCCGACACAGAATAAGGTCTGAGCAGATCGCAGACCTTAATCCGCGTGCACGCTTACGGGGATATTTTGCTCCAACCATTCAGACGAATTGCAGGCCCTAAACATTACAGCATCAGCACAATGTCAATGGCAACATTGTGTATTCCACAGTGATGAATTTCAATTACGCAAGCCCTCGGCGGTGACAAACAACTGGTATTTAATGGGTTTTTTTTAAAACACACACACTAAGCGCATTGAATACCAACAGAAGAGTAATATTGCGGTGGAAACTGACATATTGTGGCATAACAAAAAAACGTGAGAGCAAACACGTTGTCAAATTAGGGGACAACACACGTGCATACGAATCAATCTATAAACTACAATGAAAAGAGGACCAACATCTTGATCGTTAAGAAGAAAGCCCACTACAGAGACACTGACAACTATTTTCATAGTGCAAAACAGGTAATCATGTTCCGTCTCTGAACAGTAAACAGCAGAGTAGACAATCTTTCACGAAGACTCAAAGCGGGTCTGTCACCCATGTGTACGTGTGCACAAACTAGACAGACAGCTGAACAGATCCTTAAAAATGGACACATGATGACTAAATGGCGGTATCATTTCTGGTCACTCCATACGCACATTAACGCACAGCTATTTGGAAGCTTTCACGAACTCAATATAAAAAGCTAAACGCATCCTAATAACATGAATACTTGTGTACAATTATTAACCAGCAGCTGAAGAAACAAGACGGAAATGAAAAATAAGGTAAGAAATATATTCTTTCTACTTTCCTGTCAATTTACACATTGTTTACCCCATGCCTCTGTAAATTCTCTGTTTTTACTAATATTACACATTGCACCCCTCTCGGGAGTCTCTGTGGTGAAGTGGTCAAGCCGTCTGACTCGGGCTCCAAAGGTTGTATGGTCGATTCCTTCATTTCACGGGTGTATTTTTTCGGAAACTTCCGAGGGGGACTGAAGCTACGGAGTTCGTGCTTTGTGCGACGCTTTCCGCCCTGCGGAAAGAGAATGAGCCATATGGGATAAAAACCCGGTGCAATGCAGTCGACCCTGTCGACTTTTATGCTACTTTTCTTTTTATTGCACCCACTCCCATACGAATCTGGCTACGCCTTGTACTTGTGTCCTTACCAGAAATAACGTGGTTTACTGTAAGACTAGTTTGTTAGCGTGAATTCACTACATTTTCCCGAAAACATCAAAGAAATGTCGCCGCTTTCGATGATTTAAGTTGCTTTTGGACCTATCAAAGACATATTCCTTGGGTGGGGGTAAATATAAGACGGCAGGAAAAATTTCATAACGATGCAACAGACAGTTTTCAAAATAATTGATCGTGAATGACGGCATTCATTTCTGGACATACTATACTACTTCTAGTGCACTAGACTGATTTTGTTTTGCATGTGGATTAGCTTTTCCTATTACCAGTATCCCTCGAAGTCAGGCGAACCCACTCCGACTTATGGAGTACTTGTAATTTACTCCCCCATGTCACGGACAAGAAGTCAACATTTTAGTCCAACTGCCCGGTGTAGGGGTTGAACCCTCTACCAAGGCATCAGCATATAACAGTTGAAGAGCGAGCGGTCTTAACATTTAGCCATGCGGACCTCCTCTATCTACCATAAGCCAGATGTCCTGCCTATGTAGCTGGCATGTGTAAATTATCCATCATATTCTGATTTGGAGGATAGGCATTTGATGGGTTAAGGCCTCTGGAGTGTTTATGCTTGTGGCTACCGTTTGCATACGGATTTTCCTCATGTTGGACTTCTTGTGCATGGTTCTGTCGCCCTGCTACTGATCTCGTGGCTCGACACTGTGAGCAGTGAATTTCGTGTGAAATGCTTTTACATCTGTCTGCGGTTGTTTGTAGCGTGAGCTGCATGTTCCGAATAATGGCGGCCGACTTGTCGCATAACTGACTGGCTTGCCTTATGCAGTTATGCGTAGTTGCTGGTTGTCAGGTGACTGCCGCTTCCATCGACGATGAACTGTATTTTTCGTGGAGGACTTTTGTGTTGGTATTCTGGTGGAGTCATGACGCATAGTGTACCTGTGCGGGCTGTTGGTTTGTCGAGACCTCTGTCTGTTTTACTTTTCACGTGGGGCAGTGAGGAACATTTTGTGTGATATTCACTGGCACAGGAATGAAACATAATGGAGACGACCTGTTGCCGGGAAATTGGAACCGCGACTAATGACTAAATGAATCTGAATTCAACTTGGGTATGGTCTGCCACTCCTCCGCTACACCCCTCTCCATAGTTATCTTATTCATACATTGATGACTTTTTACATGCCGACCATATTTCAGTTTCCTCAGTTTTATGTGTCTGAGTAACCAATCGTCTTTAATAGAGTGTTCTTTTCGGACATATCTCTTAATTCCCATTTTTCGTCCACCGAATATTTACTAATTTTACGTACAGTTATATTCAAAAGCCCGTACTATATATGACCAAGATAGTTTTCAAAGCAACTATAAAGAAGGAAGTGCACGCACACGCCTGCATGCGCACACACACACACACACACACACACACACACACACACACACACACACACACACACACACTAAAACTACAGTGATTAATAAGAAGAAGCCAATAACGTAAATCAGGGTGCACGTAGCGATGTTAGTATAAGTTACACGCGTGTCATATGCTGGACATATAAAACATACGATGAAATGAATGAATATGTAATCAAAAGCGAGCACAAATGGCCAAATATATACTTAAAAGCAAGAAATATTACTATTTACAGAGAAAAACAATGACATCGACATGATAATACAACGCGTGTACTTCGGCGAACATTAAATGATTCAGCGCCGAAGGATACTATATCGCCAAATAATCACCTCCCATGTGGACATAAGGACGATATACCGCCGTATTATGGTCATCGTGTTATTTGTTTGTGTGTGTGTGTATGTGTACGCGCGTGGGGGGGGGGGTGGAAAAAGGGGGGGGGGTATATCCGAAATTTAAATGCACAGCGAACGAACATTTACATTATAATACTTGTTTATGTGATTGTGTTTCATGTTTGGTCCAAATTTTCTGTTTGTTAGACAGTGAATCGGTTAAATAAGACAAACGTTCAGTTGGTGTCACTGAAGAAGAATTGTAGTCTTACTATGTTTTTTGCTTATCCTTTACAGGACATCGCTGTCAACATCAGCATCTTTCAGCTGATTGTTGATTTCTTGGCAAGATTACGCTCAGTAGTTTGCCATTGCTTTCTGAGTGGCCGGCTCATTTATCCCGCCAGTCACCAGCGCGGGTAGAACCGCTTCCAATTCTCGCGCGCTGCGAGACCCTGCGTGGATAAACGAGATTACGGAGAAAGTCGTGTAACTCCTCGGCCAGAGAGACCGGCAGTCTTACTATAGACCGAGGAAAAGGATCCAATGCAAAGGTTTAAAGGTGGAAGGATCGACTTCAGTGCACCGGTTTTGCTCCCATATGGCAGGCGTCGGCTACCTACGGCAAGCGTGCCAAGAGTGTAGCGTGGAGCGAATTTCAAAGGCACTCGGATTGAATAGAAATACAGTGTAAGGTCTCATAAAAATTGAAGTATAATTAAATAGAAACATGCACATCTTTAAAAGCCATTCATGTTTTGAAACTATTCATGACCTTAGCAAAAATGTCGATGCTGTTATTAAGTAATACAGTGCCTATAAAACGTGTAAATAATTCAACATCTTCATCTACGATCATTTCAAGACTTTTGGACAAACGACTATGGATTAGACTATGGCGGGCTTATGTTGGCACGATGAGTGACACTGCAACATTACTTCTGCACAACACTACAAGGTTCTCGATCCCCTGTCATTTGAATTGGACTTTTTCCGCAGAACGGTCTGCCGAAAGCGTCGCACAGAGCACTAACTCCATAGCTTCAGCCATGGATCACGAATTCTGCCCACACTCCATAATTGTGGGTTCCGGTGGCTGATAAGTTCAGAAAGTGCATACCGGCCTTCCCACTGAATAAGCAAACATGACATGACATGACAATTGGTCGAAATCTAGTTACTCTGGTTATTTCAGCGAAGTAAACATCAGTAAAGGAAAATACCAATTATTTTCACATCATAAGGCATATGGTACTAGACTCATAATTTATGGTCCATTTGGCACTCGACGGGTAATGTGGTAAATATCACAAGCGACTTTCTTTACAAAAAACAAAAACAAAAAAAAAACTTCCTCATTCCCATTTAAGACTTGGTCGACCTGAGAACCCAGTTCAAAAATTCGACACATTGAGAATTCGAACCAATGGTTACCGGACGGGCAGGCGAGCGTCTATTTCAGCGTTATTTTGTCTTGATGCCCAGTACTAACCTTGTTTCATCATGTGAATTAAATCAACTGGTGTTGGTGACTGCTTAAGACAGAAGTAGTCACACACACACAAAACTACAACAAATAAACAAAAAACCAAAAAAAAAAAAAAAAACCATTGAAATTAAGCACACGCCGAGATTTATACATTTGAGTTTGTTGCATATCCTTTACAGGGCGTCGCTGTCAACACCAGCATTTATTGCTGTTGTGATCACTTGGCAAGTTTACGTTCAGTTGTTTGCCATTGCACCCATACCATTTCGTAAACAAACAAACAAAAAACAAACAAACAAACAAACAAAAAACAACGCGAGGCGGTTTATTTGTACATATCGCTTCCAAATAACGACAGGTTTTCGTTATTTGGAAACAATAGGTACAAATCCCGGAGTGTTATTAATTTCAAATTTTTTTTTGGTGGGGGGGGGGGAGAGGGGGGTTGGGGGGGGGGTGACCGTTGTCTATGACTACTTCTTTCACAGGCAGCCGTCAACACCGGTTACATTATTTCACACGATGAAACAAAGTTAGCACTGGACGTCTAGACAAAACATTAGGCGTCCACGTCTGTACGTAGATGTTCAAGCAATCTCTCACAGAGAAGCAACTTTTGAATTGAATCTCACGTTTTGAACAAACTAGATTAGCGCACCTTCTCTGAAGACGGAAATGGAGGGAAACCACGCACGCATGCTTGGTCATGATATTATCCAACAATACTGTGTTAAAGAAGACCTTCTCAAACAAGATTTTAATTGCCACACTGATGATTGCTGTAGGCACACTGATGATTGCTGTAGGCACACTGATGATTGCTGTAGGCACACTGATGATTGCTGTAGGCACACTGATGATTGCTGTAGACACACGATGATTGCCGTTTCTGTGTTTTTACTCCAAATAATTATGTTATCTTGGCATTCCGGTGTGATTATGGTTAAGTTGCACGATAATTGTAGTAGTTTCAGTGACCCATAGAGTGAATTGGAACTGTTAGTGACGCTTGTAGTAGTCCCAGTGATTTAAGAATGAGTAATTGTTAGAGACGTTTCTAGCAGTTCCATTGACCCATGGTGTGAGTTAGTAACTGTTGAAGACGTATGTAGTAGTTTCGGTGACCCATGGTGTGAGTTAGTAACTGTTGAAGATATATGTAGTAGTTTCAGTGACCAATGGTGTGAGTTAGTAACGGTTGAAGGCGTATGTAGTAGTTTCAGTGACCGATGGATTGAATTAGAACTGCTGAAGGCGTATGTAGTAGTTCCAGTGACCCATGGTGTGAGTTAGTAACTGTTGAAGATATATGTAGTAGTTTCAGTGACCAATGGTGTGAGTTAGTAACTGTTGAAGACATATGTAGTAGTTTCAGTGGCCAATGGTATGAGTTAGTAACTGTTGAAGACATATGTAGTAGTTTCAGTGACCGATGGATTGAATTAGAACTGCTGAAGACATATGTAGTAGTTTCAGTGACCGATGGATTGAATTAGAACTGCTGAAGACATATGTAGTAGTTTCAGTGACCGATGGATTGAATTAGAACTGCTGAAGGCGTATGTAGTAGTTTCAGTGACCGATGGATTGAATTAGAACTGCTGAAGACGTATGTAGTAGTTTCAGTGACCGATGGATTGAATTAGAACTGCTGAAGACATATGTAGTAGTTTCAGTGACCGATGGATTGAATTAGAACTGCTGAAGACATATGTAGTAGTTTCAGTGACCGATGGATTGAATTAGAACTGCTGAAGACATATGTAGTAGTTTCAGTGACCGATGGATTGAATTAGAACTGCTGAAGGCGTATGTAGTAGATACTGTGACCGATGGAGTGAATTAGTAGTTGGTGGGGACATTTGTAGTAGCTTTCTGCTAACGTTTGAAATTGCAGGATTCTCAAAGAACAGGTTACCGGTCGAATGTTATTAGGATGAAACAAATATCTGCACAGGATTTCACGCCGAGGATTAATTCTGTTAAAAATGCAAAACTGGAATGCAGAGGATTTGATGTATCATTCTCACGTGACTTCCACGTGAGCCACCGAGAGCTGACAAAAGCGATGGGAGGATGGACCATGGTCTAGGCCAGTGGTTCTCAACCTGTTTTGGCCCATCATTTTTTCACCATATTTTCAGAACGTCATTCCCCCCCCCCTCCCACCCCTTTCTTATTTACTACCTACAGATTTGGCCCGTGCCTCCCTTCACTATTTCTTCACAACGTCATTCCCCATCCCCCCTCGTATTTCCTACCTAAAATTCCCCCTCCCGCTCCTGCCCCTACACATTATACATAATAATGAAAGCACATACCAAAACAAGTCTAGACGTCCACATAAAACATGATTTGTGGGTCTCCTTACTTTATAAAATGAATTTCAGAAGGGGTGAGACGTACAGAACCGTAAAGTATGAAGGGAAAAACATTATAAAGTAATCAGTTCTTGTATTAATGCGATCTTTAAATAATCTTCATCCCCCCCCCCCCCCTGCCACAGAGCAGGTGCCGGATTACGCCATAGAAAAAGATATGAAGAACGGTCGTGTGTTGGAATTTGGGAACACCTTGGTGTGGCTATTGGATGGTTTGAAGGCTAGCAGTGGACTCCAAGTTAATACCAGCTAGAAGCATATATTGGGAACGCCATGAATTCGAGAACGTCGGGCAGAATCTAGACAGAATCGGAGGAAGATGACAGCAAGGACCGGCTGAGTGAACGGACGAAAGAGAAGTAATACTGAGTGACAACCAGGCGAACGTAGGACAGGTTGGAGTAATTCATTTTTGTGTATGCTTATATTAGATGCCACTCTGGTAAAAACAGATGCGATAATTATTACACTTCAAAATGTATCAGTTGTGTCAACTGCCGTAATAAAGCGGTGTTAGTTTTCCTGAACTCTGACTGTTACATTATCTTCAAAGTTCACCAGAGAGTTATTGACTGTTATCGTTACTCCATTACAATGGGCCAGTACCTTCTGTAAGTTCGATTATATTAGATTTACATGGCAAAGTACGGCGAACATGGACTTACGGCTTGGCACTCATGGGGGATCGTCCGGGATTACTAGAAAATTAACAACTGCTCCCGCCACTAACCACAGAATTACGTCAATATTGGCACATCGGGAAAATTGAACTGATGAACATTGATATGGTGATTTATAGTATCAGTGACATAAACAGTACAGTATTTATCATGCACACATATAGATAGTTAGATTAGTTGCATTAGTTAAATTTAGTATATTTGAATATTTACGTTCGTTCGTTAATTAGTTAATAATTGTTATAATTGGATTATTAGATTTATTGCTGCCAATATATTCCAATATATCCATTAGAAGTGTACGCCTCAAATAGAGATGAAGGGCCACTATAGTAAATTGCACATAAATTAAATGCGGTTGATGGTTGATTATTGAGAAATCTCAAAGCTGATACGATTGCACAACGATGGCGAACACCTCACCTAGATATGCACAGTATAGGCGATAAACACCCAGCGGATATATAAGCCAGCGACAGTATTGAGCGTTAACTGGTATAGACTACTTGGTACCTGTTGTTTACCCACGTCCCCAACTCCGGGTTTTGACCCAGAATGAGGACACTTGTCCAAATGGACATGTAAGGGACTAATTGGTAAAATTAGTTAGTCCAGCCCTCCCATGGGCTAGCTACACGACGTTCATCGTGGGATTGTAAACTGGAGGGCGTGCCCGTCATATGATATTTTATTTTTTGGGGTAATTAATATGGGGCCATAACGTACCCAGCATTGTATATGACTCATAATGTCGGCACTGCTATTGGGCATGGTTTAGTAATCGCAAGGTGTATAAATGATTATATCATTTAAAAGAGGGGGGCATAATGCCACAGAGCAGGTGCCGGATTACGCCATAGAAAAGATATGAAGAAGTCTCGAGGACAGAAGTGCAAAGAAGAGCTAAGGGATACAAGTTGACAACGAGAAACGTCACACACACGCAATCGTGACAACAAAAACATACGTTGTGCGGCGATCAAGAAGAACCGTCGTGTGTTGGAATTTGGGAACACCTTGGTGTGGCTATTGGATGGTTTGAAGGCTATCAGTGGACTCCAAGTTAATACCAGCTAGAAGCATATATTGGGAACGCCATGAATTCGAGAACGTCGGGCAGAATCTAGATAGAATCGGAGGAAGATGACAGCAAGGACGGCCTGAGTGAACGGGCGAAAGAGAAGTAATACTGAGTGACGACCAGGTGAACGTAGGACCGGTTGGAGTAATTCATTTTTGTGTATGCTTATATTAGATGCCACTCTGGTAAAAACAGATGCGCTAATTATTACACTTCAAAATGTATCAGTTGTGTCAACTGCCGTAATAAAGCGGTGTTAGTTTTCCTGAACTCTGACTGTTACATTATCTTCAAAGTTCACCAGAGAGTTATTGACTGTTATCGTTACTCCATTACAATGAGCCAGTACCTTCTGTAAGTTCGATTATATTAGATTTACATGGCAAAGTACGGCGAACTTGGACTTACGGCTTGGCACACCCCCCCCCCTCCCCCAGAAACCCTAAAATTCCCCCCTGGGGGGAACTCCCCACCGGTTGAGAACCACTGGTCTAGGCTGAGATGAAGTTTGACGAGGACCACAGAACTTGCGGGCTACAAGATTTCAAGAGAATCACGGTAATTCCCAACTATGATGATAGACAGACAGCACCCACATCAAACACTGACCGCTTGGAAAGGTCAAAAACATGCAAGGAGTGAGTGTGTGGCTAGTCTACAGGGAAAAAACTAAATCATCATCAATCACCAATTCTTCAAATAGTACACAACTAGAAACGTCCGGGTTCTAGCGTCCTCATCATTCGCAATACCACCACCATCATCAACACCATCACCACCAACAACAACGTCTACAACGACCACGACAACTCCTTAAATTATGGTACACTGAAGATGGCTTGGGAGTACAGCTCCAGCCGGGGACTCTGATGGTGCCAGGTTAAAGTTTGTAACTGGCCAACCGACCCGGGAAAACGATGGCGCAATAGGATGACCTATTAAAACTTGCCCGGAGGCTGGAAATCGCAAACAGCAGACAGATGTAGCTGCTATTAGATATCAAGTAAAATAAGAAAAAAAAATCAACTCACAACGGAATGTGTGCATTTCTATAACATATAGATCTCATGCCTCTGAAACAACCAGTAAGGTTAGCTTACAATGAGAACTGGGAGTCGCTGTGGCCTAGTGGCTAGTACGCTTTCCTGCAATCCCGGTAGCTATATGATCGAATCTCCATCGAGACGGATGTTTACTACACTGTCTTGGTGTGCCATCGAACGCGATTTGGCAGCAGACCGCATTGAGCTGGTATTTTACGAATTGGTATTGGTGCCGGTAGTTCACAAAGCAATGGCAAACTACTGAACGTAAACTTGCCAGGAGATAACAATAGCAAAAAAAAAAAAAAAATGCTGGTCTTGACTGCAGCGTCCTGTACAGGATATGCAACTAACTTTTTTTTTTTTTAAACTTGGTGTGCCAGGTCGAGCCAGCCTAAAAAAGGTACCACGAAATGTCTGGAAGTGTACAGGCGTGATATCGGGTACCGGTTGGTCTATAAAAGTGGGACTATCATATACCAAATAATCTCAAGGCCCGTAAATTGCTTTTACTGTTTTACATTGAGCTCTGGGGGCTGGTGACTGTATTAGTGGTTTGTTTGATATCTTTTACACTGATGAAATAAATAAATTACGGCAATCGCAAGCATGTATGAAAATGAATTTCATAGATATTGATTCTGTTACTATGCTTTATTGTGTGTAGCTATTACAATGACTTCTCATTTCTATAACGCTACCTGTTTGCACATAGTTGTCAGTGTCCGTAATGTGGGTCTCATTATTTTCCTTGCTGTAGCAGACCGGAAACAAGGGCAGACAGGAGACTTATAAGAAGCTGACAGTGGTATAGATGGCATGATACCTTCGAGACAAGAACAGCGAAGAAGATGTTAGGCTGTACCGTATTTAAGATATTCAGATAGTGCGTGGTTCTAAACATGGTAAATGATCGCACATCATCTCTAAAGAATTACAATATCATTTCTCGCATCCTAATAAACATATTTCTTTGACAGTTTGTTTTGTATGCTTGCCAATCAACACCAACAGGCTTACCCATAGTTAACTATTTCCTCGTATTACAAAGGAACTGATCCTCGTGGTTGCCTCAGCAAAAGCGTTATAGCTAGTGCATTGACCTGACAACTTGGTAAAACTTCTCCATTAATCTGACAACTTGGTAAATCTTCTCCATTGACCTGACAACATGGTAAATCTTCTCCATTGACCTGACAACTTGGTAAATCTTCTCCATTGACCTGACAACTTGGTAAATCTTCTCCATTGACCTGACAACATGGTAAATCTTCTCCATTGACCTGACAACTTGGTAAATCTTCTCCATTGACCTGACAACATGGTAAATCTTCTCCATTGACCTGACAACTTGGTAAATCTTCTCCATTGACCTGACAACATGGTAAATCTTCTCCATTGACCTGACAACTTGGTAAATCTTCTCCATTGACCTGACAACATGGTAAATCTTCTCCATTGACCTGACAACTTGGTATATCTTCTCCATTGACCTGACAACATGGTAAATCATTACCATTGACCTGAAAACATGGTAAAACTTCTCCGTTGACTGACAACCTGGTAAAACTTCTCCATTGACCTGACAATAATGTAAAACTTCTTTAATGACCTGACTACCTGGTAAAACTTCTCAATTGACCTGACAATATGGTAATACTTCTTTAATGAACTGACAAACTGGTAAAACTTCTCTATTGAGCTGACAACCTGGTAAAACGTCTTTAATGACCTGACAACCTGGTAAAATTTCTCTATTGATCTGAACACCTTGTAAAATTTCTTTAATGACCTGACAACCTGGTAAATCTTCTACGTTGACCTGACAACTTGGTAAAACTTCTTAAATGACCTGACAACCTGGTAAAACTGCTTTAATGACTGACAACCTGGTAAAACTTCTCCATTGACCTGACAACCTGGTAAAATGTCTCCACTGACCTGACAAATTGGTAAAAACGTCTCCACTGACCCCACAACCTGGTTAAATTTCACTATTGACCTGACAACCTGGTAATACTTCTCCATTGACTAACAACCAGGTAAATTTTTTCGGTAAAACTTCAAAATTGTTCTGACAACCTGGTAAATCTTCTCCATTGACCTGACAACCTGGTAAAACTTCTCCATTGACCTGACAACCTGGTAAAACTTCTCCATTGACCTGACAAACTGGTAAAACTTCTCCATTGACCTGACAATCTGGTAAAACTTTTTTTTAATGAGTAATCTATCTTTAATTTCTGGATGTTAGTTAATGATCACCTTTATTTTACACGCAAAAACTACTCCATAAGTGCCCCGATTCCCTCCCATAGATCACACAATGGCAATCTCAGCGCAATGCACAAAACCCGAAGTATTGACGAGGATCCTATTGTATGTGAAATCGCACATGCTATAAACATTTAATTATGTCTGGGTTTTATAACTTTGAAATGTAGCCTGCCAAACGGCCATCTCAGTCTGCTAGTTTTGAATTCGAACTGCCGAGGGATCAAGTGTACAACGTGCACACTGGTTCTCCGAGTTTGTCGCCCTTATCATGGAAGTCTAGGCGTCCGATCAGCTACCGCATGTTCAGCGGAGGAATATGCCATCCTTTCAGCATTAAACAAAATCCTAACAGCCCTCACCATGATTAAAACCAGGCCTGCAAGAGCCATAGACCGGCGTCTTAACAAACTTAGTGCCGACGGATAACCTCATGCATGCCAAGTATGACCTCCTATTTGAACAAAAGGACGATATAATCGCCATTCTAGGGTCATCGAGTTATTTATTTCGTTTCGCGTTTGTTGTTGTTCGCATATCATTTACAGGACATCGTTGTCAACATCAACATCTTTCAGCTGATTGTTGATTTCTTGGCAAGATTACGCTCAGTAGTTTGCCATTGCTATCTGAGCGGCCGGCTCACATACCCCTTAAGTTACCGACGGGGAGAGAACCACTACCAATTCTCACGCACATCACGTTACTCACGAGAGTATACGGGATTACGGAGAAAGTCGTGTAACCCCTAGACCAGGCAGAAGACCGTTTCGCGTTATCTTCCGCAATTTTAATGCTCAGTGAATTTACATTATAATACTTCTTCATTTCACTGTGCGTCATGTTTGGTCCAAACCTTCATTTTCGTTTGGCACCGAATCAGTTAATCTCTGGGCTACTGTGTGTAGCCTATCGGAACCAATAAGGCTTTTCTACCGAATTAAAATAATGTATGAAAGCGAGTTATAGAAGGACATAATGTTAGACGGGCCTGTGTGCCCAATTCTTAACCCTTTGAAATAAAGTTCGTTCGTTCGTTCTCCAAGCTATAAGACTGATTGAGATTGGGCCGATGCTGGTCATGTTTCCCCAACAGGTTTTAGGTATTTTATAGTCAGTAGATTCCAACCCGAATGTTGGCGAAGCTCACCAAAACCGACACCGCACATTGTGCGGAGGTGCACAATTGGGAGGATGCAAGCCTTACCCTAGTGAGGAGAAATGCAACATAAAGACTAAATGTCCAGGTCCTAAGCCTTTGTCAGCAACTGGTTTAAGCTCCGGTAAACGGACAATTAGAATGTTCCTTTGCTCATCCGGCAGTTTCTGCAGCTTGTCTTGTAACAGACGTATTGGCGTTACCTTTCCTCTGGAGTAAACTAGACAGGCCGAGAGACGGATCATGTTGCACGGGCAATTCATCCCAGGTGTTGTGCTATTGGGCCGGCTTCCTGGCCTAGAGGTTAGCAACTTTTCTCCGTAAATAAGTAACGTGACGACGGTGAGAATCAGCAGTGGTTCGAATCGCGTCGGTAACTTAAGGGGTATGTGAGCCGGCCGCTCAGAAAGCAATGGCAAACTAGTGAGCGTAATCTTGCCAAGAATTCAACAAACAGCTGAAAGATGCTGATGTTGACAGCGATGTCCTGTAAATGATATGCAAACATTATTATTATTTATGCAATTGAGAGGTTAACTCCATTTTACAAACCCTCGTCTGTCAAGCTGGCAAGGTGCCAGTCAATCAGCCAGATTCCAACCAAGTGCCTGGAAATGGATTAAAAATGTGGCTCTCCACATAAAAATAGACCTTGCCTGCTCGTTTGACTCAGGACGTCGCTGGAGTATCTCTAGCCCCATGCTGAATGAACTGTATATAACTTGTTTCCACTCGTCCCTGTCTTCTGTTGCTTGTTTGCATTCGCTGGCTGTGAACTCCAGCATGAAGTTATGTATGTCGGATGAAGACATCCTGTTGTCCAACATCAGTGTGATGTCATACCGGGCTGAGGTTTGCGTGAGTATCCGTTGCCCCATATATGGCTTATTGGTGTGCAGACTGGTGGTTCCTCGCCGTACAGGCAGATACTCTCCGACTTCGGAAGAATCTGCGATCCTACTACATTAGACAGGACCCCGAAGAGACCTGTTGCCCAGGACGCACGAATAGGACGTGTGAGTAGGTCTTGGCCAGTATAGAACCTGACCCTGGTGCCTTGGAAACACCTCTGCGTCCCCCTGTCTTCTGTTATATTCATATCTGTGGTTTCTTTTGGTCTCGTTTGATGGTGTTCAACTTACTGCTGTTTGAGACATGTTGGCACATTGCTACATGCCCCTCATTAGGCATATCAGGTGATCAGCAAGGCCGAATAAATAAGAACTCTCTTTCTTAAGCATCCGGTGTGCTGATGCTGAGGTAGTGGGTTTAACCCTTTCACCGCTCAGTTGGACTAAAATGTTGGAGTGGGTTCGCCTTATG
The DNA here is from genome assembly GCA_963921405.1 of Cepaea hortensis. Lineage (NCBI taxonomy): Eukaryota > Metazoa > Mollusca > Gastropoda > Stylommatophora > Helicidae > Cepaea > Cepaea hortensis. The sequence continues at coordinate 83,859,735 of OY992887.1, forward strand.
GCGAGGGACACTGGTAATAGGAAAATCTAATCCACAGGCTAATATCAGCCCAGTGCATTAGAAGTGGTAGCACGTGTATAGACTACACTTGAGCTCAAAGCGAACGAAAGAAATAAAAATAAAATAAAAGTTTAATTCACCCCTAGCAAACTAACTCTTCCATCTCGGCCTTCCTTTGTCATATTACGCCCTGAGTCATCAGTAGCCAGTTATGTACTATTTTCGTTATGCCTTCTACAGAGTGTATTTTTAATGACTGTGCAGATGTACTTGCAATTTTCTCTCCCAAGTCAAGACCGAGAAACCAACATTTTAGTACAATTGACCGGTGTAGGGGTTAAACTCGCTACCTCGTCATAAGCACACCAGATGTATAAGAACAAATGCTCTTATCCATTCGGCCTTGCTGACCCCCGGACAGTATTTCATCATGACAAGGAAATATTTCAGCACGCGAACTGATACAGTATTTTGGAAATCGAAAGATACAGAGAAGAATGATGGCCCACGCAGATCGGCAAGACACTTGATGACTCTACCAATATCTGTGGCTGTCATCGCAACAACTCAATCGTCACATATATCCCTGTCTGTCATTTACAAAATCTGTCATTTACTGCCAATATAGTACCTTGCGGTGTATGACAGGCGGGTCTTTGAGCCTGAGGAATTAAGGCCGCCTGGCTAGTGCAGTCGCAGCGAACTGTGCAGGTTAGGATTTTCTTTTTGCCCCCCGACAGAAAAAAAATCCCACACCTTACCTAGGATTCGAACCCGGGTCTCCCGAAGGATAATCTAGCGTTCTAGCCACTCGGCCAGCCGCTCCTCTCCTCAGTCACATATATCCCAGTGATATTAATTATTCAGCTATATAGACTTGCCGAGGAAATGAGATCTCATGCGTCATAAAGCTCATTCAAATATCGCACAAGAAACAAAATGCAACACAGCAACTTTTCTGCAGACATGGTGTTTTGATCCGGTGAAATTTAAATGTCATCTCATCATTTCAGACAATTACGTTTCCGAATGAAGATTGAGAATGTTTATATCGGTGGTCTAAAGTGGTGAACATCGTTCACTGAAAGCGGAATGCGATAATAGATATTTAACTTTCGCACATCACCAAAATAGGTAATTAAATGAACACAGACTGCAGTAATACATCTTTAACTACCTGCACACGACCAAAGTTTGAGCATAATATTACAATTATTATTTGATGAAAGTAATTCACTGAATACAGACTGCAATAATGCACCTTTAACTCTCTGCGCACGACCAAAGTTTGAACATAATATTACAATTATTATTTTAACAAGTCCGTGTCTATGGCATCAGCGTCGGTCGTTGAGAAAGCAAAGTCTAGACTAAAGGAAGTAAAATTGCACAGAAAGTCACAAACAACCAATAAATCCTGTGGTTGACTGAGATGTTCTGTTCATTAATATACTGGACAAAGCGTTAGGGACTAATGTGTTTGTGTGTATGTGTTTTTTGTTTTTTGTTTACATTGGTTTCTGTACAAACCCTATGGCGGGCGTTATAGTGTACAGGGTGTATTTTTTATGACTGTGCAGTGTTTAAAAATATTGCCGGTCCAAGTTTTGTATTTACCCATTATGTTGCTTTGAACTTTACAGAGGGTGAATTCAAAACTTGGACCGACAATACTTTTAAACACTGCACAGTCATTAAAAATACACCCTATAGTTAATATAGAGAGCCACGCTTGTAAGTTACGAGAACGACCGGTCGAGGGTGCAACGCCTGCTCTCGTCGTCCTCCAACACAAGGAACGACTGCCACCTGTCCCTCCCCGCATTCAGGTCTACACAATGTTACGGCATATGACGTCACAGACTCATAGCTTCTAGACCAGTGTTTCCCAACCTTTTTTGTGCCATGCCCCACTTAAGCCTTTCTAAAATTCATATTGCCCCCCTCCCCCGCCCCATGCCCCCCCCCCCCCCAACATATACATTATTTTTAATATTCAAAAATTGAAATGTTCACTAAAGAAACTTCAATGATAGGTTTTAGGAAGAAATCACTGGGTAATTATTGAGCAAACACAGTAAGTAAATTTTCAAAACATATAATGGAGAACTGAAATTCAAGTACAAAATAATTTTAATGAAAGATTTTTCTATATTATTTTAATTATTAGTAATTATTTATTATTTAAATTTAGTGAAATCCTTGCGCTTGATGCTTGCTGCAAAGAGATCTTATGTCAGGTTCCAATTTAATTAACTTCAGTCTCAAGTCTCCCCGTTTTGTTATATTTAGCCGATTTCTTCCATTTTCGAATGGCCCCCCTTAACAGTCAAATTGCCCCCCTGTGGGGCGTGGGCCCCACGTTGGGAAACACTGTTCTAGACACTTTTTTGCCATTATCATCAAGTGCCATGCCAGCTAGCTTAGGCGTTCATGGCTCTCCTGAGATCTCGGTCTTTGCTATTCTGGATCAACTCCGATGCTGATATTCCTCAATGCCACCGTCTCAATCCATCCAGCATCAATTCTCTTGGTTGGCCTCTGCCTCTCTTCGTCTCGATCTTTCCAGTCGACACGACGTTCCCCAATGCCCCTCTTCACATAACATGACCAAATAAAGCTGTTTTATAGTTTAAGCGAATGTTATAACTGTGTATACGAAAACATTATGTGTTTGAATATGGATGTGTGTATGTGTGTGTGTGCGCGCGCGCCTGTTTACAAAGCAAACAGTTCTTACCTGAGATATAATCTTTTCTCCATTTTTAAATGTCTTTGAAGAGAGTGCATCACACACATTCATTCGTTCATAAACCTGAAACATAGAGATGAGTAATCATTCAATAAATGTAGGCAACATAGAACTCATGAAGTGGTTGTAAGGACAGTACGTAAAGTTAAGTAATGCGGATACACGTACAAACACTCTTTGGTAAATGGATTTTATGTCCACACACGTATATATATATTGAGGCGGATAAGCCCTGGGTGGATAAACGCAGTGCTGTAAGGAAATGGCAAAACGCCAAGAAGAACAGAGTTGCCCATCCTAGTCCCTACAGGCACTTAGAAAGAGAGATGCACACAAAAGTAAGCTATTTCGAAAAACTGGTTAAGGTGGTTAAAAGGGAAAAATGGGCAGAGGTATGTGAAAAAGTAAGCACAGACAAGTCACTGAAAACAACGAAGATTTTTAACGGTAATATAACAGCTTTTGTGATTTCACGCATTCTCATAAATAAAGAGGCACCAAAAGAGAGTATTAATAATAAATAAATAATAATTAGTCCGGAAAAAGTTTTCAGCTATGAGTCTGTGATGTGATAGCATCATCACAATATTAGCCCTGGATGCACTGAGGAATAGATGGCCAACCTATCCGTCCTTCCGTAGACCAGCCCCGGGGTCGAAGCAGCGTCCGACAGTTCTTACTAGAACAGTGGTTCTCAATCAGTGGGGAATTCTCCCAAGGGAAGAATTTTAGGGTTTCCGGGGGTGAGGGGGGGGGGGGTGAAGATTATTTCAAGATCGCATTAAAACAAAAACCGATTACTTGATAATGTTTTTCCCTTCATACTTTACGGTTCTGTACGTCTCACCCCTTCTAAAATTCATTTTATAAAGTAAGTAGACCCACAAATCACGTTTTATGTGGACGTCCAGACTTGTTTTGTATACATTATTGTAGACATTATTATTACGTATACTGTGTAGGGGCAGCAGCGGGAGAGCAGCGGTATTAGGTAGGAAATACGAAAGGGGGGGGGGGGGATGACGTTGTGAAAATATGGTGAAGGGGGGCACGGGCCGAAAAAGGTTGAGAACCACTATACTAGAAGGTTACATTTATTTTTGTTCACATATCCTTTATAGGTCATTGCAGTCAACACCAGCATTTTTCAGCTGCTGTAGATGTCTTGGCAAGTTTTACGTTCAGTAGTTTGCATTGCTTTCTGAACGACCGGCTCACAAACCCTCCGTAAGTAACCAACGCGACGCGATCTGCTGCCGAATCTCTCGCTGCTCCGTTTCCTACGAGAGTATACGGGATTACGAACACCGTCGTAAACCCCTTCGCCAGGAAGACCGGCAGAAAGTAAAATACTGAGCCACAAAAGAGAAAGAGGTAGAATGAAGGAAAACATAACGCACGCGAGACCAGATATATCGATACAAACATAAGCGTTCTTAAACTTCCGGTGTGCTAATGCCGAGGTAGCCGGTTCAACCCCTACACTGGTCAGTTGACTTCTCGTCTTTGACTTGGGGACGTAAATTATAAATACCTCTAAAGTCGGGGTGGGTTTTCCTGATGGCGAGGGACACAGGTAACAGAAAAAGCTAATCCGCACGCAAAAATCTACCCAGTGCACTAGAAGTAGTATCACGTGTGTGTACTACGCTTGAGTTAAAAGGGAGCGAACAACAAAAAATTATATTCAAAACATTACCTCAGTGGTTCTCAACCTTTTTTGGCCCGTGCCCCCCTTCACCATATTTTCAGAACGTCATTCCCCCCCCCCCCCCTTCCTATCAAAAATTTGGCCCGTGCCCCCCTTCACCGTATTTTCAGAACGTCATTCCCCGCCTTTCATATTTCCTATATAAAAATCCCCTCACCCCTACACAGTATACGTAAAAATGGAAGGTAAATTTAATAGCATATACTAAAACAAGTCTAGACATCCACATAAAACATGATTTGTGGGTCTACTTACTTTATAAAATGAATTTTAGAAGGATGAGACGTACATAACTGTAAAGTATGAAGGGAAAAACAATATCAAGTAATCGGTTCTTGTATTAACGCGATCTTGAAATGGTCTTCATCCCCCCTCCCTTTGGAAACCCTAAAATTCCCCCCTGGGGGGAATTTCCCACCGGTTGAGAACCACTGCATTACCTTGTCATGGAATAACACGTTAGTTGCAGAAGCAGTCCACGGGTTGAATTACGCCTTGGCGGCGGCAGGTAAAGAGTTAAAATCTTTAGCTGTGATCATAGTTCGATTTATCACCAACTGCTAAGTACAGAATGTTCAGTTTATTCCGAATCGCTTAATTATACAATGTTCGATTTATAACCATTGTTTAGTATAGAATGTTCAATTGGTCACGAAAAGATTTATATAGAATTTTGAATTTATAACCAATGCGCAGCACAAAATGTCCAATTCATCACCATTGCTTAGAAAAGAATGCTCAATTTAACACCACTGCTGATAAAGAATGCTCAATTTAATAACCACTGCTTAGTATGCATGGTAATGCATTACGCATAGCTTATTTTAGAATGTTCGATTTATCGCACATAGCGTATCATAGAACGGATCCCTCTGCCATTTCACTCTCCCTTACCCCCATGCATTCTTCTATTCCACACAAAAGAGAGCCCTAAAAGCACATTAAATGGAGACAAAATAGATATATATTAGTCTACCAGAAAGGAAAACGATCTTTGCTGGGGCATGAAAATAAAGCGGAATGCCACAATGAACAGCGATCGGCCGCCGCGAGTGAGAGATGGTTAATCCCAGAGTAAATGAGGAAACGTCATTCTGTCAACGTTTCATGGAATGCCAATTGTCCCAGCCATAGGGAGGAAATACAGTCTGGTGGAGTATACAGGAAGCGTCAATCACACACCAGGTGCCAGAAAGCCACGTGAACTGTAAATGTGTTGGGTTGGAAGAGCCCACAAGTCTGAGTAGTTGGGACAATTCAAAGAGCGGTAATCAGACACTGGTGTGCTTATAAGAAGACTTCAAGCGATAACTGATGGGAATTGACAGTGTGATTCAGCCAGGAAATGCCAGGTCTTGAATGTTAAATGGACAAAAGATCGCCATGAACACAAGAAAAACGATGCGTATATATATTAAAAACCGGGTCATTATTTTGCAATTGCAAACAGGACACAGAGCGAGCCCAAGTTCGTAAACCAATCATCACATAAGCCTACGACGCCTACCGGCATAGAGCAGTGAAGAACAAAAGAAAGAAAGAAAGAAAGAAAGAAAGAAAGAAAGAAAGAAAGAAAGAAAGAAAGAAACTAGCAAACAGGACACAGCAGACTGAAATATCTATACCATGAGTTCAAAATTGGTCTGTCGGATCTCTCTGTATGTGACAATAGTCACAAAACAACAAGGCACTTCCTATAATTCCACCCAGCTTGTATTAATGAACGCAAATACATTTGACATCACCCAACTTTCATGGACAATTGTGCGGAGAAGTTATGAACCGGAAACTACCTATTGCCTATATCTGAGTCATTGACATGGAGGTTTTAGAGTGTACCAGTATGAAGCAGACCAAGTAAGGTCATGGACTAAATGTTGACATATGCCGTCGGAAATAACGTTTTCTTTCAGAATATGGGGAGATGGAAATTTCGGGACAAGATCACAAATGTTTGCTCAGTCTTCAGTCTAGAAACAAGAATCATTCATTCTTTCATTTAGTAGCATGTCCTTTACAGAACCTCGCTCCTTTAACAACCTTCTGGAACACTTCTCGATAATACTGACGATGTTCCGCGCCGAAACACTCATCTGGAGATCATCCGTCACATCCTGCACCTATCTTCTCTTCCTCTTCCCTCTCTTCCCAGGCATATACCCCTCCATTATTCTCTCCATACTTTCATGATGTTTCATTGACCAAAATATAAAAAATTTTTTGTTTTGTTTTATCGTCTTTAATAGCCAACCTTCATCAATATTCAGCTCTTGAAGTATGGATGCATTTGTTCTTTTCTTTATCCAAGATAATCTTAGAACTCGTCTTTAACATTTATATTCAAAGGCATTTATGCGCTGTTCAGCTTGTTTAGTAAGTGCCCAGATCTTACAGGCGTATGTTGCAATGGGAAAGATGCATGTTCTTACAATTGTAATTTTTGTAGTTCATCTGTCCCACTCCATAATTTATTCAGTTGTTTTAGTCTTTGAAAAGCAATTGATAGTCGTCGTTTAATTTCTTTCATTGTGTCACCATAGTTGGTAATCAATGACCCAAGATATTCAAAATTTTCCACCACCTCCGATCTTTCCTCATTAACATATATTTCTTTCTCCATGGTAATTTTATCTGTATGCATTATCTTTGGTTTTGCTATGTTAAGATATAGGTTGTGATTTTCATTATTTCTTTGGGTTGAGGTTATGAAGTTTTCTATACCATTATGCGATGTGGAAAGTAATACTGTATCATCAGCATATTTAGTTTCTGGTATTTCATGACCACCGATACTTAGGGCATCATACTGCTCCCTGGTTATATCATCTCTGACATTTCTCATTATATTTTCGGCGTACAGGTTAAACAAATAGGATGACAGCACATAGCCCTGACGGAGCAATGAATAGAAAATGAAAATATAAAAACAATTTTGTTACTTATCTCAGAGTCCCACCCAGGCTGCACTACTACCTAATTCCTTGGCATAACGGCAAATATTTACCAATATACCAAAACTAGATCATAAAAGCACCATATCTCGGGAGCTGAAAGATTTCGATCATATCAAACGTCTCAATGGTTTCCAATTAACAGTGGTAGAAGGTTTGGTTCCGGGAAGACGAAGCAATCGTCGACCAGCACAAAGATGGACACATGACATTCACGATACACTGGGCATAAAGCAAACTGTAAACACGTCGGAGACGTCCCTTGATACGGCTCTGCTTGCCGAAACCACATTCAGAATCAAACCGGATCGTCCTTACGCGGTTTGTTTCATCTCTTATTATGTCTTCAACATGTGGCTGTTATCTAACCACCTGGTCTTCGTGTACTCAGGCCTCAACATGTCATGGTCCTAAACCTGCACATACCCAGAACAGGTTTCTCTACGGTACTTGAATTATTGATCTTATTACGGTTGATCCTGACAATGTAAGGGGAAACATCATTAATCGGTGTAAGATTACGTGTGACTTAGAACATAGGTTGCCGGTCTCTCTGGCCGAGGGGTTACAACACTTTCTCCGTAATCCCGTTTATCACGCAGAGTCTCGTAGCGGGCGAGAACTGGGAGCGGTTCGTCCCCAGCTGGTGACTTGCGGGATAACTGAGCCGGCCGCTCAGAAAGCAATGGCAAACTACTGAGCGTAATCTTGCTGACAGCTGAAAGATGCTGCTGTTGACAGCGATGTCCTGTAAAGGATATGCGAATTAAAAAAAAAAGAACATAGGTTAATAAGCGCAAGGCGGGCGGGCGGGCGGGCGGGCGAACGGGCGGACGGACGGACGGACGGACGGACAGAAAGAAAGAAAGAAAGAAAGAAAGAAAGAAAGAAAGAAAGAAAGAAAGAAAGAAAGAAAGAAAGAAAGAAAGAAAGAAAGAAAGAAAGAAAGAAAAAAAGAAAGAAAGAAAGAAAGAAAGAAACAAAAAGATGATGAAGGAGAGAAAGAAGAAGAAGAAGAAGACGGGGAATTTAAAATCACCTTGACATATTCCTTTTCAAGCAAAGAATGTCCATTAAAAGAAAGCACGGAAATATCAAAGCATGTGTGAAAGAAGCCCCAGAATAAAAAATAGCAACACAATAATCAAAGACTATATTTTCCAACTGGACAGACGGCGAACATATTTTCAGCACGATTACACCAAAGCAGAGACTTCTGAAACGGTAGCAATGTTCGGAAAGCTGACCTGACCAAAAAAAAGTCTAAGCTAGACTGGTTAAATTAACGGTTGCTTATTAGAACCGAAGACTTCTGAAGCGGTAGCAATGTTCGGAAAGTACCAGACAAAGAAGTCTAAGCTATGCCGGTTATATGAACGGCTGCTTATTAGGAGGCATTCTGCTACAGCTGTAGTGAATGAATATTAGTGTAATTAGTCGGATATGTCAGACATAAGGTGGAAGTGCGTGTAAGTGTCTTTATATGGCAAGCTGGAAGAAACATACGGCGCTTAAGGAGCTGTTGCATGGAGATAGCAATGGTGCTTCTGATACCGTGTTCCTGGCTCTCAGCTTCTTCTTCTTCATCATCCTCCTTCCCCTCTGACGCTTCTTCTTTCTCCTCTTCCTTTTTCATCCTCCATGTATTCTAATTATTTTCTTTTATTCCCCCTTTTCTTCTGATCCTTGTTCTGTCTTTAACAGGAGGTCTTAAACCATCTCATTGTAAGTAAGACCCCAATTCATTGCTTTCTGCCTTGTTCTTTTCTCTTATAAATTCTTGTTGGTGTAAGTTTTCTGTCGGATGTCTCTCTGTTGGTTAGTATTTCTAACAGCCCCGATAAGTGTCTTCCTTTCATCACGGAGCGTGATTGGTTGTTCTTGTTGACCCAATGTTACCAGCGTGTTGTCTAAATTATCAGCCAAACCACATTGAGATGGTATCAACCTAAGTGCCAGGGTCCGAGATGCTGTATAGTGGGCTCTACATGGGCGCAAAGGGCTCAATTGCTGCCCACATTCAAAGGGGTGCTGTCCTCTTCTAGGAGTATTGGTTGTAGCCTCTTTCATCTTCATCATGTCGTCCCCGTGGTTAATTTCGGACTCTTTTCCCTGCCGTATCTCAGACTCTGCATTTAGCTATGCGGCCTCACTTCAATGGTTGTTACGTTCAGGGCTTTACTTTACAGATAGTCTAACTCTTTCATTCCACCCGACCATCATGGCCCCTATGATACCTCAAACTTCATACATCTTTGATAGCGCAACACGAGTACCGTTTTTAACGATCTATTTCTCAAAACGATTTACACTGTTTACTTGCAATTGCACACACAATTATACAACACTGTATCACAAATCTACACCACATTTTTTACACATGAACTATACCAAAAGAGTGGCTCAGTGTTGGCCATCACTCTATTCACTACGTGGTCCGCACTCAAGGAACTACAGCCTTGAATGCCCTTGTCCAGATCCCGCTTCCTGCTGACCGTGAAGCGAGCCCCAGCGTTTCCACGCTGTGTGAAAAGTATCCACTGTTCACGATCCAGGTGTCCATTTGCTGAACACTGCCATAGCCTCTGACCTCATCTAATTTGGGTTATGGCATAACTAGTCCATGTCCTTATCTGGACCATGGCACTAAGCACTTGCTTTCTGTTCATATTTACATCACTTAGGAACAACATTCTATATCACTAATTGTGTGGCATTCATGAGAACTTAAAGGAAATCCAACATCGTGTAGCAAGCCATTTGCAGAACGTCGCCCTCATAACGGTCCGCCGAAAAGATTCTCGACCCTCTACATCTTCCACATGCTCAGGAATATTGATTCCCAAAATCAGTCTTCGTGCTAGACCCTGTCTCTTCTCCCATCTCTCTCTCTCTCCCTCTCTCTCTCTCTCTCTCTCTCTCTCTCTCTCTCTCTCTCTCTCTCTCTCTCTCTCTCTCTCATCGTCGTTATTTACACACCATTGCAACGTGTAATGTGGCCAAAGTAAACTGATTAGAGAAATTAGACGAACAGTCAAGATATTTGGAGCACGTTATTAGAAGAAATAAACTAGAGAACTTGGTGACAACTAGCCAGATTAAGGAGACAACAACAAGGGATAGCTCGAGAGGTAAATATCTAGATGGCTTGGCCTTATGGCAAGCGAGACAAAACACCTGAGCTGATCCACGATTCTGGTAATAATATGAACAGAATTTGGTGGAAAGTCTTCTCCCTGAAAGTCTGTCTCCCTTACCTTTCACAGGTAAGGCTGTGAAAATGTAAACAATATAAAATGACACAAAGTAGTGCGGCTTTACATAACAGAATTACGACACATACAGGACGTTGCGGCGACTAGCCTTCATCAGCAAACAAACACATATACAAAACACAACATATAGTAACGGAGAAGATCTGTGACTACTTTAAGACGTGACCACAGGATGGGAAGAAAACAAAGATGAAAAACATAAAAGCAATGAAGAGAAAATGAAAATTGTAAAAACTGTTCCTACTTGCCTCGGAATTCCGAGCTGTGCATAGCCATATATAGGACCATTTTTTCCAATTTTCATTTTCTCTTCATTGCTTTCATTTTTTCATCTTGTGTTTCTTCTGATCCTGTGGTCACGTGTTAATGTAGTCACCGGAGATCCACTCCGCCGACTCTGACAATAGTATGAGTTGACGAAGCATGTCCGCCCGGGATTATCGCCATGGTACATGATGATGATGATTTCAGTTTTCGAGACTCCATGTTGTTTCTGAATCAGTTTTCTTTTATGTTCAGACCTTGCAGAATGTCAGTATTTTCTCCTTCTTGTTCCATAGCATCCCAACAACAACCTCCATCGACGTGAGGCTCAACATTTCCATTCCGCCAACGTCCATTAAGCCCCATATCTAATTTGCCCACAAACTAATTTCCCAATAAAATCTAGCAAAACTGACCGAAGGTTATGAATGACCCGTGTCATTTCCCCCGGGTCAAACTACGGGCAGAATTCTGGGTAAAAAATTCCCTTTGGGATAATTCTTTCTGGAATCCCGAAGGCTAAAAGCTAGATTTCAAGACACGGGATATGGTTTTCCGCTTCCAAAAAACGATCCCCTAATACACTTCCAGAACCTTTTTGATCGAAATGCATTTAAGGAAAATAACAGGGCAGAGGGCACAGCACGGGAAATATTACGTTCAACTGGCATATCATTTTTACCATACAATCTTATTTGTTGTACTTTAGCACGCCTGGGATCCTATTACCGATATCCAATCAGCGATTGCTCGCGGGGAGTACACGTATACTGCATCTGATTAATATTCATAAATAAAACTAGAAGCCTGCTGTTTGTTAATGCATTACGTTCGCAATCCACGGAACGGGTTTCATTTTTCAGGCGTTTTATTGTGAGTACGCAATGTTATATAATAAAATATTACAGTCACAAAAATTCTTCATTTTACTAATAAAGATACATAAAGTTGTACATTGATTTAAAGCCTTCATATATTAATTCGCCCTCCCGGTCATCTTGTCGGGAGGACATATTTGATTATTTTAAGGTAATATTTCTGTATCAGTTCATTAACACCACCAATCCATCTTTTATCGCTCGCTTTGAACTTAAGCGTAGTCCACAAGGGACTGATGTGTGCATGTGGGATAGCTTTCCCTAGTACCAATGTACCCCGCCATCAGACCAACCTACTCCGACTTATGAAGTGTTTATAATGTCCGTCCCCAAGTGAAAGAATTTTAAGATGTTTCTTTCCCCCCGTTGCAACATACGCCTGTGAGACCTGGACACTTACTAAAAAAGCTGAACAGCGCATAAATGACTTTGAATGTACGTAGTATAGACGAGTTCTAAGAATATCTTGGATACAGAAAAGAACAAATGCATCAATACGAACAGATATGAATATTGAAGAAGGTTGGCTACTAAAGACGATTTTTTTTTAAAAAATTGAAATATTTGGGTCACTTGAAACGTCAGGAAAGTTTGAAGAGAATAATAATGGAGGGGTATATGCCTGGGAAGAGAGGAAAATGACGGCCAAAGAGAAGATGAGTGCAGGATGTGGCAGATGATCTCCAGATGGGTGTATCGGACGCGGGAGATCTTGCTTATGACAGAGAAGTATTCCGGATGGTTGTTATGGGGGCGAGATTCTGCAAAGGACATGCTACTGAATGCACGAATGAATGAAGTGAAGAACGAGAAGTCAAAGTTCGAATCCAACTGACTGTGGACAGAAAACTCATATCTCGCCATTAGCGCACTAGAAGTTTAAGAGCGAACACTCTTATCCATTCTGCCCCGCAATTTCTGTCAGTCCATCTTTTGTTCTGATCTCCCTTCTGGCTGTAACCACTAAACCGGATACACTAAACATGCGCGGTTGATGGATGCTTTTTTTTTTTTTTAGCATATCCTTTACGGGACTTAGCTGTCAACACAAGCATCTTTCAGCTGTATGTTGATCTCTTGGCAAGATTACGCTCAGCAGTTTGCCATTGCTTTCTGAGCGGCCGGCTCAGTATCCCGCAAGTCACGAGCGGGGGTCGAACCGCCTCAGCTCTCGCTCCGCTACGAGACTCTGCGTGATAAACGGGATTACAGAGAGAAAGTGTTGTAACCCCACAGCCAGAGAGACCAGTTGCTACGAACGTCAAATACCAAAAACCACGGCAAATCTCACACCGGGGAATGTCAATACAGCCCATGGACTGGCTATCTACGGTCCTGATGACTTCCTGCTACTTTAAAGAGGATTTTAGCATCTCCTTTCTACAGAAATTACGCCCCGTATCGGCCACAACGACCAGCAATCACCCAGCTGAGCTGCTGGAAGCGAAAATGCCATCTATAAGAACGCAAATCCCCAATTTCCTTTAACTTTACATGGACGAAAACCTGGCTTGCCTGTGCGACTTCCATTTGGGACATATTAAAGAAACGAGTTCTGGCTTCTCGGAGAGTTATTGTCTGATTGGTTATTACGGTTGTAATGGCGACTGTCTTCAATGCCATTTCTGAACAGAACGAACAAAATGGGTAGAGAGACGCCTTCTCAAATAAGACCAGCAGAAAAGAAGCCACAACTAGGAAGCGAAACACACAGAGCACCATTATGAGTGTGTAAAGTGCTAAGCTAGGATCATCAGATTTTTGTAGTAATGAATGCATGGAAGAATAGGTGGCTCGTCTCTCCATCCCGCTGCAAACGACGAGAGCCTTGGTAGAAGCTAGACACTCTCTGCCGAACCGGTAATCATGGGTTCGATTCGCACCCATGGGTAGCACAGGCGAGGATCCTGAAATACTTTGGGTATATTTTTATCTCGAAATTGTTCCCGGGCAGCGCCATTAGGCTGTTCTTTTTCGATTTCCAACTCCCAAGGGAATTTTTACGTGCGCAACAATACACACGGGCGTCCGATCTCACTACCCAGAGACCAGGGGACATTTTGTTACTAGAAGTCCACGTAGAAAATTCCCGGCCCTCACCGGGGCTTGAACCCGGGACCTCCAGCACTCGAGGCAGACACCATACCTCGATACCACTCAGCCCCCCCCCCCCCATACCCTGTCTAAAATGGGTACGAAGATTGCTTTGGGAAGTAAAGACGAACAGGGTGATATCCATTTCAGCATTTGAGTGTCGCCTGGTCTTTAAATGATGGTTTAGCGTCATATCCTCGATACGTATTAAAGAATTGTGAAAGAGTTCTTTACTTTACTTTCCCTTTCATAGCGGATAAATGTATGGATCTGGGGGGGGGGGGGGGATGTCTCGGAAACATAGACCGCTGACTGGCTAGCTGGACTGACAGAGAGATATACAGACAGATAAGTAGGTAGGTAGCTAGCCGACTAGCTGGGAGGCCAGTTGAGTGGCAGAGTGGGTTTATGGATTGGTGGGCGGATGGGTGGATGGGTGCTTTCCGGTAGGTAATTGGACTGATGAATGGCCAAGATGATCAATACCAGATAGGTCGAATTCGAAACTTTCCCCGAGCGTGCAAACTCCTAACTATTACATCATTCGCCCACTAGAACAAGGAAACAGGTATTCATATTTCTGTAGAGCATCATCGTATGTCTTTGAGATAAGTCATTACAACCAAAGAAACTGTCATCTGTCATTGTGCGTCAGGTCTTAGATATGACTAAGCTACCGTATGACAGTAGACAGTACAAGCAAAGAAACTGTCATCTACTGCCTATAGCATGGGGGTATTTTTAATGGCTGTGGGGTGTTTTTGAAAATATTGCCGTTCTAAGTTTTGTATTCACCCACTGTGGAATTCGTGCAACATAAAAGGTAAATACAAAACTTGGAACGACAATATTTAAAGAAAAAAAAAAACCCCAGAGTCATTGAAAATGCACCCTGTACCTTGCGGTGTAGCACAGGACGGTGGGAGGGGGAGTGGGGAGGGTCTTGAGCCTGAGGAATTAAGGCCGTCTGGCTAATGCAGTCGCCGCGAACTGTGCAGGTTAGGGTTTTCTTTTTGTCTCTGACAGAAAAAATCAACACTTTGTCGAGGAGCAAACATGAAATGTTATATATTTGCAACCACAACTCGTACGTATGCCAGCAACACAACACATGCTATTTATTTGTTTAAACTATTTGACATTTATTGAAAACATATGCACATTGTATTTCCGTGGAACAAATTCGTGTTACGTTTTTGTAACAAACAATTACTTTTCTTTGGCACACATATGACGTCTTTCCAATGAACACATTACATATATAATTAGAGCGGTGCAGAAAGAATGAAGAACGAATGAAGAACGAATACAAAAAAAAGCATAAATAACTCAATATACACACAAATGCACTAAGTTTTTCTCCATTTCATCAAAGAGGAAGCGGCGCTACCAGAAGACTTTGATCCATGGAATGTGATGGCATTCTTTGACCGAAACACGATCGATGAGGACTTATAATGAAGTCTCAAGCGAAAGGTGATTTGAAATCTGAGCACGTAGGTGAATGGTCAATCACTGGGACGTGAAAGGTAACACAACAAAACCAGTATTTTAAATGTGGGGAGGGAGACGTTTGCATTGTCACTGATGGGAGATGGAAAAGGTGAAAAATAAGATTAAAAATGGCACAGAAACGAGGAAATAAAATTAGGAGGAGACGACTGACGATGCTATTCTTAGTTCTCTTAGTCGACAGATCATCCTCGTTGCACATCGAACCATTCAGTCCATAAGTGCTCGGATCCCCTCCTCAGCAAATCCCGCAGCGTGTAGCGGCTAACGACGCCAGTTCTGTGTTGGTTTATCAATCTTCTTTGGCTTCCTGCGTAGTGTTCTTGTTTGGCCACCCCTCTTTTAATTTGCTGCTCTAGCAGTCTGGCCATTGTTGTAGATTCACAGTCATCACTTGGTTCTCGCAAAAGTCTCACATCACGTAGAGCATTCAGAATGTCAGTCTGGTCCATGGCGCGTCCGCCCTCCACAGTAGCCTCACCTGCGAGCTTGTCAGCCCGCTCATTTCCTTGTACTCCCGCATGCCCTGGCACGAAGATGAAACTAATCTTTGCCAGCCGAGACCGCTTCAGGGGCAGCAACCATTCTCTTCGGATCGACCCCTCCTCTATCCTCTTGATCATGTTCATTGAGTCGCTAAGGAAACAAGCCCTGGTGAATGTCTGTGTCTCGAGCCATGTTATTGCTTTACTTACTGCCATGACTTCCATGGTCAGGCTACTTGTGGTTTCAGTGAAAGCACCAGAGTCCTCCTTCACAATTCTCCCTCCGGTCCGAGCTGTAAAGGCCCATGAGCTTCTCACATGTCGGACGACCGACCCATCTGTGTAGATGACCGCGTCACCGTCTAGCGAATTCTCGAAAATCAACGCTTGTACTTCAGCCTCAACAGCAGCCGGATTTTCTTGTCTGCATTTTCTATCTAGTTGGATGCAAACTGAAAAGGATGTGCAGAAGTCTGTTGGCACTTGCACCCACTCCTCGCCAGGTTCTAAGTCCTCAAGTGAACACACCTGTTGAAGAATGTCTTCGGCTTGACCCATCCACGACCGTCCTCTTTTTAACCTGCTGCCCTTCACCTTCCTAATTTCACTATGCAGTGGATGTTGTGTGTTTGCGTTAATTCTGAGGTAGGCGCGTGCCCTGCAAACTTGTACTCTCTCTTCAATGGTTGGAAAATCAAGAAGGTAGCGCATCGCCCTGCATGCTGTATCTCTTGTACATCCAAGAATAATGCGCATAGCTTCATTCTGTATCCTTTCCATCCTTTCTATCTGCTTATGGCTGAGAGTCAAGATTGCCATTGCATACTCCAAAACAGACATGACCAGCCCCTCGTACAGAAGACATATATGGCGCTGCTCACAGTTTGCTGCCGCCATCACCCGCATTGACGATGCTATTAAAACAGAAGAAGAAAGAAGAAGAAGAAGAAGAAAGAAGAAGAAGAAGAAGAAGAAGAAGAAGAAGAAGAAGAAGAAGAAGAAGAAGAAGAAGAAGAAGAAGAAGAAGAAGAAGAAGAAGAAGAAGAAGAAGAAGAAGAAGAAGAAGAAGAAGAAGAAGAAGAAGAAGAAGAAGAAGAAGAAGAAGAAGAAGAAGAAGAAGAAGAAGAAGAAGAAGAAGAAGAAGAAGAAGAAGAAGAAGAAGAAGAAGAAGAAGAAGAAGAAGAAGAAGAAGAAGAAGAAGAAGAAGAAGAAGAAGAAGAAGAAGAAGAAGAAGAAGAAGAAGAAGAAGAAGAAGAAGAAGAAGAAGAAGATGAGGTAAATGACGATGAAGAAGTTTCAAAGTATGTTTAAAAGAAATTTCTTTTTAGTTAAACTATTATTAGGCTTTCTCAGTGTATGTCCTATCCAACGCCGTTGTCTTTCCCCCAATTTTTGAGTCCCCAGTATCTGTCTGTTTCTCTCCCTAAGAGTCCCGCACTAGAACTGATGTCATACAATTTCAGTTCTTCTATTTAAAGTAAGCATCAGCTATTGAATGTTTGTAATTTACTGGTAACTGTTATAATCGTCCCCCGTGTGTATGATCCATACAGCAGTACTGACTCAACGTTACAGTTAAATATAAGAGAGGGATTTAAATGAAAACCTTACAAGTGTAATAATATCAGTTACAATAACCATGCCATGTTCTGTAACCTGTCAATATTGTTGTTAAGGATGTCAAGAGTTTTCAGCACATGGCATCATGGTGCAGGCCAACATGGTGACGTCATAAGACAGTTTAAAGATGGCCGTCCAACTTTTGATATGCACCACAGAAGAGCAGCGTTCTGATATCCGCATTTTCGTCGGTGAAGGACTGAAAACTATAGAAAGTAATCGGCGAATGAAGGTCCAGTATGGTGATGTTTGCCTGTCTGTCCAGCAAATGTATGACAGGAGGAGGAAGTTTCAAAACTTTTCGGTACAATGAAGAGGTACAGCAGGTAGTGCATGAGTGGTTACACACGAGTCCAAGAAAATGTGTTTCTACAGGAATCCACGCGCTGAAGGACTCGCATTGTACGCAGTGGTTACTACATTGAAAAATCATACCTTTCTTCTTGAATTTTTCAGAATATATTCTCTCTCTCTCTCTCTCTCTCTCTCTCTCTCTCTCTCTCTCTCTCTCTCTCTCTCTCTCTCTCTCTCTCTCTCTCTCTCTCTCTCACACACACACACACACACATGTTTTCATTTGAAGTCCCCTCGTATTGTCAATACGTTGTTTGTTAACACATGTTGCATGACCTTTGTGGGACGCGGCGATCGACCCCATATCGACTGTCTGGACAATTTATTGTTTGGTAGTTTGCCACTGCCGGTCTCTCTGGCTGAGGAGTTACACCACTTTCTCCGTAATCCCGTTTATCCACACAGGGTCTCGCAGCGAGGCGAGAAGTGGAAGCGGTTCGACCCGCGCTCGTGACTTGCGGGATAATGAGCCGGCCGCTCAGAAAACAATGGCAAACTACTGAGCGTAATCTTGCCAAGAAATCAACATACAGCTGAAAGATGCTGATGTTGACAGCGATGTCCTGTAAAGGATATGCAAAACATGTATTTCAGTTTGCCACTGCTTTCTGAAACGAGAGGGCAATGTGGAAGTCGAACTTACCGGTGAAGACAATGAACTCACTACCCCGCCATCACCGTAAGGAAATTTAAGACCCAGCGCTCTTGACCTGACGACCACGCTGACCTATACACTGTCTGTTAACAAGTTAGTTGCATATCCTTTACAGGACATAGCAGTCAACCTCAAAATTTGTTTGGCTGCTCGTGATTCCTGGGCAAGTGTACGTTCAGTAGTTTACCATTGTCTACTGATCGACCAGCACCCATACCATTCCATAAAAACGAACGTATGGCGGTCTGCTGCCAAATCGCCCACAGCTGTGTTTCGAACGCAGTATGTGTGATTGCGAACGGCGTCCGTAACTTCTTCGCCACGTAGCAGGCTTTGTCTGTACTTGAGAATTAATTCAGCGCTTGTCATTCACCGTGCAGAGTGTATTTTCTGGCGCTATTATGTGTCTTCACTGAATCAATTTGTTGTCACAATTTTTGTCGCTTGCCAACTGGTGACGTCTTTGCAAACAACAACAACAACAACAACAACAACAACAACAACAACAACAACAACAACAACAACTCTCGCAACAGGAACATACAATGTGTACGCCGAGTAATAGACCCATAACATTTTGTCGACCTGAATGCACGGAAGTATAGTTGGCTAATATTTCACTCTCTTGGCGGACGATGATCGCAGGTATAGAATCCGCGTCCCACAGCGCTCATATTATCAGCGCAACCTTATGGGTTTCTTTGCGTGGAACTTAAATTCTCACACTGTCTTACATTACACAGATTTGTGAGCACAAGCACTTAAATTATCACAATGTCTTCATTATACATATTTGTGAACACAGGTACTTAACTTCTCACACTTTCTTTATTTCACATACGTGTGAGCACAAGTGCTTAAATTGTCACGATGTCTTCATTACATAGATGTGCGAACACAAGTACTTAAAGAAATTTACGCTCTGGAACTTTCCATTTTATAACGCCTCTTTTCTCACGAACAAGGAAGCGTCTGAGGAGTCGACCCTTTTAACCAGATCACGCAATGCGTTTCTGTCTTTTACCAGTCTGTTCTTTGTGTCCTTTCTTCATTCCGCCACTAACCATTAGGATCATAAGAATATCGCGTCTTCTTTCTAGTCCAGGAATAAGGACGATCACGTTGGATTGGACACATTTGGGAAACCAACTATTTGTACAATCAGACAGTTCTCCACAAGGTAACCGAATTATCAGGAGAATGGGGGGGGGGGGGGAAGAGAGAGACACGCGCGCGCACACACACGCACAAACACACATATACGCGCGCGCGCATGCACACACACACACACACTCACACACACATACACACACATATATACACGCTAGCCCGCACGCAAAGAAGAGAAACAGATGAGTTGTATGGCAAAAGTTGGGAAAAGGTTGCAAAGGGTGAAAAAGCTTGACATAAAGTGAATCAGTCAGTTGCATGTCTTTCACATGACGTCGCAATCAACTCCAGCATTATTGGCTGCTTGTGATTTTTCTAGACAACTTTACGTTCAGTAGTTTCTGAAACGAACGACGCTGGTGAAAAGCAACGCAAGGTGGTTTGTCTCCCTTTTGGCTGATCTCGAACACCGTATATGGGATTGTGAAATCTCATTCATAGTACCTGAGCCACAGAGGCAGGCCGTGAGGTAATGAGCCGCTCAAATGTACGGACGTTTAAATAGTAGAATATACAACGAAATCGTTCGTGCTTGGTTTAATATTAGAAACTCATATGTGTTATCTATGCCCATAAGGAAATCACATCATATTAACGCTGTAACCTACCATGCACGTCCTAAGAGGCGACTAAGAAGGGTTACAGCGAGCCTGGCTACCTAATCCCGAATAAAACAGTAGACGCAACATCTAAACAAAATTTAACAAGTCTACCTACAAAGGGCTTGAGTTGGTTGAAGACCTATGCTCCATTGGAAGATGACAGACAGAAAAAATCAAAACAATGTTTTCCCGTAGTGAATTTGAATAACAAAGACACAAACCATAAATAGTACGAAATGTGCCAGGCAACAAATCGTACTATATATGGTTTGTGTCTTCGGTATTCAAAGACAGAAAAAAAATAATAATAATATTATAAATAAATTCAAAGACAACGATGGGCATTGATGCAAGCCAGGAAAGACAGAAGACCTACTTTCACAATATAAAACCGATATATAACATTGTCTGTTTGTTTTCATTACGTCATCCGTACACTTGTTGGTATGAGCCTCGAAAACCGTTACATGGGACAGAGGAATTCAGAGACATCGATGGTATGCACGTCCAGAGGTCAGAGACCCCCCCCCCCCCCTTTTTTTTTTTTAAAGTTGCATATCCTTTACAGGACGTACTGCCGTTGTTGATGTCTTGACAAGTTTTACGTTCAGTAGTTTACCATTGTTTTCTGAACGACCGGCTCCCATACCAACACGTTGAAACCAGCGTGATACGGTCTGCTGCCAAATCGGTCACCGCTGTGTTTCGAACACGGGTAAGCGGCATTACGAATCGCGTCCGCAACGCCATCGCCACGCAGAACGGCTCAGAAGACTACTTTCACAATATAAAACCGTTATATAACAGTGTTTGTTTGCTTTCATTACATCATCAGTACACTTGCTGGTGTAAACCGGTACAAAAAAATTGCATGGGACCGAGAGACATCGATCGGCATTGATGCAAGCCCATACAGAACAGACGACCTACTTTCACAATAGATCAATCAGGTGCCGTCTCCACAATGAAGGTTGGCTGCAATAGATCTCCATCACTGTCTGTCTCTCGCCCTGGCTATACATTCCGTCAGATTGATGTTCGTCCATCTCTTTATGTTATCTTCTCACCCATATCGTTGCCTACCCCTTGCTCGCTTGCCCTCAAACTTATCCTTCAGTATAGTGTTTATAAGAGTATTATGTCTTTTAACGTGGCCGAAATATTGCACTTGCCTCTGTTTTATTTCTTTCACCAACTCTCTCTTCATTCCCAGTTTTTCTAGAATCTCTGCATTTAATTGTTTTTATTTCTATGAAATAGGACCTATTCGTCTGTATATGCACATCTCCAGGTCTTCTATGCGACTTTCTAGTTGCTTGTTCAATGTCCAGGCCTCCGCGCCATACAGTAGTGTTGAATATACGTAACATTTGACAATTCTCAGTTTTAATGTGTTGTTAATCTCTCTAGATGTTAACACTGATTTCATGTTGCTGAAAGTATTTTGGCTATTCCTATTCTCTTTTTGATTTCTATGTCACTTCTGCCATCATCTGTTATTTTATGTCCAAGATAGGAGAAACGTGTTACTGTGATGTTCATTGATGACCTGTCCTTTCCACTGCTAATTATCATAGTTTTCGACTTTATTATTTTAGTATCTACGCCTGTTTACTTGCTCCACTAGGTTCTGTAACTCCTGCTTGCTTTCTGCTAGTGACTCGGTGACGTCAGCATACCTAAGATTTTTATGATTCTTCCATTGATGTTAAGTCCATGCAGTTTTTTTTTCTTTTTTAAGGTTGCATATCCCTTACGAGAAGTTGCAGTCAACACCAGTATTTTCAGCTGTTGTTGATGTTCTTGGCAAGATTACGCTCAGTGGTTTGCCATTGCTTTCTGAACATACCCCGTAAGTAACCAACGCCTCGCCGAGGCAGTTAGACTTGTTTAAAAACTCTTTCTGTGTATATGTGGAATAGGCATGGGGACAACACACATCCTCGCCTTTCACAATTTTTTAAATTTTGTTGCGTATCCCTTACGGGACGTTGCAGTCAACACCAGCATTTTCAGCTGCTGTTGATGTACTAGGCAAGTGTTACGTTCAGTAGTTTGCCATTGCTTTCTGAACGACCGGCCCCTATACCTTTTTCGAAAAAACCAGCACTGCGGTGTTTCGAACCCGGGTATACGGGCTCACAAACCGCGTTCGCAAGCCCTTAGCCACAGAGACCGATCTTTGACAATATCAAACCGTTATATGAGACTGTCAGCGTTGATTTACGCCATCCGTACACCTGCTGGTAGGAACAGGGTGTGCATTTCTCCTGACTGAGGAATGGCGGCCTTGTCTTATCAAGAATTGGAAACCGCGACAGCGCAGTGGCTAGCTGGCGTGCATGCCAGCATGGTCCTACCTTCGAACCCCCAGGATTTTTAGCGAAAATTGGATCTGGACACACTGATTGACCCAGCTTAAAAAATGGGTGCCAGTAAATGAACTTAGAAATAAAGGCAGCTGGTGTTATTTATCACATTATCCATTGAATGCCGTTTGGTCGTCTATAAGAAATGAGCCTAGCAACATACGCCTAGTGCGTCTCCAGGATTGTAAATGGGTCCTTTAATTTTAGTTCTGAAGAACCAACCACGTCCTTGCCATGCCACAATTAAGTATGCGTTCTCCTGGCAATTGGGAGCAATGGAAGATCTTGACTAGTAAGGCATTCATCATAATACTCGTACGGCCCACATATGAACTAATAACACAGAAGAAAGGCAACATCCAACATCCTTGCTATGTATACCTTCGGCATTCTTCACCACAGGATCGTCTGCCTCTTCATACACCTTCACGTGTAAAGCTGAACGTATTTAAAGAAAGCAGCTGCCAATTTGAACATATTAGCATCTACAAAAAGTGTGTCATCAAATGGTTTGGTTAAATGCCAAATTAATGTTCACTGTCCTGCATACGTTGGATACCCCTGCAGCAAATGTTTAAACGTCATTTTAGCAATCCCTCAATCGCATTCAGCAGTGTCTTCTCTGTTTGCTTCATGAAACAAGCGGTTTTTCAGACTAATATGCTCAGTGGCAGAGGATGAGAAACACACCATGGTGTGGCAAACCCTGGGAACCGAGTATCCACCGGAATAAGTGGACAACTCTGTATCTGAGCAGAGCAGGGCACTCACGTGCCTTGACAGTTGGAAATGGCTGTCAATGGCAGAGGTAAAAGACTCGTCCTCCTCCACATTATCTTCCCAAAATTTCATGAGTATCCACATTTTAGAGTCAGTTGTCTTAAGACATCATTTTCCGGTCGGGATCAAGGGGAAGAGAGGCAGGGGTAGACCTAAAGAAATGATTATGGATGCACTTAGACAGTGGCATGGAGGAATATCATCAGCAGAGTTGATCCAAAACACCAAATCTCGAGATCAAGACATGAACCCCTACGCCAATTTGCAGGACACTTAATGATAATGATTATGTTCTGTTCGGAGTCTGAAAATTTACTTTCTCCCATCGGTGGAGTTGGTACGCGCACCATCTTTCTTTTGGCCTAGATGTTGATTCCCATTTGTTTCTATAAGTGCATCTTATGAATAAGAGCGCTCGCTCTCAAACTTCCAGTGTGCTGATGCCGAGGTATCGGGTTCAACCCCTACACCGGTCAGCAGGACTAAAATGTTGACTTCGCGTCCTTGACTTGGAAACGTAAATTACAAGTACCTCAGAACCCGGAATGGGTTCGCCTGATTACAAGGGATACTGCCAAAAACAAAAGCTAATCCACACGCAAGTCCAGTGCACTAGAATTAGTTGCACATGTATGGACTACGCCTGAGTTCAAAGCGAGCGCAGGCACACACAAAAAATCAATCAAATAGAGGCAAACTCCCTTCACGGCTTAGACGACCTGATCGCTAATGCACGGACTTAAGAGTTAAGACTCAGTCTTCAAGCGGATTCCCAATCAACCAACTATAATAATCATGTCAGTGATTATTGATTGCCTATATAGCTGGCCGCGCTGTCTGGACGTATTGTCCACAAATCAATGCCGCTATACTGATTTAGTCAGCAGCACGCCGGCTACCATAGCTATCCCATAGACATCTCTTATACCCGATTGGTGAAATGGGGTCGACCCAACAATTGCAAACGATGCAGAACAAATTTGGTCACCATTGGGGGTTAAACTTGGACTGCTGGGGGCGGCAGCCCAGTTTGTCAAACACAAGCCAACACCCCCTGATACAACTGGAACGTTGTTTAAATGGATGAACTAGACACCAAAAAGAAATCGTGATGGATGGAATGAGACAGTGCCGTGGAGTAATATCATCAGCATAGGTGATCCAGAACACCAAAAATCGAGATCTGTGGAGAGACGTGAGTCCCTACGCCGGCTGGCAGGGCACTTGATGATCATGATGATGTCGGGCTCTGTGGCGAATGGTTACGAATGTAATTCGCAATCCCGCATACCGAGTTCGAAACACAGTAGCGGGTGATTTGGAAGTAGACGACTTACCGTTATTTTCCATACAATGGTATGCGTGTCGGTCTTTCAGAAATCAATGGCAAACTACTGAACGTAAACTTGCCCAGGAATCAAAAATAGCCAAAAATTGCTGGAGTTGACTGCGAATGTCCTGTAAATGATATGAAACTAACATTGTTGAGATACCAAAACAGCGTTTGAGTTCACGGTGTAGGGATTGGAAGTCACTTGTCGCTACATGTTTAAAACCAAGGATACCTTGGAATAAATTAGGAGTCCCATTTCATGGTATGCGTAAAAACACGATGGTATACGTGAAAAAACAATGGTATGCCTTCAGAAACAATGTTATGTGTGAAGAAACGATGGTATGCGTAAAGAAACGATGGTATGCGTAAAGAAACGATGGTACGCGCGAAGATACGATGACATGCGGGAAGACGTAATTATGTTTTTCGCGTAATAATATATTTATTTCTACCGACCAATCATAATAAATTTAGTTGACCTCCTGTACTCTTCACCTCAATTGCGCGTTTGTTATTAGTGCTTCGACCTGACCGAAAGCGCTCACCTGTTGGTTTGAGGAACTATGGAGCACACTGACCTTGATTCGTAAATCCCTTGCACGTAATCCCCTCTGTTACAAGATGGTATGCGGGAAGAAACGACCGCATCTTGAAGAAACGATCGTAAGCATGAAGAAATACAATGTAGACAGCAAATAACGTTGCTGCAAAGGCTGCTGCCAAACAACGGACGCTGTCTAAATTAAAAGAGAAGAGCCATGTCTGAAATATAATACTCGGGAAAAGCTTTCAGCCGGACTAGAAGAAAGAGAGTGCGAAATGACGACATTAGAAACATCAAAGGTGCCACAAGAGTGCATTGAATTGATAGACAAATAGCAAATACATTGGTTAGGAGATCACGTGAGAGTGCACACAGTTGAAGACACTCGATGTGGAACTAGAATGAGCTGGATAGATTCTATCAGCGTTAAACTCCCCAGCGGAGCAAGGCGGTTTCCGATCGCCAGAAGTAGTCCCGCTTCAGTGAGTGTATCGGCAGAGATATACTACACAAAAACATACTCACACACAGTCCAGATGATACATCTGGTTCAAGCAAGAAAACTTTAACTTCTCCTAATGTTATTATTTATATTGCATGTTCCACTTTATGGGACGAAAGCAAGAGAACGACATAGACATAACTTGTCCTTATGTTATTATTTATATTTTGTCTTTAATTTAATGGGACAAACACAGCGGCGGGCGATTTGGCAACAGACTGCCTTGCTTTAGTTTTTACGAAATGGTATGAGTGCCGGTCGATCAGAATGCAATGGCAAACTACTGAACGAACATTTGCCAAGAGATCACAATAGCAGAAAATGCTGATGTTGACTGCAACGTCCTGTAAAGGATATGCAACTAACTTTTGATTAAAATTTCCACTTAATGGGACAAAAGCAAGAGAGCGACAAAGACATAATATCTTCTACTGTTATTATTTATATTTTACTTCCACTTAATGGGACAAAAGCAATAGGACGATAAAGAGATAAATCCCCTGATGGTTAAGTTTTTTCCCCCCGCATATCCAACTACAGGGCATCGCTGTCAACACCAGCATATTTCAGCTGATTGTTGATTTCTTGGAAGATTACGCTCAGTAGTTTGTCACTGCTTTCTGCGCGACCGGCTCACATATCCCCGTAAGTAACCAACGCGTTGCGATCCGCTACTGAATCTCACGCAGCTGCGTTACAGACAGGAATATACGGGATTACGGATAAAGTCGTTAACCACTAGGCCAGGGAGACCGGCGATGGCAAATTAAAAACAATGTTTGCATATCCTTTTACAGGACATCGCTGTCAACATCAGCATCTTTCAGCTGATTGTTGATTTCTTGGCAAGATTACGCTCAGTAGTTTGCCATTGCTTTCTGAGCGACAGGCTCACATACCCCGTAAGTTACCGACGCGGCTAGAACCGCTACCGATTCTCACCGTCGTCATGTTACTCACGAGAGTATACGGGATTACGGAGAAAGTCGTTAACGCCTAGGTCAGGGAGACCGGCGATGGCTAAGTAACTTTGCTTATTTTAGACAAGTATAGAGATTATATCCGAGACTCTGGTGACATGGCCAACTGCCATCGCCCTCTCTTTCTCTTTTCGGCATGGTTCCTTATGACAATTACAACGAATCGTTAAAGGGGGAGGGGGGGGGGGGGTGAAACTAACGTCTGTCAGAGGATAGATAAGAGAAAGATGGGCCCAGGCAATGACTAAATAAGATGACATGAGATCCTCTGTTCTTAAGTATGCCAAACATGACTGACGTATGTGTGATCATAAAACTATGCTATCTAAGTGTTGTCTGTCTATTCCCAGTATAGAAGTGTGTTATATGTCTATTTTCTGTCTATTTCCAGTGTAGAAGTGTGCCGTATGGGTATTGTCTGTCTATTTTTACTATTTCATTGTGCCATCGTTGTACTGTATGTTTATTCGTAGTATAGAACTGTGTCATCTTTACATTGTCTGCTTACTCTCACTATTGCATTGTGCCACCTATGTATTGCCTGTCTATTCCAAGTATAGAACTGTCATTTATATATTGTCTGACAACTGTCACTGTCGAAGTGTGCCATCTACGTAGTGTCTGCCTATTCCCAGTATAGAACTATGTCATCTAGATATTGTCTGCCCACTCTCACTTTTGAATTTGTGTCGTCTATATATTGTCTGTCTATCCCGAATATATAACGGTGCCGTCTATGTATTGTCTGTCTGTTTCCATTAACGAAATTCGCCATCTATGTATTGTCAGTTTGTTCCCATTATGGAACTCGTATTCACTGTTCAAGTTCTGAAATCTTTCAAAACGTATTTACTCATTTTAACTGTCCAAGGTACACAACGTGTTTACATCAAAAAAGTTTTTTTTTTTTTTTTAGATTACGCATTTTGGCTACCTAGGGTATTTTAAGCAGTCATTTCTAAACCCACATCTCTGTATTTCAAGAGAAGCATGCTTAAAATTGTCCATGATTCTCAGTTATCAGTTATCAGTTGGGGTATCTTCATTGCACTCCGGATTCATGTGTTAATATTGGTTGAATATTAACGACTGGAATCATCCTGTAGAGCAGTGGTTCTCAACCTTTTTTGACCTCATGCACCCATTCACCATATGTTCAGAATGTCTTTCCCAACTTTCGTGTTTTCTCCCTATAAATCCCCCCCCCCCCACACACACACATCGTATACGTAAAAATGGAAGCTAAATTTAATAACACACACTAAACCAAGTCTAGACGTCTACATAAAACGTGATTTGCAGGATTACTTACGTTGTAAACCGAATTTCAGAAGGGCGAGATGTACAGAACCGTAAATTATGGAGGGACAAACAATATCAAGTAATCAGTTCTTAAATTAAGGCGATCTTGAAATAATTATAATCGCATCTCTCTCTCTCTCTCTCTCTCTCTCTCTCTCTCTCTCTCTCTCTCTCTCTCTCTCTCTCTCTCTCTCTCTCTCTCTCGCATGGAAACCCTAAATTTCTCCAGGGGGGGTGGGAGGAATTTCCCACTGGTTGAGAACCACTGGTGTTGGGGTCCTTTGCAGAAGGCCACCCCCATATGATGGTCCACCGAACAGTTGCTCGATCCTTTGACACGCCTCCCGTATCAGGCATGTTCATGTCTGCAGAAGGCCACTCCCATATGATGGTCCACCGAACAGTTGCTCGATCCTTTGACACGCCTCCCGTATCAGGCATGTTCATGTCTGCAGAAGGCCACTGCCATATACCTGGATCAGGCTATGGTTTGTAAGACACACTTTGCACGGCATTAGTTTAAAAATAATGAATAAGTGTGCAAAACGTTTTGGTGCAAACACGAAAACGTCACGATAAGGCAGTTAGACTTGAGCTGGCGTCCAAGTCGGACGTGGCTTCTTGTCACTACGGCACGGCTGATATCATGCCGCCTTTTCTTTAAAATAGTGTGTGTAGATTTTCAGATATGTTTGGAGCTTTATGTGGAGCGACTGCTATGTCAAAAATCGTCGTATTAAAATGGATTTGTAAGAAAGAAAACTATCCAGCGTCGTCTTATAAAAGGTTTGATTTGTCAGTGGCCAATTTTGGCTTTTCACTTGTCACCTAAAGAACAAGGAGGACTGGAAGGTATTTATAAATAAATATATATTATTAACCCCGCCGCGTATCTCCCGCTCCTTGGCAATGGGTTTTTTTTTTCGCAGTGGATTACGAATCCGTGATTTATTATTAACTTATGACATATCAGGAAATTTAACATTCATACAATCGATCGAGCCAAATACATGTGAAGGCCAAGGTCACGAAATACTATGCACAGCTTAAACCATGTGAACGCACGGCGCAGCACGGAAAATAAATAGACAGGAAGAGCCGCGTAAAGATGTCGCCAAAGCAGTTGTTTGGAAAATGAAATCAATTACCGATTAATTTACAACAGTAAACACTGATCAGTATTATAAATTGAAGTGTAAATATAACACACAGAGTATATTGTGTTAAATACTAAATAGAGGTGCAATCAAGTCATCCAACAGTCGGTAGTCTACAGTATGAAGAAAATGAAATACTGTGTAAACGATAATTACAATTACTGATAGAAAAGATATTGTGACACACTCTCAGAAGAGCATGCTGACAATGAATCAACTGTTTAGTAAGAATTCAGAACGGCAACAGATGGACGAGCCCCCATTGCCAAGGAGCGGGAGATACGCGGCGGGGTTAATAATAATATATTTATAAATACCTTCCAGTCCTCCTTGTTCTTTAGGTGACAAGTGAAAAGCCAAAATTGGCCACTGACAAATCAAACCTTTTATAAGACGACGCTGGATAGGTTTCTTTCTCACAATCCATTTTAATACGACGATTTTGACATAGCAGTCGCTCCACATAAAGCTCCAAACATATCTGAAAATCTACACACACTATTTTAAAGAAAAGGCGGCATGATATCAGCCGTGCCGTAGTGACAAGAAGCCACGTCCGACTTGGACGCCAGCTCAAGTCTAACTGCCTTATCGTGACGTTTTCGTGTTTGCACCAAAACGTTTTGCACACTTATTCATTATTTTTAAACTAATGCCGTGCAAAGTGTGTCTTACAAACCATAGCCTGATCCAGGTATATGGCAGCCACTCCCATATGCTGGTCCACCGAAAAGTTGTTGCTCGATCCTTTGACACGCCTCTTGTGTGAGGCATGTTCATGTCTGATGTGTCTGCATGGCGTGTGTGATGGTCGATCCCTGCCTCTGCTTCACAGAATCGTGCATCCCGTCACTGTTCTTTTCATCCAACTCTCTTTTCACCAGTCTTATCCAACTCCCGTTTTACAAACTTTATCCAACTTCCCTTTCACCACCTCTATTAAACCCCCCGTCCCCACCCCCACCCCCACCCCCACACACTTACACTTTTTTTTTCAACCAAAGTTATCCCACATTGACGTTTAATATGATCAACATATTTCAGTTCCGAATCATGAAAGCAGGGGGAATCTTCCTCATTATGCATCCCAAGACAATATGGCAGCCGAAAAAGAGAAATTGTAATAAAACATGTAATATAACAGCTAGTTATGGAGGAAAGAGGTCGGGGGGGGGGGAATTATATACTGTTTGGGGTAACATTTACACATGTAGGGGTGATTTGTTTGGTAAGGAAGGAGTTGAAGAACTGTTTCAATTAATTTGACTACTATTGACTGTTGCTGTCTTAAGCTAACAGCCCCAGCTGCGTCTCTCTTGTAGAGCACGTTCGAATCACTCAATTTGCTTGAAGAAGCCAGCCCATTTCAATTTCCGGAACAAAGAATTCCAAATTGAAGAAGGCGAAAGGATAGCAATCGATCGCCCATTGCAACGCTGAAGACGAAAATAAAATAACAAAGCAATTCTTTTCGAAATAAATAAACTTATTTTCTTTGGGAGTTTAATTTCAGCAGGAAGTCTTCCTTGAAAAAACAAACAGCGCAAGACGATTATAAATATTGTCTGAAAACACAAGCAAGTTGAGACAGTTGTTAGCTCGTGGCAAGCTGTGGAGGAGGTACAGACAAGTGACAGCCCCCCTGGCTAGTGTCACAGATAGAATAAACAGCATCTACATATGTCTGGGGGATATTTGATACTGGCAATGGCATGGACTTTGATGGTGGTGGTGGGATGGTAACGATAGTGTTAGCGGTGGTTGTGATGTTGATAATGGTGGAGGTGATAGTGATGTTGAAAGTGATGGTGATGGTGGTGATAGTGATGGTCGTGGTAGCGATGATGGTGATAGTGGTGGTGGTGATAGTGGTGGTGGTGATGTTGATGGTGGTTGTGGTGGTGTTAGTGATGGTGGTGATAGTGGTGGTGGCAATAGTGGTGGTGATAGTGATGGTCGTGGTAGCGATTATGGTGATAGTGGTGGTGGTGGTGGTGATAGTGATAGTGATGTTGATAGTGGTGATGGTGGTGATAGTGATGGTCGTGGTAGCGATGATGGTGATAGTGGTGGTGGTGGTAGCGATGGTGATAGTGGTGATAGAGATGGTCGTGGTAGCGATGATGGTGGTAGCGATGGTGATAGTGGTGATAGTGATGGTCGTGGTAGCGATGATGGTGGTAGCGATGGTGATAGTGGTGATAGTGATGGTTGTGGTAGCGATGATGATGATAGTGGCGGTGGTGATGTTGATAGTGGTGGTGGCAATAATGGTGGTGATACTGGTGACAGTGATGGTCATGGTAGCGATGATGGTGATAGTGGTAGTAGCGATTATGATGGTGGTGGTGGTAGCAATGATGGTGATAGTGGCGGTGGTGGTGATAGTGACGGTGATGGTGGTGATGGTGACACTGGTGATAGTTATGGTTGTAGTAGTTGTAATGATGATTGTGTTAATGGTAGCAGTGGTGGTAACAGTAGTGGTGGTTGCTAGTGGTGGTAGTTATGGCAGAGTTAGAGTGGTGGTGACATAGGCGGTTCTGGGCTCACTCAATCTCAGACCCAGGAAAACAAATAATCCTTGTCTTTTTGTGCAAGAATGAAAATAAAGTGAAGAAGAAGAAGAAGAAGAAGAAGAAGAAGAAGAAGAAGAAGAAGAAGAAGAAGAAGAAGAAGAAGAAGAAGAAGAAGAAGAAGAAGAAGAAGAAGAAGAAGAAGAAGAAGAAGAAGAAGAAGAAGAAGAAGAAGAAGAAGAATGACAAAAAATAAATAAAGAAATAAGCGATAAGTTAGCGAAGCAGAAGAAAACTGGCTTTAAAGCATAGCAACAAAACTGAATTAAATTCTATTAAAGAAACAAAAAATATCCACATACAAATCATTGATGTGACGGGCAGAAAAATCAGATTAAACACAGGATATTTCAGCTCAAAAACAGGAAAGGAATTAATGGCAGATGCCGGCATCGTGTCGAAGAAATACTCGCGTTCGAAACACAGATGCGGGCGATTTGGCAGCAGACCGAGTTACGTTTTATTTTTTTGTTAATGAATTGGTGTAGGTGCCCGTCGTTCAGAATGCAATGGCAAACTACTGAATTTAAACTTGTCCTGGAATCACGAACAGCCAAAAAATGCTGCGGTTGACTGCTGCGTCCTGTTAAGGATACACAACAACGCATCAATGAAAGAGGGTGCTATAATAAGGCGATGGAATGAATACACAATACGGGTTATATGATGCCGAAAGACCACAATTAATCGGTGAAGATCTTAGACGATCCACCTATCATCATCAGCATCAGCATCATAATCATCATCACCACCACCATCATCATCATCACCATCATCATCACCATCAGCATCACCATCATTTTGCAGAACGCCACCCTCGTTAGATCCACCGAAAAGTGATTCGATCCCTTGCCAGTTCTCCTGCTTGAGACTCCTTCGTTCTCAGGGTGTTTGGAAAGTCCAGGTTCCACCTTCCAGCAGATCCCTGCCTCTGTTCTCAGGAATCATAGCTATAGTATGTCCACATTTGTTTGCCACAATATAAACATCCATATCTCAGTAACCAACTGAGGGAAAAGAGATTTAGTATAAAACCTTATCATTATGTCCACCCAACAAAAAACATTTTGTTCTGGAGATTTTACAGCAGATTTCAAAGTTTGTTTATATGCGGTATATAATTTACGGGTCTGAGATGAAATTCATAATTTTAAATGTATGACAGCGTAGCCAGACAATCGGCGCTCAATGTTTAATATTGTAGTGTTTTGAAGGGATTGGCCTTATGCCAACTACCCGCGTTGTTCAAACAAGGACTGTTCAGAGGTGTCTCAAAATGTGGGTTATTTCATGAAACCTGATTAATATGTTGTGTTTTTTTTTTAAATCTTACCACTTATCGCTAACATTGAAATGTGTGAATATTTTTCAAAGGGATTTAATGCGAAATTGTACACTTCAAGAATCGCTATGAAGTCGTACACATATTTTTGTCAAGAAGCTGATCGTAGGAAACTGTTTTATACTATTACAAATCCCGTAAAAAGAACAGTGCATGCATTGGGTTTGAGTCGATGGGTGCAGGAATCTTAAATTAAACCACGACGCAATAACAAAACGGTAGGTAGAAAGATTATTGTAGACAGCTTTGACAAAGATGTCATAAGGCGAGCTATTATAAAAATGCTTTTAAAAGTCGACAGGGTCGACTTCATTGCACCGGGTTCTATCCCATATGGCTCGGTCTCTTTCTGCAGCGCGGAAAGCATCGCACAAAGCACGAACTCCGCAGCTCTAGAGACGACCCACAGAAGTCTCCGAAAAATTTAACTCGTGAACCGAAGGATGCGGCCCGGAATTGAACCCACGATCTTTGGAGCCCGAGTCAAAAGGCTTGACCACTTCGCCACGGAGACTCCTAAACTTATAAAAATTTAGGATTTTATATCCAGGATTATCCAGCATTATAATAATGCTGGATGCCAAAGAAACAGTGACTGTAAGAAAACTTAGGGTTTGGTTGAGAAAGAACAATAACATAGAGCTATCCAAAACAACTTTGTGGAAAATTATAAGGACATTATCTTCACTTTTTGAAAGTACAAGGGCGGTAGAAATATTCTTTGCGAGCAACCGCATTTAGGAGCCTTGAGAAGCAGATACCTACGTGAAATAAGGGAAATGCGCAAAGAAAATTATGACATAGTGTATCTGGATGAGACGTGGATCAATGCGCACCACACAAGTGAAAAGGAATGGCAATCAATGGATGGAAAGATAAAGCGTTATGTGCCCAGTAGTAAAGGACAGCGTTTGGTCATAGCCTATGCTGGTAGTACTCATAATGGCTTAATACAGAATGCTGGGCTCGTGTTCGTATCAAAGCATACAGACAATAGGCATTATCATAATGAGATCAATGGTAATGTATTTAAAGATTGACTCGAGAATACAGTACTTCCATCCCTTGACAGACCGTCTTGTCTAATCATGGACAATGCGTCATATCACAATGTTGTTGCCCAAGAAGACAAAATACCTACGGCATCGGGCACAAAGGAAGCAATAAAGATATGGCTCCGAAGGGAAAATATACCATTTCCAGAAACATTTTTCAAGCTACAGTAGTTGTCCCTTGTAAAACAGGCGCAAAAAAAGCAATAAATTTCAATTCAACAAGTTGATAGAAGAGCATGGCTATAGGTGCTTGAGACTTCCGCAGTATCATTCTCATTTAAACCCTATAGAACTTGCGTGGGCTAAAATTAAAGGACAAGTGGCAGCTGCCAATACTACATTCAAATTGTCTGACGTCAAGATACTAACCCAGTCCGCGCTATTAAATATTGATAAAAGTTACTGGAAAAAATGTGAGGACCATGTGTTGAAAGAGGAAGAGGACTATTGGAGAAAGGATGGATTGAATTTTATGCAACGAGAGCAATCATCAACCTACTGGAATCGTCCGACACAGATTAAGGTCTGAGCAGATCGCAGACCTTAATCTACGTACACACTTACTTTGCTCTTTACACTTACTTTGTATTTTGCTCCAACTATTCAGACGAATTGCAGGCCCTAAACATTACAGCATCAGCATAATGTCAATAGCAACAGTTTGTATTCCCCAGTGATGAATTTTCAATTCCGCAAGCCCTCAGCGGTGACAAACAACTGTATTGAAAAAAAAAAAAAAAAAAAAAAAAACACACACACACACACACACTAAACGCATTGAATACCAACTGAAGAGTAATATTGCGGTGGAAACTGACATATTGTGGCATAACAAGAAACGTGAGAGCAAACACGTTGTCAAATTAGGGGACAACACACGTGCATACGAATCAATCTATAAACTTCAATGAAAAGAGGACCAACATCTTGGTCGTTAAGAAGAAAGCCCACTACAGAGACACTGACAACTATTTTCATAGTGCAAAACAGGCAATCATGTTCCGTCTCTGAACGGTAAACAGCAGAGTAGACAGTCTTTCACGAAGACTCAAAGCAGGTCTGTTACCCATGTGTACGTGAGAACAAACTACACAGACAGCTGAACAGATCCTTAAAAATGAAAACATGACTAAATTGCGGTATCATTTCTGGTCCCTCCATACGCACATTAACGCACAGCTATTTGGAAGCTTTCACGAACTCATTATAAAAAGCTAAATGCATCCTAGTAACATGAATACTTGTGTACAATTATTAACCAGCAGCTGAAGAAACAAGAAGGAAATGAAAAATAAGGTAAGAAATATATTCCTTCTACTTTCCTGTCAATTTACACATTATTTACCCCATACCTCTGTACATTCTCTGTCTTTACTAATATTACTCATTGCACCCCTCTCGGGAGTCTCCGTGGTGAAGTGGTCAAGCCGTCTGACTCGGGCTCCGAGGGTTGTATGTTCGATTCCTTCATTTCACGAGTGCATTTTTTCGGAGAATCCAGAGGGTCGTCGCTGGAGAAACGGAATTCGTGCTTTGTGCCACGATTTATGCCTTGCGGAACGAGACTGAGCCATATGGGATAAAAACCCGGTGCAATGCTACTTTAAGCTACTTTTTTATTGCACCCACTCCCATACGAATCTGGCTACGCCTTGTACTTGCGTCCTTACCAGAAATAACGTGGTTTACTGTAAGACTTGTTTGTTAGCGTGAATTCACTATATTTCCCCCAAAACATCACAGAAATGTTTCCGCTTTCAATGATTTAAGTTGCTTTTGGACCTATCAAAGACATATTCCTTGGGTGGGGGTAAATATAAGACGGCTGGAAAAATTTCATAACGATGCAACAGACAGTTTTCAAAATAATTGATCGTGAATGAAGGCATTCTATGTGGGACATACTATAAGACAAGTAACGGCAGCAACAGGATATAGCATACATAACTTTTCTGTTTGTGTCGTAATGTTAAAACATTTTCTAATTTAATGTTTTTCTTTAGATCAGTTTGTGTTGTTCCCGAGGAAGATTATTGTAATCGAAATGTCGATTCGTTGTGTCGTAGTACACTTACATTTTTTAATTTTATTATCTTGCTTTTAGTTATCATCATTTATTTATCTAATGATATGCTGAAAGCTATATTTATTGCTGTCCTCAGAAGACTGGGAGAAATTGAATGCGAAGAATGTCGTACAATCAAACACATAAACTATGTCACTAAAATTTTACTCAGATTATAATAAGGAAAACTAATAGGAACAGAGGGAAATTAGAGAACAGCAATGTAGATTTGTGGAAAGGGAAATGTACTGAATAAATGAAACAATACACACATTTCGAACACTAATAGAGAGATCAACTGACACACAGAATGACCCGTACTTGTGCTTTATAGATTACAACAAAGCTTTGATGAAGTGAAATACGATGAAATGATAAAAATGTAGGAGAATATTAACATCGATTGATAAGATCACATTATTTCCTGGAAACAAATAACAGCAATTTAGCTGGAATATGAAGTGGGCAATTAGAAGAGACCAAACAAAGAGTAAAACTATGAAACATGATGTCACCGGATCGCTTCTCTTTTTATTGTGAAATATTAATGAGAGAGATCAAACCTCGTTCTTAAACATCCGGTGTTCTGATGCCAAGGGAGCAGTATGTGCTGGCCTCATGTCACAGGTCGTTCATATTATTCAATCGCTACATTGCTAAGCACAGTCAGGTCTTAGTCAGATATGACTGAGCTACCGTATGACAGTAGACGGTACTACCTGCTTTCTGTCAGCGCCGAATGTTGGGCGGCGCTTACCAAACCCGACACCCCACATTGTGCCAACGTCTTCGGGCGGAAGAGCGCAATTGGGAGGGTACTAGCCTTATCCTGGTGCGAGGAAATGCAACCCAAAGACAAAATAAGTCATGGCAGGGCAGACCAGGCCCTAAGCCTTGGTTGGCAGCTGGTCTAGGATCGAAGCTCCGACAGGCGGACAGTTAGAGCATTGCTTTGCTGATCCGGCAGCTTCTGCAGCTTGTCTTGTTCCAGATGTATAGGTGTTAACTTTCCTCTGGAGTGAACTAGGCAGGCCGAGAGAGGGATCATGCTGCATGGGCAACACATGGTTTCTTTATTTTAGCCCAGGCTTTGTGCTATGGAGAGGCAATAACTCCATCCCTGGTCTTAACCGGTCTCGGAATCAAAGCGAGAAGCAACTGTTACGGGTTATAAGTCCTTGTCAGTTGGCGTAGGCATGGGGCGCCACGCGTTGCCTCTGACGGTGGGAGACACTTACAGGTGTCACTGATCAGCTACCGCCCGCCTCAAGCTTGGCAGCCCCCGGCCAATTGGGTGCTGATCCACCACAGCCTGCCTGCTTCAATGGGACACTCGCCACCGCCATGGATCGTAGTTATTGCCATATGACAGTTATAAGGCCTTTTTGAAGCACAATGTACCAAACTATCGTCTGTCAAGACGGAAAGGTTCCAATGAATGAACATTGCTAAGATCGGTCTCATATTGATTTCTTGTGTGCAGTCATCATTTTTTGGTTTTTATGTGATTTTGGTTTTTGGTTTTGCTTAATGCAAACACGTGCTCTGCTGCCAGTGCACTGGACTGATCTTGGCGTGTGGTTAAACTGTCCCGATTACCAGTGTCCCTTGCCATCAGACAAACCCTGTTTGAAGTACTTGTAATTTACGTACCCAAGTCAAGGGCGGCCGGTTTCCATAGCTAAGGTCTTGCGGACTCGATTCGTGAGGCCACTTACCTGCATTCGAAACACAGCTGCGATCGATTTGGCAGCAGACCGTCTCGCGCTGGTTTTAACGTGAACGAACAAACGAACGAACTTTATTTTCAAAGGGTAACAAATTGGGCACGCAGGCCCGTCTTATATTCGGCCCTTCCAATCACTCATCTTTCGTTCATCAGTGCATAGTGCATTCACATAGGAAAAAAAAACATTGTCAAATGAATGTTGTAAACATAAACAATGCAGGTTACCATGTTATGAGACAAATCCCCAACCCACCCATCCCCTATCCATCCGCGTTTCGCCCACACACACATCCACCACCCAACCATACACATACCCACAGGCACATACATTCCTCATACATCCACCCATCCCCCAAGCCACACATCCCACACACCCCACATACACCATCTCAACACCCACACACACACACACACATCTCCCACCCACCACACATCCCTCCACACACATCCCCCACCCACCCACACACAAACCCAGGCACACATGCATGCATCCACCCATCCATCACCCGCCCACACATCCCCCACCTTCACACATCTCCCCACCCACACGCACACATCCTCCACCCATCCCATAGCCTACCAACACTCACCTTCCCACATATTCTCCACCACCCACCCACTCACCCCAACCACTCAGCCAAACACACATCCCCCAACCACATATCCAACACCCACACACACAAATTCCCGCCAACTCACATATCCGCACCTACCCACACACAAAACCAGCACCCACCCAAACATCCCCTACTTACACACATCCCCAACCCATACATCCCGCACCCACACACACACATCCCCTACCCACCCCCAACCTACACACACTCACCCTCCCACACATCCTCCACCCACCCACTCGCCAAGCACCCCTCCCCCCCCCGATCTCCAATCCACAATCACACATCCCTTAACTACACATCTCACCACACATACACTCTCACACACACACACATCCCCACACCCATACACACATCCCCACCCACCAACACATTCCTCATCCAAAAACACACACCTCCCACCCACACACACCCCACCTACACATATCCGCCACTTACACACATCTTCTCACCCAACACACATCCCCCACCCATACACTCATCTCTCACACACATCCACCCACTCACGTACTCATCCATCAACCACTCACACCTATACATCACCCACCCACCCATCAACATATACATCTCTCATCTACCATACTCTACTCCATATTCTCTCATCTACGTGAGGGTATGGGAGCCGGTCGTTCAGAAAGCAATGGCAAACTACTAAACATAAAATTGCCAAGACATCAACAACAGCAGTGCTGGTAAGTGCTGTAAATAGGGTATGCAAAAAAAAAAAAAGAGTCAAGGGCGAGAAATCAACACTAGTCCAACTGACCGGTGAAAAGGTTGAATCCGCTACCTCGGCATCAGCACACCGGATGTTTAAGAGCGATCGCTCATGGAGCCAAAATATTCAAAGTTTATGACATTTTAAATTTCTTCATAGCTGATTGTACTGTTAGGCTGACATTAGTTTTTGCCAGTGAACTTTGTTTGTTTTTTTATTTAGGGAAACGTTTTTTGCTTAAAATCTTCACTGTGTCTTTTGACAGAATTAACTGTCCTAATCCCTTAGCACTTTTTACTTTCAGTTTCGAGTTGTTTCTTCTGCATATCTGAGTTCTGGAATCGGATTTCCACCAATTATGAATGAATCAAAATTGATTAGGATTTCATAATTTTTTTTTTTTTTTTTTTGGCATTGATCATTACAATTTCTGCATAGATGTTGAAGAGAGATTGCAACACTGAATCAACTAAGCAGCACAAACCAGTTTGATGTTGTGCCAACCAACACAACAGCGTTGTAGCACTGTCTTCCCTCATTTGGTTCTTTCTTGCATGGGCCTGACTGTTTCCTCTGTTAGACATCTCTGGTTCTAAACATACAGGCCATAAATAAAATATTGCACGACTTCTTGCCTGGCGAATTTCGCCGCATCTCGTCAGGTGCATACTGCAGAGGTAAATATCACTTGATTGACTTGATATTCACTTTATGTGAACACTGAATGATAGTCTGGCTGAAATATGATGTACATTGTCGCTGGCATTGCGTGATATCCATGGACGTCTAACTTTTAGACGGAAGTCCTTCTGTTGACATAGTAACGACAGGAATGTAAACAGATCTAATGGTTAAATTGTGACCTCTGTCCTCTGTATGAGTGGTAATATCAAAACCAATGTTTACCCCATGACATATGCTAACGTAGGGATGAAACATGATAAATAACTTCACTTACATTTTTGCAAACTCACAGAAGACATGGGAAAGTAAAGTGGACATATTTGCCAACAGACAAAGAGACGCGGGGATAAAATTAGTCTCACCTCTGTTAAGTGCACTGTAAGAAAACAAACTGATGTCAAGACGACTCAATCCAACAACGGTGAATCACAACGTGGTATGACGACACATCACTGCCATGGTAACAGCAGCCATGATGGATGTTTACTTCGTATTTTATCCCGGGATATTAATGTTCAATTACGATGATCAAAGCGAAACAGAATGTTTTCTACTATAGGCTAACCCTTAAAAGAAACCATGGTTTTGACATCTTTACTAGATCTTCCGTCTAAACCTAGTAATGACAATTACTGTTCTCTTTACATCATACAAGCGGTTCTCAAAAGAGTGGCACGTTACACTGAAGCTGTACAAGAATGTGGCAGGTGACGCTGGTCAATTCATTCAAGGGATCTAAACCTGGTTTCCAATACTCTGTGAATCTCCAACGGCTTCCATTAAACTCCACCTGGCTTTCACTAATCTCCAACAACTGACTACAACGA
The DNA here is from genome assembly GCA_963921405.1 of Cepaea hortensis. Lineage (NCBI taxonomy): Eukaryota > Metazoa > Mollusca > Gastropoda > Stylommatophora > Helicidae > Cepaea > Cepaea hortensis. The sequence goes on from OY992887.1 coordinate 83,900,641, forward strand.
ATCTCCAATTGACTCCGATGAATCCTCTACTGACTTCCATGAATCTCCACCTGGCTCCCATGAATCTCCAATTGACTACAATGAATCTCCAACTGTTCTCCATGAATCTCCACGTGACTTCCATGAATTTCCAACTGGTTCCCATGAATCTCCAACTGACTTCCATGAATCTCCAACTGGCTCCCATGAATTTCCAATTGACTGCCATGAATCTCCAACTGTCCTCCATGAATATCTAACTGGCATCCATGAATCTCCAACTGACTTTCATGAATCTCCACCAGGCTTCCGTGAATCTCCAATTGGCTCCCATGCATCTCCAACTGGCTCCCATGAATCTCCAATTGACTGCCATGAATCTCCAACTGACTTCCATGAATCTCCAGCTGACTTCCATCAGTCTCCAACCGACTTCCATGAATCTCCAGATGACTTCCATCAGTCTCCAACTGGCTTCCATTAGTCTCCAACTGGTTCCCATGAATCTCCAACTGGCTTCCTTTAATCTCCAACTGGCTTCCATGAATCTCCAAATGACTTCCGTGAATCGTCAACTTACTTCCATGAATCTTCAACTGGCTTCCATTAATCTCCAACTGGTTTCCATGAATCTCCATATGGTTTCTATGAATCTTCAACTCCCATCTACGAATCTTAAACTGGCTTCATGAATCTAACACTGACTTCCATGAATCTCCAACTGGCTTCCATGAATCTCCAGCTGGCTTCCATGAATCTCCAACTGGCTTCTGTGAATCTCCAGCTGGCTTCAACGGATCTTTAGCAGGCTTCAATGACTCTCCAACTGGCGTCAACGAATCTCCAACTGGCTTCCTTGAATCTCCAACAGGCTTCCGTGAATCTCCAACTGGCTTCCATGAATCTCCAACTGACTTCCGTGAATCGTCAACTGACTTCCATGAATCTCCAACTGGCTTCCATTAGTCTCCAACTGGTTTTCATGAATCTCCAACTTACTTCCAGGAATCTCCGGCTTCCATTAGTCTCCAACTGGTTTTCATAAATCTCCAAATGGTTTCTACGAATCTTAAACTGACTTCATAAATCTAACACTGACTTCCATGAATCTCCAAATAACTTCAATGAATCTCCAACTGGCTTCCATGAATCTCCACGTGGCTTCCATGAATCTCCAACTGGCTTCTGTGAATCTCCAGCTGGCTTCAACGGATCTTCAACAGGCCTCAATGAAAATCCAACTGGCTTCAACGAATCTCCAACTGGCTTCCATAAATCTCGAACAAGCTCCCGTGAATTTCCAACTGGCTTCAATGGATCTCCAACAGGCTTCCATGAATTTACAATTGGTTTCCATGAATCTCCAACGCCAACTGGCTTCCATGAATCTCCATCTGGCTTCAACGAATTTTAAACTGGCTTCCATGAATCTCCAATTGGCTTCCAGAAATCTCCAACTGGCGTCTGTGAGTCTCCAACTGGCTTCAATGAATCTCCATCTGGATTAATTTAATCTTCAACATGTTCATTATATCGCTTTAGTTATACCATCTGACAGACTGTTATTTCAAATATTCTCGATGTTTATAGAAAGATAAATTAAAACAAAAACATGGCCCATATATATATATATATATATATATATATATATATATATATATATATATATATATATATATATATATATATATATATATATATACGTCACTAAAAACTAAAAATCATTTGACAAAATACCTCATCCACTCCTGTTTCATATCTTACATGAATTCAACCTAAGTGAGAAATATCTCGGGATAATAAGGCATATATTTTTGGAGAGCAAGAATATAATATCATATATGATGGTGTCCTTTGTGAATTAATTCTCTCTCTCTCTCTCTCTCTCTCTCTCTCTCTCTCTCTCTCTCTCTCTCTCCCTATCTCACACACACACACACACACACACACACACACACACACACACACACACATACACACACACACACCAAAAAACACCACCAAAGAAAAGAAAAGAAAAAAGAAAAAAAAAATGAAAAAAAAAGCTAAAACAAAATTAGACAAGGGTGTGTTTTATTACTCGCTATTTTCAACATTTACAGCGAGACAACATTCAGAAACATCGAACATTTCCAAAGGGTTAAGATAAATATTCTGAGATCAGCAGATAATATAATTTTAATAGCAGAATCTGAAAGCAGTCTCAAACAATTATAGACAAAGGGGCGGAAGTGAGCGAGAAGAAGGTATTGTTTTTAAACATTTGCAACACGCAACTCCAAACAGACCGACTAGTTGTTACAACTTTTCTTTTTAAATGTCCAAAAGCAATTTTCTTCCATGGGTCTATGACGTAATGTGACCATCACAATTTGCAGGTCTGACTGCACATGGGAATAGGTGGAATATACATGAGTAAGAGAACTGGTAAAGGGTCGAGACATCTTTCGGCTGGCAGTGATGAGGTCGACATACTGCAACGGACCGGCTTCCAGATGATGACGAAATTTCAGGGATACGGTTGGGGATCCCATGTGCAAGTTGTGCGTGTCAGCTGGACATCGCAAAGAGCAGGCTATAAGAGCACTGTTGTGGTAAAACTGTAAGGAGAGAAAGAAACAATTGAAGAAACCTCCGGGATACGGTTGGGGATCCCATGTGCAAGTTGTCCATGTCAGCAGACATTGCAATGAGCAGGCTATAAAAGCACTTTTCTGGCAAAACTGTAAGGAGAGAAAGAAGAAATTGAGGAAGTGGGTTCTCGAGGAGGAAGTATAGGAAGAGAAGAAGGAAGAGGAGATTCCTAAATCGCTGACTCATTCTCCATGACTCTGCACTATACAGTAGTTTTGAGTGGTACACATGACACAGGGATGAATGTAATACAACTTCGGTGCTAGCCATAGCACATATTCGGCAGTAGTATTCAGTTCATATTTTCTGTAACCCAAAAAGAGCACGAGGGTTAGTATTGTCAGTAATACGGTGGCCGTCTTTACTTCGAAAGAGACACCTATGGTCCCAATTTTAAGCAGCTGGATAGATACCAGATCCACAGTGATTGGTAAACAATGGAATCCTGCCTCTGCTTGAGATCGATCCTCCGGTAACTGTGATGATATGAAAGTTCATCAGCCACTACCCTGAGAACAGAACTGCCAGGACAAATGTACAAGGAAAAAACCAGCAAGAAAATGTTGCAAGAAGGTGTCCCCAAGGAGGGGTTCTTTCACCAACACTTTTCCCAGCATGTATACATGAAATAGCGGAAACTGTCCTTGTCACCGTAAAAACCTCCATCTATGCAGAGGACTTAGCCATATGGACTTCTGAAGGGTATATGAAAACAGCTAGCAATAGTATGCAGCAAGCCATATTAATTAACGATAATGGTATAGTCATAAACACGGCTTGTTAATATCAGTGAGGAGAAAAAATGCACGGTTTTCTCCCTCTCAAATATATTACAGCAAACTAAGCTATTGATAAATGAAGCAATAGTGTGTCAGAAAGAAAGCCCAAACTACCTATGTGGCACCTCTGATGGTCGCCTAACATAGAAAACACAGGATGAGACAAATCGAACAATAGTAAGGCAACGAATGACGATCTTGGTACAACGCTGTGAGCAGGTTAGAAAGTTCCCAAGAAGCTATACATTTGAAGAGTGAGGCCAGTCCTTTAATACGGTATTGCAGCTTGGGCAACAGCAGCAAGTCACACCTTAACAAACTAATAAAGTCCAAAATCAAGGAATGCGGGTCATAACTGGAAGCATGAAAACAATACCTATTAATAACTTTGAAAAGATGACATGTCTACAACCTATGCAAGACAGAAGAGACAGCAAAACCGAGCAACAAACACATACATTTAAAATACTGACATACTACTCTATGTACCAGAGGTTTAATGGCCTTGAAAGGGGAAAACTAAAGTGAAGCAACTTTGTAGTATCAGCAAAAAGAAACATTATGACAGATCAAATAACGAACATATAAACAACTAAACCCATTAATAGTGGAAACAAACTTCCGGGATAGAAGAAACAGCAGCGCCTGTCTGAGATGATAGAAAACATTCCTAGTATTGAGAAAAAGAATATTACTAATGAATTAGAAAGAAGAAAACCTACAATAAACTACATAGAAGAACATTACCCAAGCAGCGCCGGGACTCTGTATATACGAATCGATCAGCAAACAATTCAACAGAAAATGGAGGCGGGGGGATTCTCATCATTCTAAAACATGTAGCAGAGAAGACACAGTCAGTGGCTACTGGAAAGTTCTCAAGTAACTTTAGAGCAGTGTCAGGGAATTTAAACACTGCTGCAGAAAAGCTGCTGACAGAATAAAGACATAAATAGAAACAAGTAGGTCTTTTTACGGATGCCAAGTCAGCTGTTTCAATACTGAAGAGATGAAACTACAGAACTAGCAAACCTAAGGGCAGCACTACATGAACTATATCAGAAATAAAAAAGAATTGTAATACAATGGATTACTTCTCATTGCAACATACCTGAAAATGAAGAAGCCGACCGATTAGCAAAGGAAGGTGGAAGACTACCTCAATCTGACATAAACATAATCTATGAAGAGGTCAAGAGCAATTAGAAGCAATTATAAAATCAAGAGGAAATCAGAGCATGCAGGTCACCAGAAAGATGATACAGGAAGGCCCCGCTATACGTCGCTTTGGTTTACGTCGTTTCGCTATAACGTCCTTGTCACAAGGGGACATAACTTCTCTTTACGTCGTTACGTTCCGCTATAATGTCGTCACCTGTGTTGCCATGCTGTGTAAACGTCGCCATTTTACATTTTGTGCAGTGCGTTTTTCCAGGATATTATCAGGTAATCACCCATAATTATGAGTTCAAGGCACAGAGTAAGTGATAGTGTGTTTGGTTGTAAGAGAACAAGAAAACTGTTACTCTTGAGGTGAAGTTAGATGTGTTACGTCGTTTTGAGGCTGACGATCGGGCTGTTGATATCGGTAAAGTCCGTGGTTTACTTCCAAGCACGGTAAGGACAATTCGTGCAGATGCTGACAAAATCAAAGAGAGTGCTAAAAACGTAGCCCCTTTAAGTGATTCCAAGATCACTCGTACCAGAAGTACTATTATGGAGAACATGGAAAGCACTATTGGCCGTCTGGATTGAAGACCAGAACCAACGGAATATATCTGTGAGCAAGATGGCTATCCAAGAGAAAGCAAAGTATCTCTATAAAGATCTAGCTAAGAAAGCGGGTGAGAGCAGTACTAATAGTGCTGATGGTAGTTTTGGAGCGAGTCGTTTTAACGCATCTACGTCCCAATAATTCTACCACCCTCCCCCAACACACCTCTGTTTAGCCAATAAATATCAACAACCATAAAAATAAACATTACATAATACACTGTATTTCATTTAATTCTATGGGAAATAGTTTTTCGCTATACGTCGTTTCACTTAAAGTCGCGTTTTCCAAGAACGTAACCCCGACGTTAACCGGAGCCTTCCAGTACATATTACTAACTCAAAGGAAAAGAACAAGTTACAATCGCCAGTCTACGGACAGGCCACAACAGGCTGATATACACATCTTTTATAACCTAAAGAAAGATAGGATATACTGTTGATTGTAAATGTGGAACTGGTAAAATGACACTTATTTGTTGCAGGAGTGTCCAACAAAAGCAAAAAAAAAAAAAAAAAACAGTTTAGTCTACACTCATTCCAGTTGAGGATATTGGGATGTCAACAAGATTAAGTAGACTGCTGCTTTCTTTTATTTATTTATACTGATATCATCCTCTAAAAGTACTGGAGAGTTTTGGTCAGAGACCATAACTTTATGAAGGGAAAATCCCAACTGCACCTCCTCGCGGTAGAGGATGGAAACACACTACGGTGTGGCTAACACAGCTCTGGGGACCGAGTATCCACCGGAATAAGTGGACAACTCTGCAGCTGAGCAGAGCAGGGCACTCACTTGTCCTTGCAGTCGGAAATGGCTGTCAAAGGCTGAGGTAAAAAGACCACCATGTGAATGTGGAAGGCAAGGGGAAACCACCACATTATCTTCCCAAGACTTCATATATCAAAGTTAGTGAAGGACGTTAATGGCTGTCTTAGGGCATCCTCGTCCGGTAGGGACAGTCATGAGCCACAGGTGACACCAGACCGTCATCCAGCTACTGATGGCAAAATCTTAACTAAAATAAATAAATTTAGAGTAGGAACATGGAATGTTAGGACATTAAATGAGCTAGGAAAGTTGACCAATGTTCTAAGAGAGATGGATAGCATGAAAATGAATATACTAGGCGTTAGTGAGATGAGATGGAAGGGATCGGGCAAAATTATAGCTGACAATCACACAATAATTTATTCTGGAGGGGATATACATGAAAAAGGTGTAGGAATAATATTAGACGAAGAAACAGCTAAGTCAATTAATGGATAGTGGTGTATTTCAGATAGAGTTATTATGGTAAAAATCAAAGGCAAACCAATAGACATAAATATTATACAAGTATATGCACCAACAGCAAGCAGTAGTGATGAAGAAATACAACACTTTTACGACGAAATAGAAATGGCGATGGCTCAAATTGGATCACAAGAAATAAAGATAATACTTGGTGATTTTAATGCTAAAGTAGGAAAGGGAAAAATGGAGAATGTAGTGGGGAATTATGGTTTAGGTACAAGAAATGAAAGAGGGGAAAAGCTAATAGAATGGGCAAATATCAATGATATGATAATTGGAAACTCATGGTTTAAACACCATAAGAGACGACTGTACACATGGATAAGCCCTGGTAAGAAAATACGCAACCAAATTGACTACATACTAATTAATAAAAGATTTAGAAATGCTTTAATTAATGTAAAGACAATGCATGGTGCTGACTGTAATAGTGATCATGTACCACTATGTGGACAAATAAAAGTAAGATTAAAGAGAGGGAAAAAAATGGTTAAGAACATGAGACTTAATAAAGAGGTTCTGAAAATAGATATGAATGCAAATGCAAGAAAAATACAGAGTGACTGTGAAAAATAGGTACAATGCAATAACTAAAATACAGAGTATAGATGAACACTGGGAAATGTTAAGGGACTCCATTCATCAAACTAGCAAAGAAGTATTACCGGAGAGAGGCAAAATAGCTAAGAATAAATGGATGAATGAAGATATCTTAAAACTGATGGACAAAAGAAAACAGTGTAAAAATGACAAACAAGAATACGCTAAGATAAATAAAGAAATAAAAGATAAATGTGGGAAGGCTAAAGAAAGTTGGTTAAACGAGCAATGCAAAAAAATTGAATTAAATTCCATTAAAGATACAAAAAATATGCACAGACAAATCAGTGAGCTTACAGGAAGAAAAATAAGAATAAATACAGGATGTTTGAAATCAAAAACAGGAAAGATAATATTAGAAGAAGATGCTATAATGAAGAGGTGGAATGAGTATATAAGAAAATTATATGAAGGCGAAAGGGAAGAATTAACAGAAGATAGTAACTTAGCAGGTCCACCTATTCTGAAAGAAGAAGTCGCTGACGCTATGAAACTTATGAAGAAAGGAAAAACAGCTGGGCCAGATGAAATCACAATAGAAGAATTAGAAGTATTGGGAGAATTTGGAGTAGATATATTAACCAAAATGTTGAATGATATTTACAGCAGTGGATATTTACCCAGTGATATGCTGAAATCTGTATTTATAGCTGTACCAAAAAGACCAGGAGCAATTGATTGTGAAGATTTTCGTACAATTGACCTTATATAAACCATATCACTAAGCTTCTACTCAGAATCATAATGAGAAGAACCAAAAAGAAAATAAAAATGGAAATTAGTGAAGAACAGTATGGATTTGTGGAAGGAAAGGGCACAAACAATGCAATTTATACGTTACGGACACTAATAGAAAGGTCAATAGAGAAACAGAGAGACATATATTTGTGCTTCATAGATTATACTAAGGCATTTGATAAAGTAAAACATGATGAACTGATTAAAATGTTGGAAGATATCAACACTGATGGAAAAGATTTAAGAATAATAAAGAATATTTACTGGAACCAAGTAGCAGCAATTAAAATGGGAAATAAAGAGGGTAGTTACGAACAGATAAAGCTAGGAGTACGACAAGGGTGTGTCTTGTCACCAGATCTTTTTTCCCTGTATAGCGAAGTGATAATGAGAGAGATCAAAGAGATGCCAGGAATACTGGTTGGAGGTTATAATATAAATAATATACGCTATGCAGATGACACAGTATTGGTGGCGGATAATTCAACAGACCTACAATTATTAGACGTTGTAGTAACAGAGCTCCGACAGGCGGACAGTTAGAGCATTGCTTTGCTGATCCGGCAGCTTCTGCAGCTTGTCTTGTTCCAGATGTAGGGGTGTTACCTTTCCTCTGGAGTGAACTAGGCAGGCCGAGAGAGGGATCATGCTGCATGGGCAACACATGATCTCTATATTTTAGCCCAGGCTTTGTGCTATGGAGAGGCAATACTCTGCAGCCCTTGATTGATAAGAAGAAGAAAGCTCTCTTAAGAAACAAGGAAAGACCAACGCGTAACACTCTGAGTGAGCTAAGGCAAGCTAGGAAGGATGTGCAAAAGGCTGCCAGGCAGTGTGCAAATGATTATTGGATCAAGTTATGTGAGTCCATTCAAATCGCAAGTGATAAGGGAGACATAAGAAGCATGTATGAAGGAATAAAGAAAGCCTGTGGTCCAGTGATCAAAAGAAGTGCACCATTGAAAACCTTGACTGGAGAAGTCATCACTGATAAGAAACAGCAGATGGACAGATGGGTAGAGCACTATTTGGAGCTTTACTCAAGTGAGACCAAACTAGCGGATAATGCCCTCAACGCCATAGAGGCTCTACCAACTCTTGATCACCTGGACACACTTCCCACCATAACAGAAGTTAAGTGTGCTATAAATGAACTTGCATATGGCAAGGCTCCAGGTAAGGATGGGATTCCAATAGAGGTTATCAGGAGTGGGCAAGACACACTCACTATACAGATCCACCAGCTAATAGAGCTATGCTGGCGTGAAGGACAAGTCCCACAGGATTTCAAAGATTCAAGCATCATAACACTGTACAAGAACAAGGGCGATCGGAGCGACTGCAACAACTATAGGGGTATCTCACTTCTGTGTATTGTTGGAAAAGTATTTGCCAGAATTGTTCTGCGCAGACTTCAAGTCCTAGGAGATCAAGTCTACCCCGAATCACAGTGTGGCTTTCGACAGAACCGGTCTACCACTGATATGATATTCTCATTGCGACAAATGCAAGAAAAATGCCGTGAACAGAATCAACCACTGTTTATTGCCTTCATCGACCTCACAAAGGCATTTGATTTGGTCAGTCGTGAGGGTCTGTTCAAGGCACTAAAGAAGATTGGCTGCCCACCAACTCTTCTGTCCATTGTGGAATCGTTCCACACAGGCATGAAGGGTATAATCAAGTTTGATGGTGCAACTTCTGAAGAATTTGAAATCAAGAGTGGAGTTAAGCAAGGTTGTGTACTAGCTCCCACCCTCTTTGGAATATACTTTTCACTTCTACTGAAATATGCATTTCGTGATCAGGATGGTGGTATATACATTCACTCACGCTCAGATGGCGGCCTCTACAATGCTCAGAGATTGAAGGCTAAGACCAAAATTAGGAGGGTACTGATCAGAGAGTTGCTTTTTGCAGATGATGCTGCAGTTACGACCCACTCTGAGGAAGAATTGCAATGTCTACTATCTGCATTCTCCAATGCTTGTTCTGAATTTGGTTTAACAATTAGCAAAAAGAAGACACAGATTATGTCACAAGGTGCACATGGGGTACCATCAATCTTTATTGACGACGCCGAACTAGAGATAGTAGACCATTTTACATATCTAGGATCGGTGGTAAATAGCAAATTATCCCTAGATCAGGAAATCAACATCCGGATTGGTAAGGCAGCAACAACAATGAACAGGTTAAGAAAAAGAGTCTGGGAGAACAGGAAGCTTACTGCCAAAACAAAAGTCCTTGTCTATCAAGCCTGTGTCCTTAGTACTCTTCTCTATGGCAGTGAAACCTGGACAACTTACTCACACCAAGAGAACAATTTAAACAGCTTTCATATGCGGTGTCTGCGAAGAATTCTTGGTATTAAGTGGCAAGACAAAATCACAAATACTGAAGTATTGGAAAGATCAGGTTGTGTGACAGTTTATTCCATGCTCAGTCTTCGTAGACTTAGATGGATAGGACATCTTAGGCGGATGGATGATGGTAGAATACCAAAGGATATCTTTTTTGGTGAATTACAGATGGGTAAGAGATCTCAGGGTCGGCCTCTACTACGATACAAAGATGTGTGTAAGCGGGACATGATTGATACAGGCATTGATAATGCACATTGGGAGCAAGTCGCCGCTGAACGTGTTGCATGGAGGGCAAATATCAGAAATGGAATAAAGTCAAAGGAGAAAATTATTGCAGAAAAGTCACACACCAAGCGTTTGAGACGTAAGATGGTGCATGATGGTGGAAATGACCACGTGTTCACATGCACCCACTGTGAACGGACATTTACAGCGCAAATTGGCCTTATCAGTCACACTCGCTACCGCCATAGTTAAAAGTTATTATGCCTTTTTAAAGCACAAACTATCGTCTGTCAAGACGGCAAGGTGCCAATGAGTAACAGAGAGTGCAAGGAAAGGACTCTCCTTGAATATCAAGAAAACAGTAACAATGGTAATATCAAAGAAAATGGTGACACCAAAATGTGACATAGAAATAGAAGGGAAAATCCTTAACCAAGTTGATAATTTTAGATACCTAGGGGCATTTATAACATCAGATGGAAGATGTGCAACAGAGATTAGGAGCAGAATAGGGCAGGCAAAAGCCGCATTTCAGAAAATGAAGAGTATCTTATGCAATAAGTCACTATCACTGAATGTAAGAAAGAGAGTGCTGAAATGCTATGTAGAACCAGTTTTGCTGTATGGCAGTGAATCTTGGAATGTAAATGAACAAATTAAGAAGAAATTAGAAGCAACAGAGATGTGGTTCCTGAGACGAATATTGCGAATTCCTTGGACTGCCAGAGTAACTAGCGACGACTGCCTGAAACAGGCTAATGAAACTAGAACATTATATACAACAATAAGACAGAGACAAACAGCTTTCCTCGGTCATGTGATGAGAAGAGAGGCATTGGAGAACATCGTAATAACTGGAAAGATCGAGGGGAAGAGAGGCAGAGGTAGACCAAGAGAAGTGATGCTGGATGGATTGAGACGGTGGCATGGAGGAATATCAGCAGCAGAGTTGATCCAGAAAACCAAAGACCGAGATCTATGGAGAGCCATGAACGCCTACGCCAGCCGGCACGGCACTTGATGATGATGATGATACTGATATCTGAAGGTGAACGTAGGCGATGAAGGGGAAATGAAAGTGCACTAGTGACTGCACCACTACGGCTGTCTAGGTAATGTAATGTGGTAAGTACTCCCACATTCCCAGAAGTTCGAGTGATTTTCTATAAGCTTCCAAATTTGATTCTGGCAACGTAATTATGACATCAATAAGCGAAATGAAGATATAAATGCTGGCAATAATGTAATATAACCACTCAATGAAACATTGGTAGTCGATTGCACTAACGACCAGACTTTCATGTCTATTCATGTAATATAATATGGTAAATATATGTACAACAACTGGAGTGAGTTTATGGAAGCTTCCAGCAACATAATTATGATATCAAATAATAAATGAAGCTGGAAATTATGGCAATAATGTAATAAAAACACTCTATAATCCATTGATAAAAGTTTGCAATGGTGATCACACTCCTCCGCGTAATATAATAAGGTAAGTATATGCACTACTAGTTAGTTAGTTAATTAGTTGATTACTAATTGGTTGATTTGATTAATTTGTTGGCGATTATTTGATTAACTGGCTGATTGGTTAACCGTTTGGTTAGTTGGTTTATTAGCTGGTTGGTTAGTTAATTGATTGTTTAGTTGGTTGGTTTATTCGTTAGTTGGTTTGTTGGTTAATTATTTAATTAGTTACCTGGTTTGTTGATTAGTTGGTTGGTTGATTATTAACTGACTGATTTGTAAATTGTGTGCTTAGTTGTTTGTCTGATAAGTTGTTTGCTTTGTTAGTTAATTACTTAATTTCAACACAGAAGCCGCAAACAATATACTGCACGATTTATTGTCTGGCATATTTCGTTACATCTCATCATGTGCGTACTACAGAGTTAATATATCATATGCAGTGGGGGATGAGTGGTCTCGAGTGCTGGAGGTACCGGGTTCAGGCCCTGTTGAGGACCGGGATTTATTTAAAAAATCCACCTGGACTTCCAGTAATAAAATTTCCCCTGGTCTCTGGGTAGTGAGATCGGACGCCCGTGTGTATTGTTGCGCACGTAAATAATCCCTTGGCAGTTGGAAATCGAAAAAGAGTAGCCTAACGGCGTTGCCCGGGCAAAATTTCGAGTTAAAAATCTACCCAAAGTATTTCAGGATCCTCGCCGATGCAACGGAGTTCGTGCTTTGAGCTGAGTTTCTCCAATCTCAGGTTTGAGTTAGGAGGAAAACGGAGCACTTATGGGTTAAAGCGTGTGCCGTGATGTTGATCCAACGACTAAACTAAACTAAACTAAACTAATGCAGTGAGTAAATGAATAATACGTAAGCTGACACAACTAACACATATAGCTACAGGTTTTGTTGAAATGTGGAACATCTCTATTGCCACGGTAATTTCAAATCAGAACGACCTCTTTCTATTTACATACAAGTGACTGGAACCGCCTGATTGCTAACATCTCACTATGTTTGAGCAATCGTTTATTGTTCGTCAAATTCAGCATCCGAAACGTTTTTTTTTTTTTTTGGGGGGGGGGGGGGGTGTTCACAATATGACCGTATTTTTTAGTGGTTGTTGAGAAATCGACGATGACAGCGTTTTATAACCCTTCGACTGCACAGGAATTCCTGCACCTGACGACATGCAGCGAAATATGGCAGGCAAGAACTCGTGCAACATACTGTGTGTGGCTTCTGTCTGTAAATTCACTAAGGGAACACATTGTTGTCATTGCTTAATTAGCTGGTTGGTTGGTTGGCGAATCCTATGGAAGACTGAGTGAAAGGCTCAGAAGACCAAAGCATTGACGGTCCAAGTGGTGTCCCCTGAAGGCGAGCTTGCATCTGAGTGAGGATGGTGACCTCTCTCTCTCTCTCTCTCTCTCTCTCTCTCTCTCTCTCTCTCTCTCTCTCTCTCTCTCTCTCTCTCTCTCTCTCTCTCTCTCTCTCTCCCCCATATGTAAAAGAAAGAAAGTCTTGAAAATCGAGAGCATCGATTAATTGTACCGGGTTTTATCCCATATGGCTCGGTCTTCTTCCGCAGGGGACCTGCTGAAAGCGTGAAAGACGTAGCCTGGAATCGAACCCACAACCTTCGGAGTGCGAGGCAGACGGCCTAATCCCCATTTTAAAAAAATAAAAAAAAAACTATACTTAAGTACTATCTTCACAGAATCCATTTTTCAGAGCCGCCCTTCCCCTCCAGAAATCAGTCACGGGCGCCAAACCGGCTCTTAAATCTACATCTGCGCAGAGACATATTAGGGCGCGATCAGGAACTGATTCAGAACAACACATTGCGACCGGCTGGGGTTACATTTGGACTCGTTTCCTCCGCGGGTTTTACGTATTTAATAATCAACAGACGCACTTTTATTGTCCAGAGGAAAGTATATGTATGGAAACACATAATTTTCGAGAAATGTCCAGCCTGTATGCCGCAAAATAATTATTACATTAAACAAACTGGATAAAGATAAACATGTTAGCAATAACGTAATGTAACCGCTCAGTAAAATGTGCTTATCTTGAGGAGGATTCGTGTCTGTTATGTCTACGCTTTCTGGCTGTCTCAAGATCTTGTTATATTGAAGTTGTATTTTATGATACACATAAAGTGCTTCTTGGAGTCGATTTTTGTTTCGCTTTTGAATGTCTGTCTGATAAATAAAATTATCTTCGTGCGTAGTAAGCCTGAAATGAGCTGGGGTTGGGAGCTTGAGGGTCGCAGTGAAGTGGAGAGATTTGCCAGCCGGAGTTATACTCCTGGCAGGATCACAAAATGTTGGCTGGTCGTCGTTGAGAGCCCAAATTAATTGGCCAAGGAGTAAGTGGAACTCTTTAAGTGTCGACTGAGAACTCATCCAGGAGTGATACAGGCTTCGGTTCGTACCCATTTCCTCTTTATCGTTGCCTTTTCTTTCCAGACAATTCCTTCCCCCCCCCCCCCACCCCCTACCCCCGGAAAAAAAATAATAAAAGGTTAACCTGGCTGTTTAAGTAAATATCAGACTTGTTTAAAGTTTTGTTAGATAACCGAGGAACTGACAGTTTCACCAAATATCGGACCCGATGACAGTTTCGTCGGACAGTTGAGTTACTGACACTTACAGCAAATATTAGATCTGTTTAAAGTTTCCTTGAATAACTGATAGTTTCAGCAAATATAAGACCTGTTGATAGTTTCAAGCGACAGAAAAGTAACCGAAAGTTTCAGTTAACATAACACATGTTAAAGTTTTTATCTAATCACTGATGTTTTAACAATGTTATAAGTATATAATTGCTTGTGGACATTGTGGTAACAGAGTGCTAAAAAAGGACTAGTGCTAGAAAAACGCAACTCTTCCTCACTTTAATCCAATTCATCGCGCAAGTCATTCTTCAACCAACTTCATATATCGCTTGTGAAACATGGACTGTTTATCAGCGACATGCTAAGAAATTAAACCACTTCCACACAGTCTGCCTCACGAAGCTATTGAAGATTGAATGGCAAGACAAGACCCCAGACACTAAAGTTCTAGAAAGAGCGTCCATGCCCAGTATCCACACTCTACTAATGAAAAATCAGACACAGGCCAAAATGCCAGATCACAGGCTCCCTAAACAATTTTTTTACGGCGAGCTGCGTTGTGGTAAACATCCCGAGTGTCGGTTGGTCTATAAAGACATGTGTTTAGCACCATATACCCATATATATTATTGAGGTGTGTCCCCGGTCCTTTACTTACTATATAGCAATATGCCTAAACACCTGAGAAACGGTCCTGTGTTAGTTATATTTACATTTAAACAACAGAGACGAAATAACAAACAGAATACAATAAATAAACACACAATCACAAAGATAAACTAACAAGTAAGACAAGACAGCATTTGGAATATGTTAGACTATATCAACTTACTCCAGACTAGACACCCGAACACAAGCTAGTAAGGTAGGGCAATTTTTGAAATACGACAGACTACATACATTACTAAAGATACAAACACAAACTAGTAAGGTAGGTAATGTATGGAGTACAACAGACTACACCAACTTACATCCAGAGATTTGAGCAACACACATCCCTCGAGGAGCTTTTCGTACCGTTTCCTCTTGTTAAATGCTGTTTTCAACACTATCCGGCGAAAGGTCTGTCTGTCCTGAAATCATCGCCAAATAATAATAATCAACATTAAACACTAACAAATCAATATCATTCTGTAGATTCCTAGCATAGGCTGGAGAAAACAATGATACAAACATCAACACTCAGTGTAAGCTAACACAAAGTATTTCCAAGCGGTGGGACCGACATGGTTGCAGACATGTCCCTAGAAATAACAACATCATCACGTGTCCTTCTAGTTAAGTAAGTAAGTAAGTAAGCTAAGTAAGTAAGTAATTATGTAAGTAAGTAAGTGAGTGAGTGAGTGAGTGAGTGAGTGAGTGAGTAAGTAAAGGACTCTTGTGCACGCCTTATGGCGCATTAAGCAAACAGATCTAGACCCATAATTCAACAGACCACTCGACGTTCGGCGGTCAGTAGTTGCTGCTGTGGTCATTATTTCTTTAGCCGCCATTACTTCTCAAGACAGTTTGGTACCCATTTAAAGCGCTGATTTAGATGCAATGGTATGAGTATCGGTTGTTCAGAAAGCAATGGCAAACTATTGAACTCAAACTTGCCAAGAATTCATAATGAGTCAAAAATACTGGGTTTGAATGCGACGTCCTGTAAAGGATAAGCAACTGGCTGCCATTAAAAGGTTGTTGATACGCTAAATGTTTTGTTAATTTCGTCATAAGTCTTGACATAATACCGAAAAGTTCTTGTCTCGTTCTTAATGGTTCTTGATAAGGATGACTGATAAGTTATTGATAAGTTAAGTTCTGATAAATTATTGATAAATTATATTCTTGATAACTTCTTAATATGCAATTAAAAAGTTCCCGATAAGTTACATTTTTGGTAAGTTCTTGATAAGTCTTAACAAGCTATTGAAAAGCTCTTGATACATTCTTGACAGGTTCCTAATAAGTAAAATTCTGGTAAGTTTGTGATAGGTTCTGGATAAATGAAGTTATTATAAAGTCTTGATAAGATCTGCACAAGTTTCTTGAAAAGTTAAGTTATTGACAAGTTACTAAGAAGTTATTGATAAGTTATACTGTGATAAATTCTTGATAACTTGTTAATAAGTTATGTTTTGACTTAATATAACTTGTTAATCGTATGCTTTTGACAAGTTTCTGATAAGTTAAATTATTGTTATGTTCTTGGTAAGCCTGTTTACGCTATTTAAAAGCTCTTTATAAGTTCTTATCTGATAAGGTTCTTGAAAAGTTAAATTTTTTGGTTCAGTTCTTGACAAATTCTTATCAGTTTCTTGATGAGTTAAACTCTGATAAGTTCTTGATAACTTCTTGAAAAGTGATATTCTTTATAATTTATTTATATGCTAATGACAATTTCTTAGGTACATTTAGGGTAGGTTCTTTATTACTTTCGAAACCTTAATTAATAGCTCTGGATATTTTATTAATAGGTTCTTCATAAGTTATAATCTTCATAAGTACTGATAAGTTCTTGATATGCTTGATCGTCCACCTCTACTTTTCCTCTCTGTAAATCCAACCGACAGTTTATCCATGTGTCGTTCCGTCCCTCAACTCTCAACTTTCCGGTCGTCACACAGTTTTAAGACATGTTTATGACATTAGCCTACTCCGTGGCGAAGAAGTTACTGACGCAGTTTGTAATCCCGCATACCCGCGTTTGAAACACACCTGTGTTAATTTTTTATGAAATAGTCGGGGTGCCGGTCGTTCAGAAAGCAATGACAAACTACTGATGGTAAACTTGCCCAGGAATCAGAAACAGCTAAATAAAAAATACTGGCGTTGGCTGCTACGTCCTGTAAAGGACAAGCAACTAACTGTTTTTTAAATGACATTATTATCCTGTGATCATTATTTTTTAATGACATTATTATCCTGTGATCATCAAGTGACATGCCGATAGGCGTGAGTGGTCGTGGTTTACATCTCACGCGATCACCAGAGTCTTGGACCGTATCTGTGCTCTTGTCCCCATTATGCCTAGTGACCAAGTCCATGTATTATTTTATTGTCTTCCCTTTTTCCATCAAGTTTGTTAGTTGACATTAAGTTTTCGTGTTTTATTCCTTACTCATAACGTGTTCAACGCGTCTTAAGATGGGAAGGGGGAAGATAGGAGGGAGTGAGAGTGAGAGAGTGTGAGAGAGAGAGAGAGAGAGAGAGAGAGAGAGAGAGAGAGAGAGAGAGAGAGAGAGAGAGAGGGAGAATGAGAAAGAGAGAGAGAGAGAGGGAGAATGAGAAAGAGAGAATGAATAATTCAGTCACCTAAAACCAAAAAAAAAGTAAACAAAAGGAGGCTTTTCTAGAAGAGGTAGGACGCACAAGGAGAAAGCTGCAAGCAGGCTGGATCACCAACTTCCCTACATTCACCTAAGAAAATCTCCAGAATTCGCACGAATAATATTAGAACTATATATGAATTAGGAAAGAGAACACAGGTGGTACCATAAATAAATTATTGTACAATTAGGATATGAGGATTTTGCAATGTAAGATGGAACAGAGAAACAAATAGCTTCTAAACGCAGGTGAAATAGTACTGTTCTCAGGCCATGCAGAGGAAAATGCCACTACAGTGAAGGTTTTACCCGATTGCTATCAAAAGAGACATACAAAGCATTAACATGGTGAGAAAAAAATGCGATCCAGTGTTACGTACCAACAAATCATGCAAATGAATAAGAAAAGAATGGATTTAGCATGACAATAGTTATAACGTAATCTCAGGTTTGTAAAAATGGCGGGCAAAGTATTCAGAGGACAGAAAACCGATCAGATCCCAAGCTGTAGCATAGAAAAGAGACAACTATAGAATGTCCCAAGCAATAGCATAGAACAGAGACAACTATAGGAGGTCCCAAGCTACAGCACAGAAAAGAAACAACTATTGGAGGTCTCAAGCTATTGCATAGAAAAGACGCAACTATAGACAGTCCTAAGGTATAGCATGGAAAAGACAACTATAGGAGGTCCCAAGCTATAGCATAGATAAGAGACAACTATAATTAGGTCCCAAGCTATAGTACAGTGCCATGACCCAAATTACGGCTCATGGCATGTTAAAATATAGTCAAGCTGAAGTACATGACAGACGTGGATCTTGGGCCAAAGGGCGCACGCGGAGTTGTCACCGAAGCGAATAAGCAAGATTCGCGAAGGTGACGGGGAGATCATTCAAGCTGTGGTTGTGGCTGAGTGTTGAACCACCAGATTGGGAATATAGCAATGGCCAGTGATTGTGCCGCTACAAGAATAGTTAGACTAGTAGTAATTGTTGAGATTGTATATGTATTGTACAATATCGTTGGACAAATGTGTTCGTCAATTGTACAATAATTAAGAGGACAAAAGAGTATTTAAAACAGAGCCTATGTTGCGTTATGAAACAAGTGTTGAGTTGTGTTCTAGCAGTCAGTCATTATGGACTGTATAGAATGGAAGAGCTTAACCATAACCAACTATAATAATAGAGCTGTCTACAGTGATAAGATCACGCCACCTCTAGACATAAATGAGATGGCACAGAAGCGCGCCCGCACAGAGAAGATTCGTATATGGCACTTAAGATCATCGCCCACGATTAGCTAAGAGACATTCTCACATGTGGCACATAATAAAAAGACAGCTATTGGAGGTCACAATCTATAGCATAGAAAAGAGACAGCTATTGGAGGTCCCAAGCTGCAGCATAGAAGAAAAAGATAACTATAGGAGGTCCCAAGCTGTAGCATAGAACAGAGACAACTATAGGAGGTCCCAAGCTGCAGCATAGAACAGAGACAACTATAGGAGGTCCCAAGCTGTAGCATAGAACAGAGACAACTATAGGAGGCCCCAAGCTGTAGCATAGAACATAGACAACTATTGGAGGCCCCAAGCTGTAGCATAGAACAGAGACAACTATAGGATGTATCAAGCTGTAGCATAGAACAGAGACAACTATAGGATGTGTCAAGCTGTAGCATAGAACAGAGACAACTATTGGAGGCCCCAAGCTGTAGCATAGAACACAGACAACTATAGGAGGCCCCAAGCTGTAGCATAGAACAGAGACAACTATAGGAGGTATCAAGCTGTAGCATAGAACAGAGACAAGTATTGGAGGCCCCAAGCTGTAGCATAGAACAGAGACAACTAATGGAGGCCCAAAGCTGAAGCATAGAACAGAGACAACTATTGGAGGCCCCAAGCTGAAGCATAGAACAGAGACAACTAATGGAGGCCCCAAGCTGTAGCATAGAACAGAGACAAGTATTGGAGGCCCCAAGCTGAAGCATAGAACAGAGACAAGTATTGGAGGCCCCAAGCTGTAGCATAGAACAGAGACAACTAATGGAGGCCCCAAGCTGAAGCATAGAACAGAGACAACTATTGCAGGCCCCAATCTGAAGCATAGAACAGAGACAACTAATGGAGGCCCCAAGCTGTAGCATAGAACAGAGACAAGTATTGGAGGCCCCAAGCTGTAGCATAGAACAGAAACAAGTATTGGAGGCCCCAAGCTGTAGCATAGAACAGAGACAACTATTGCAGGCCCCAAGCTGAAGCATAGAACAGAGACAACTATAGGAGGCCCCAAGCTGTAGCATAGAACAGAGACAACTATTGGAGGCCCCAAGATGTAGCATAGAGACAGACAGACAGACAGACAGACAGACAGACAGACAGACAGACAGACAGACAGACAGACAGACAGACAGACAGACAGACAAGCAGGCATGCATGCATGCATGCATACACTCATACATACACACATACATACATACACACAGACATACATACACAGACACACACATACATACACTAACATCTGCATATTCACATTTCAATGCTCACAAATCATCTCCCCAAATTGTGACTTCAACCTCAATTCTCAGCTCGAGTCACCCTCCTACACCTGAAACTATATATTGAAATAATGGATCTATTAGCTGGCGCTGGGCTACAGATGCCTCTAATATCAAAGTCTCCAGCAATCAATAAACAGCCCTTGGATATGGAATGTAGTCTATTTGCTTCTTGGGAATGTAATCATCGTTGAAATATAGCATTAATGTTTACATGCAACATCAACTTTATCGATCACGTTAATGTTTGTTTGCTTTACTTGTAATACTGGTTTATATCCTTGCTGTATTTGTTTTCTAACACCGACTTGTGCCTAATGTCTGGTGTTTGTCCAACAAGAATGATGATGACCGTTAGTTTCATCCGGTGGGGTTGTAAATTTGGAGCCGTGAGTTCTAAGATTGGTGATAAAGCTTATTTTGGCACGAAATGTTTTTTGACTATGTGGGCAAAGAAAGCTAGACGTTCCAGGAGGAGGATCACCTGCAGTGGTTTTTTTTTTGTCCATCCTTTTTTCACAGCTCTTGCAGTCTTGTTTGCTTCATAAGTGACTACACCCTTGCGTAATGTTGTACGCCACGAATTTCGTCTTTGTCAGCAGTCTCCCAAGTGTCGTGATGCATTCCAAAACCTTTTCGTGAGATCTTCAGATTGTCAATAAAGCGTTTCCTCTGGCCGCCATGGGAGCGTTTACCACAGCGCTGCTCGCCATAACAGATTAAAAGTTCTACAACGTCTTGAGGACACACAAGACAACATAATAAATGAAAGCTATAGATAGTTACTGACCGGGAACCTGTTTAACCTGAAATGACGCCAGTGCCTCGCTGCAGGAACAAGTAAGTGTACTTCGACGAATGACTAACTAGACAGAGAAATAAACAGATACAGCTGCTCATTCGTCGAAGTGCACTTGTTCATCTGCAAGACGCTGTCGTCGTGTGGATGTGACAGCTTCGAATCCTGGTCGATAACTATAGTTTTAAATGTTTATGTTGTCTAGTGTGTCCTCTAGTCTCTACTTCCTTCTTCTAATTCTAGGAGCGCCGAACAATACATGTGTATGTGTGTTTATTAACTGTCTTTGTGACCTCAAAGGGTTCCATACTGGATATGCATCTTCTTAGTTCTTTCTTCATGATTCCTCTTCTACCCTAGCCTGTTTCTTCTACTACTCTAGCTCTATGTTTATTTTTTTTCCGTTAATAACTTTATTAATCTCTCTCTCTCTCTCTCTCTCTCTCTCTCTCTCTCTCTCTCTCTCTCTCTCTCTCTCTCTCTCTCTCTCTCTCTCTCTCTCTCTCTCTCTTGTTTTTGTCCCATTGTTAAAGTCTTCTGCCGAAACGTTCATCTATGTATATATGTGTTTTTCTATTCGCTAAGCATCTTAGCCATGCTTTGTGTTTTTATTCAGATTCCATTACGATCTCGGCAAAAACGTACCTTTATCTTCGATACTCTATTCTATTCCTTGATAATAATGTGTATAGATGATTGTATTGTCAATATTCACATAGAATAATTATTTCGAGGTGAATCCGATCTCTGGGTTTTGTATAGACCACCTTACTTTCTGGGACAAGGGCGAAACATAGGAGGCCAGTGTGCACAATGTGAAACATTCTCCCGCCATTTCGACAACTGCACAAAGTAGACCGTAAACTCCCCTGCCCTGGCAAATTGTCAATCATAGGAAAACAATCAACAACAATATACAAAGCATGTATAATTTTGTGTGGATGTGAAGTGTGGACAATGAGCATACAAGTTGTAAAACATTTGATGGCTGTCGAAACGTAGTTTATGGTGGAAATGCAAAAAAATACATTGGGCAGACAGAAGAACCAATGAGCAAGTCCTACAAGAAACGAATAAAAACTGATTAGATCAATTAGACGTAAACACTCAACA
>OY992887.1:83927909-83940409 GCA_963921405.1 Cepaea hortensis
TACTTCAGATTTATAAAGAGACAGCATCCTTGTTAACTGATTCACTGCCAAATAAATAGCAAGTTATGACCAAATATGGTATACCATGACATGAACAAGTATTATAATGTAAATGTCCATTAACTGAGTCTTGAAATAGCAGAAGTAACCACGAACCAAAACAAACAGCACGAAGACCATAGAGTGGAGATATATCGTCCATCTGTTTAAATGACAGTTCATAAATAAACATATATAGTATTGTTTGGCGCGCATAAATGTGAGAAGAAGGAAGTAGAGACTATTGGATGCACTAGACAACATAAACATTGAAAGCTATAGTTACCGAACGGGATTCGAACCTGTCACCTCCAAATGATGTCGGCGCCTCGCTGCAGAAACAATCGTGTTTCGACACATTACCAACTATACACTCCAAAAGGGGTGTCTTGATTAGCCATGTCTATCATACATTTGAACCTACAACTATGGAATACAGACAGAATTCGTATCTAACCATTGAGATAGCACCATAGGTCTCATAATTTCATATTAGACCAGCATAGGTCAAATAACAAACATACAAACACATCGGTCAGTAATGCTGTGTCCAGTATATTTACAAACATTTAAAAAAAAGAGAAATCATTGGTAGGTTCCAATGTTGTACACGCATTATACAGGAAATCATTTGGGGAAGCCTTTGAGGCCACTGAGACAGTTCATAAATAAACGCACGTAGAATTGTTTGGCGCTCATGGAAGTGAGAAGAAGGAAATAACGATTGTATGACGCACTAGCAAAATAAAATTTGAAAGCTATAGTTACCGACTGGGATTCAAACCTGTCACCTCCAAATGACGATAGTGCCTCTGCCCAAATGAGAGGTCACATTTGGCGATATATTAGGAGCGTTCATTTGAAATCCGTTCGTGCCGCACCGCGCGTAATTGCGTACGTTGAACATGATCATGTCATAGGCATGTGATACGTACTGACTAATGGATAAAAGAGCACGTGCTTATCGTCCAATGATGCATAGGTTGTGTTTCTGACCGTTGAGAAAATTGCCGGGTTGATCTAAAATCCGTCCAAAGAAGCTCAAAGAGCGGTAATTCAGTTTCTTTCATTTGAAGGATGTCGACCAGTGGACATTCATCAAAGAATGCAGGCAGCGTACGGTAACAAATGTGTGTCGAAGACAACAGTGACATACTGGGCACAAATGTTTCGGAAAGGACGTCAGTTCACTACAGATCTTCGACAGCCGGGTTAAGCGCATATTGTTGCAACAGAAAAAAAAACCATCGCCAAAATTGATTCAGCAGTACAGATGAACCATTGTTGAAGCATACGTTTGCTAGCGAAAGAATTTGATGTGTCAACTGGGGCAATTCAAAAGGTCGTTCGTAAGAAACTGCAATATCGGAAGGCGTGTTCACAGTGGGTACCACGGATGTTGACCGACCACCAATATTAGGAACGTATGGGATGATGTTTGAACCACTTGCTGCGTTACAGAGTAGAGGGTGATGCATTTCTCTTCCGCATAGTGGCAGGCGATGAATCATGGTATCACAATTTTGAGCCGAGCAGCAGAAGAGAGAACATGCAACGGAAGCATGCTGGGTCACAAAAAGCCAAAAAATTCAAGTTGCAGGTTTCCGCTGGTAAGGTTATGCTGAGCGCAATTTTTTTTTTAACCATGAAGGGCTATTATTGGCCGACTTTAAAGAACCTGGTATCAACATCAACTCTACCCACTACTTGCAAACACTAGACAAGATGCAAAAAGCCATCAAGAATAAACGACCCGGCATGCTTTCTCGCGGTGTGATTTTGCTGCACGATTATGCTCGTCCGTATGTTGCAAAGATTGTGCAGGAAGCATTAGCAAGGAAGAAGTGGGAAATTCTGCAAACATCCAGCTATTAGTCCTGATTTGTCACCATGTGATTTTCATTTGTTCGGATCTCTAAACAAAAGCTCTCAAGGGGCAACGAGTGCACACAGATGCAGACGTAATGAACACGGTAAACACTTGGTTCAGTGAGGAACCACAATCCTTTTTTTGCGGACGGCATTCGCCGCCTACCTAAGCAATGGGATGCTTGCCTGAATTTCTACAGCGACTTCTTCTGACCAACCCATGGTGCATAATTCATTCAAAATGAATGCTTTGTTTAATTCTACCACACCTGTTAATGTTTATTTCATGCTTTTGTAATAAAGCCATTGAACGGGTTTCAAATGAACGACCCTTATATTATCCTCGCGGCACTGAATCAGTTAAAAGATACGCTTGAGGGAAAATGGAGAGGAACGTTGCTAGATGAAGTCAACGTTACGCGTGGGTGGGCAACAACCAGAGAGTGCCTGAACAAATTCTGCACATGTACAACATGAAGGCGCATGAAAGAATGTTCCAGGCTCATTGCAGTCGGCATTCAAAGCGAAATTAGCACTTGATGATGATAATGATTGATCATGATTATCATCATCATGATGATATGCTAACAGTTACGTGCTAATAATAATTGCTAATGTTTCAGTGCATTACTTGGGTAAGCCATATAGTGTGTGACGGATGTCCACATTGCGACTTAACCACCTAGGGACAAAAAAAAAAAAAAAACTAACACCATTTGGTTCATTATTTAAACGTATTTTCAACGCAAAATTATAACCGTCCAGTTAAAGAAAGACTAAAATTCAATATAGACGATCTCCTTGTCACGTATAAGAGCTTTATAATTCTTATTTCCGACAGGCAGAGATTTACTAGTGTTTGTTATCTTAATGAACACTGGTGTCACCGTGAGAAGAGCAGAGACAACTGACAACAAAATGTCTCAATTTCGGGGGAAGAGGGGGGGGGGGGGGGGGGGGGGGACATAACCAACCTAAGCTTAACCACGGCCAGTCCGTATGTGACCTGGTTACATGCTAACACAGTGGTTCTCAACAGGTGGGAATCCCTCCTCCCCCACCCACCTCCAGGGGGAATTTTAGGGTTACCAGGAGGGGGGGGGGGGAATTAAGATTATTTTAAGATCGAGTTACTACAAGAACCGATTACTTGATATTGTTTTTTCCTCCATACTTTACGGTGCCGTACTTCTCGCTCTTCTGAAATTCGTTTTATAACGTAAGTAGACCTGCAAATCAAGTTTTATGTAGACGTCTAGACTTATTCTAGTATGTGTTATTAAACTGAGCTTCTATTTTTACGTATACTGTGCAGGGCGGGGTGGGGGAATTTATAGGGAAGAAATACGAAAAAAGGGGGGGGGGGGATGACATTCTTAACATATGGTGGAGAGGTGCATGGGCCAAAAATATTGAGAACCACTGTGCTAACACGTCATGCTGCTGACTTGGAGGTCCTGTAACGGCTTGTGGTAAATCAGCTAGTTTCTGATCTTCAAAAGTGGAATGAGAACTCTGCTGAGATCAAAGACCGCGTTTAGACGTCACTTAGTGCAAGGGAGTAATTAAAGTATCTACACAGGCCTCACTTCAGTTATTGTAAGCCTTTTTCGAGGCTCAAACGACCCGAAAGCTACTGTATTGGACTTAAGAGCTAAAACTCCAAGCTTCGTCATGGAATTCCCGATTGCACTGTCCTTGGATACTCCCGACGGTTGCCAGTCTATGGTGTTACGCTTCATGCTTTGTGCTATCCTTTCGGCAGGATCACTGCGTAAAGAGACTGGCCCATATTAAATACAACCCGGTGAAATGAAGCCGATGCTCTCGCCTTTAATACCCACTTGTTAAGTTAAGACTCGAAATGGGGATTCACCAACACCCCAACGACCAATAGTACTCAGCGCGTAAAAATTACTGTATTAATTTAACGACTAATATCATAAAAGAATTGGTATCCTTTCTCCGTAACCTACAAGGCCATAGGATCAAACATACAATATGTAGCCCAGTTTTAATAGGCTACAGTACCAGTTTTCACCAGTGTCTGATTAGTGCCAGGATTTCATTTTCACTCGGTGTCGTTTTTTCCTTCCTTCAATGTCTTGATAATAAGTGTCCAAGAATTTTTTTTTAAACAAATATTTCTGGCATTCCTCCTGCTCATTTACCCGGTCATGTGTTATCTTGATAGCAACATGATAGCAACAACTGAGTTTGCTTCTGTCTGACGACAGTTAACGTTGGGGATAAGTTTGTAAGATCTCTTTCAGCTCTCCAATGTTAGAGAATATCAGAGTTCTCAAGATCTGTACATATGGGGAGAGCAAGTAGCTAGGTAGTTAGCTTTTTCAGTTAGTTGTTTAGTTAGTTAGTTAGTTAGTTAGCTAGTTAGTTAGCTGTTTTAGTCAGTCAGTCAGTCAGTCAGTCAGTCAGTCAGTCAGTCAGTCAGTCAGTTAGTTAGTTAGTTAGTTAGTTAGTTAGTTAGTTAGTTAGTTAGTTAGTTAGTTAGTTAGTTAGTTAGTTAGTTAGTTAGTTAGTTAGTTAGTTAGTTAGTTAGTTAGTTAGTTAGTTGCGGTTCCAACTTCACGGCAACAGGTCATCCCCTATTTGCGCCGTTCCTGTGCCAGCGAAAACAAACAGAATGACCCTCGCTGTCCCATGTGAAAGTGTAACAGACAGCAGTCCCGACAATACCAACATCACGCTTACGCATGCATGTATAAGGCCGCTGCCATAATGCCAGAACAGGTCTGCCACTAGAATTACAGTTCATCGTGAATGGAAGCAGCAGGCACTAGAAAAACCAACAGTTGCACACGCATTATTGCATAAAGCAAACCAGCCAGTTTGACAACCTGCCACTCGTCATTTCTCTTCACCCAGTCTTATTACCATTTCGTCAATAAATAGCCTTACAGTGAAGCCTGGCCGAGCACTCTGATGATGTCTTCAAGAGCAAGAGACGAGACATTACAACCATCTCCTCACTGGAACAGAAAGTGTAGATACTTTAAGACGGCTGCTATATCGGAAGACTCGGCTCACAAGGGAATGCCCAATGTGCGGGCGATATTGATAGTAAGTGGTTCAACCCCTACACCAGACAGTTGGACTAAACTGTTGACAAATCGTCAGAGTGGGTTCGCCTGATGGTGAGGGACACTGGTAATAGGGAAAGCTAATCCACTCCGGGATATTTAAGTTTTATTAGTCCAACTGACCGGTGTAGAGGTTGAACCCGTTATCTAGCCATCAGCACACATGAAGTTTAAAAACGAGCGCTCTTAACTATTCGGCCACGATTACTTCTTCTCTGTCAATCACGAATTTTTTCTTTAAAACAACACCAGTTTGTTTAAACCAACATCATTTTGTTTAAAACAACACCATTTTGTTTAAAATAACACCATTTTGTTTAAAACAACACCATTTTGTTTAAAACAACACCATTTTCTTTAAAACAACACCATTTTCTTTAAAACAACACAAATGAATGCGTATTCCTCACGTCATCATCGCCTGATCAACAAATAATTAATTATCTGTCCAAGACAGAGATTACATGCACAAATTGTCTGGAACTGGAAAAAAATAATGAAATGTCTGGCTGGCATAGATCTTAACAATGCTTAAAGAGTTCACGCACATACATCACGTTCCACAAGAGGATTAAGGCGAAAACTATTTACTTCAATTTTGCCAGTCTGATTATTATCAATGGCTTTGGCGGGAAGTACAAGTAAAGATGTTGCTACAAGAACACGTACATTATCTCCCCTGAGCGCAATCATCTCCCTTACTGGGTTGTGCCGACTGCAGACAATAGACTTATCTATTTACAACACGAGTCACAGTTTTGTAGTTATCCGCTAGACTTAAAATCTACCAGAAAGTGCATTGTTTGCGATAAACACGTCACGGCATTTCACTTACTGTAAAGGAATTTAGGTGCTTTTAAGAAAATTGAACTTTTCGGTTTGAGAAGGTTTGGTAGCAGAAGCCAAAGGGAGGGAATTAGATGCGTAGTTAGGATAGAAAGTCAGGATTAAAATGAAAATAGGGCACAAGCACAGTGGTCGCACCTATTATTCCCATCCCTAAATGTTACGTTATTATCACAGAGAGAGAGAGAGAGAGAGAGAGAGAGAGAGAGAGAGAGAGAGAGAGAGAGAGAGAGAGAAAGAGAGAGAGATAGAGAGAGAGATAGAGAGAGAGAAAGAGAGAGAGATAGAGAGATAGAGAGCGAGATATAGAGAGAGAGATAGAGAGAGAGAGAGAAAGAAAGAGAGACAGACAGACAGAGAGAGAGGGCGTGGGGGAGATTGATATAAAGGGAGACTGGTAGAGAAAGAGGAGATTCGCACTGCGAGCGCTAACAAGTCAAGTCGCATTATTCTGTCAAGAAGCCTGATCAGCGGGAAAATGTCACGTGGAAAATCCAACAAGAAACACGCTGTTGCCAAGATGTGCAGCGTGGGAGCCGACAACAAGAAGAAGAACGTTGAGAGCCCACCTGCTAGCTGCATCAAAGAGCCTGATACCACAGCTATATCTGAAGCTACAACGAGGGAGAAGATTGACAGCCCAACACAGTCAAGAATCAAGACAGCAGAGAAGAAGGAGGAGAAAGACACCAGAGTCGGAAACACCGACTCAAAAACAGTCCGATGGGTTGTCAAGCGGATTCCGGTGGAGCTGACAGATGAAGAAATCCTGAAGCAGCTACGTGAAGAGAATCTTGACATCCGAGTCTTGAAGGCGGAGCGGCTTCTCACTTACTCCAAGATACCTACAACCCTGGCAGTGGTGACATCGGAGGGCAGCGAAATGCCGACCACAGCATCACTCAACAAGAGACTGCAGCAACCAGAGAGATTCATACCAAGAATCACGCAATGTTCAAAATGCCAGAGGGCCGGCCACAGCAGAGCAACGTGTCGCAGTAAGACGGAAATCTGTCGATACTGCGCCGATCACCACGCCTTCAAGGAGTGTCCGCTGGCCAAGCTGGACACGGACTTCCGAGCTCCTAACAACAGAAGAAAGTGCGCCAACTGTCTGGGCAAACACGGAGCAAGATACCTGGGCTGTCCGTACCTGCAGAGACACAGAGACGTCTTAAAGATCGCCATCATCACAAAGACACCATTCAAGGAAGCAATGCAGAGGGGCGAGACAGCCACGGGTATAGGACAAGCTGAAAGAGATCAACTTCAAAAGCAGATAGACGAGTTGAAGAAACAAGTCAAGTCATTGCTGACGCCTAATCCGACCAGCGACAACGAGAATCTACTGGCGGAAATAAAGGAGTTCCATGAAAACATCAAGCGAGAAGTGGAACAGATGACCGCATTGAAGCAGGAAAACGAAGAAATGCTACGCACTATAAAAGTGGAGAGAGAGCGACTAAGAGCTGAAATGAAATCAACTCAACACAAATCAACAGAAGTCAGGCAAATGACCACAAAGAAACAGCAAGAAACACAACAAAAAACCGACCCTGAGACGCAAGATAAAACCAGCAGCCGAACCTCGACGCCCAAACCATCCAAGGGGAAACCAACATCCCACCAGACAGCCGAAGAAAGACAAGATAAGGTACCTTCCGACGGCATACCGTGGTTTGGAGGGGAACCTACCCGGGAGGAAATGGAGGTGTACATAGCAGAAGGAAAGAAACGAGCAGAACAAGAGGAACTCAGACACGAGGAATACATAAGGAGACAGGAAGCAAAAGGAAAGAAGCCCAAGAAACTCAGGGGGAAACCGACAGAATACCCGGAATTACACTATGACTTCGATGCCGACTTCGAGTACTACATAGAAGACGGAGAGATCTTCCCATGGCTGACCACAGAGGAAGCATTCGAAAAACAGCAAAAACTTACACACGAAAGTGAAAGAAAGCGCAAGGATTTAAATAACATCGAAAAGCTTCTAGGGGCATTACACAGAACAGGAGGCAAAAGTACTAAATAAAAAGTCCTTTTAAGGACTGCAATCACTCAAGCCAGGAGCCTGCGCCAAAAAAGGAAACAACAAGAGGAAACAAGCACTAAGGACGGCCGCCGACCGATCCCCCAGCTGGAGTGGGATAACGAAAAGTCCTTATAAGGACTGCAGCCAGTCAAGCCAGACGAGCCAGGAGCCTACACAAACAAAGAAAACCACAACAACAGAAGAGCACAAAGGATAGCCGCCGACCACTGCTGACGTCACAGACACAAACGATGCATAACCAGTCCGAGAAAGGACTCACAAGACAAGAATTAGGGTAAATAAACCCACAAAAACCACGATCCTCAATTATAACCACAGCTGATGAAGCAGGTTAGACGAGGACGAATTTGGAATTTTTGTTTTTGAAATGGAATCGGGGGAGAAAGAGGAGAGAGAAATACGGGGATATAAAGAGACTGATATAAAGAGAAAGATTGTGGAAGAGAGGGGGGCGTGGGGGAGATTGATATAAAGGGAGACTGGTCGAGAAAGAGGGGAGAGAAATACGGGGATATAAAGAGACTGATATAAAGAGAAAGATTGTGGAAGAGACAGAGAGAGAGAGAGAGAGAGATGGAGAGGGAGAGAAAGAGAGAGAAAGAGAGAGGGGGGCGTGGGGGAGATTGATATAAAGGGAGACTGGTCGAGAAAGAGGAGAGAGAAATACGGGGATAAAAAGAGACTGATATAAAGAGAAAGATTGTGGAAGAGAGAGAGAGAGAGAGAGAGAGAGAGAGAGAGAGAGAGAGAGAGAGAGAGAGAGAGAGAGAGAGGAGGGATATGTCCAATATATTCCTCGTGACTAGTCTGTCCAGTTACTGCTTTCTTCTTCTTCTTCTTCTTCTTCTTCTTCTTCTTCTTCTTCTTCTTCTTCTTCTTCTTCTTCTTCTTCTTCTTCTTCTTCTTTCGAATTATTGCTATTGCCTTCTCCCCAAACTTTGACAGATCAGTTTGGGTTATATCTCTTTCTTTCTGTGTCTGTCTGGCAATTTCCGAATGACTGGGATTTACACTAATAAGGATCAATGTTCAGCTTAAGACGTGTGAGAGATTCCTTGTGTGATTTACTAGTTTCAGTACTTTGCCATTGTTTTCTGAACGACCGACTCCCACACCACCGAAATAAACGCAAGGGGATCTGAGTCCAAATCGCCGCAACTGGTTTCGAACCCTCAACTCTGTATGTTGGGGATCTGTGAATCGTGTTCACTGACACTAGGCCAGACTCATGGCGGAATTAGATAAGGGAACAACATATTAAGTTTGTGGCATTTAGTGAAGTTACAGCAGGAAAGTACAAATATCATTGAATCGTGGACAGCTAGGAAGAATAATCACGGACAGCTAAGAAGGAATAATCGTGGACAGCTAAGAAGGATAATCATGGACAGCAAAGAAGACTAATCGTGGACAGCTAAGAAGAATAATCATGGACAGCTACGATGAATAATCATGGACAGCTAAGAAAAATAATTGTGGACAGTTAAGAAGTATAATTGTGGACAGCTAAGTAGTATAATTGTGGACAGCTAAGTAGTATAATTGTGGACAGTTAAGTAGTATAATTGTGGACAGCTAAGAAGAAGAATTTCCGGTACAATGGCGGCGAAGTGACGCGTCTATTCTTCAGGGAGACGCTGTTTGGTGTTTTCCTGTGGATTATGTGATGTTATTTCGTATTCGTTTATTGGAAGTGTTCAAAAGAAGCCACGGAAGGCAGGTGGTGGATGAAATTCTGAGGGCAGCCGAAAGATATTTGTTTGTTATGGTCTCAAGTTTCGCGACGGCAGGCAGAGGATCTCATTCGTGAGACAATGACCGCGGTCAAATGACCAGTACGGTTACTGCCATAGACAAAATCAACGGCAAACTACCTCTTTAAAAATGCCTAGTACATTATGATTCGCCTTAAGACTGATCATCGCAAGACAAGGACAGAGACATTAAAATTAACAACATGGAACGTTAGGGCGTTAAACGACGACGACAAATTAGAGAACATAAAACAAGAAAGAGAAAGAGAAAATATTAATATTTTAGGGATGTGCGAAACGAGATGGACAGGAGCAGGCATCAAGATAGATGCAGATTTTAAGATTATTTATTCTGGAGGTGAAGATCGACAAAGAGGAGTGGCAATTATTTTGGACCGGAAAACATCAAAATCTGTTCAAGGATATTGGGCCGTGTCGGACAGAGTTCTACTAGTTAAATTGAGTGGCAGACCTTTTAGCATAAATGTTATTCAAATATATGCCCCAAAAGGAGAATCCAGTGAAGATAGTGTAGAGGAATTTTATAATGACATAGTGTCTGCCTTAAAAATTCAGAAATAAACATCATAATAGGAGACTTCAATGCAAAAGTAGGAAATCAAGGTGATAGATTAGATACACAGTAAAAAAAACTACGGTTTAGGTGAGAGAAATGAAAGAGGATACAGACTCGTAAAGTGGGCAAAAGAACAGGAAATGATTGTATGGAACACCTGGTTTAAGCAACACCCTAGAAGATTATGGACATGGAGGAGTCCTGATAGCAGGATCAGAAACCAGATTGCTACATTCTGATTAGCAAAAGATTTAGAAACGCACTAACGATAGCAAAAACAGTTCCCAGTGCTGATTGTTATAGTGACCACAGGCTACTTACAGGAACATTGAGGATAAAGTTGAAGAAAGTCAAGTATATAACAGGAAACACTAAATATGATTTGTGTACATTGAGTAATGACAAGGAAGTACAAAACAAATTCAACATAGAAGTACAGAACAGATTTGATATATTGTCTGATCTAGAGATATTATTCCAGGATGTGGTTGATCAATGGGAAATGTTGAAGAATTCAATCAGTTTGGCTGCAGAAACAACTATTCCAAAATTAAAGAAGGTGGGTCATAAGAAATGGATGACAGAAGAAATTTTACACCTAATGGAAACAAGAAGACTCAACAAAAATAATTCTGCCAAATATAAAGAAATTCACAGACAAGTCAGAATATTATGTAAGGAGGCAGAAGAATCATGGCTTGAGGAAAAGTGATTTGACATTGAAACACAACAACACAGTCAAAATACCAAATTAGTGCACAAAATAATTCAGGAACTTATTAATAAAAGAACAAGTACATTGACATATGCCTGGGTCATTGACATTGAGGTGAGGGACCCCAGTAGCAGAACTACGAGAAAAACAACCAGCCATGAAAAATAATGGTGAGGGTGAGTGGAGACCCCCAGGGTGGATGGGGAGAGAGACAGTTTTATGCTGGGGTGTAATGTTGTGGGGAGCCCAGGGAGGGACTACACAGTAGGGTTAAAAGACAGTGGAAAACTTGACTGGTCAGCTGAAGCTGGGACCAGCTGAGAGTCGGGTCGCTTGGGACAGTTGATGTTTTAGCGCCGAGCGGATCGGTGGGCTAATACGTGGGAGCTTAGACTGACTGTGGGTCAGTTCTTTGGTTGTGTTGTTCTCCCAGTTGTGAATGCAAGCCCTAAAACCCAGTGGAGGTTGGACAGTTAATAGAGGCCTGAACCCAGAGTGGGTTGGATAGTTAGTGGAGACTAGACCCATTGTGTGGGTGTATTGTGTGAGGTCCAGCTGTGGATAGGAGCTGGATTACCTGTCTTGTGGATTTGAGATTAAGCAGGCCGTGAGAAGACAGTGATGTGTGCGTGTTAAGTTGTGAGGAGTATATATATATCTTCTATGGATTATATTGTTTCTGGATATATAAGGATGTTCCGTTTGTCCGTGTTCTTTCTGTAATAAAGGATTATGTGCGCCAACTCAATCTTGTTCAATGACTGGTAAATGTGCACTACAGGGGTGAGTTATATTGTAAGACAGTTAGATAGTTCAATTGACACACCAGGAGCATCGTTACCTAGACAACGACCATATCACGCACTTATCATCAAGAACTTCGTGATATACATCAACAGGCTGTCTAACAAGTAAATATGGCAAAATCATAATAGAAAAATATCAGATGCTACATGCATGGACAGATTATGTGAAAAATCTTTATAATGATAACAGAGAGGAACAGTATGATATTAGATTTAATAATGAAGGGCCGCGAATTTTGAAGATGGAGGTTCGAAATGTTCTTAAGCATATGAAAGCTGGCAAGGCTCCCTGTGCAGATAACATCACAACAGAAATTATTAAAGCTTTAGAAGAATTTAGACAAGAGCAAGTCACCAGACTGATGAACACATTATATGATACTGGAGATATACCTCCTGAATTATGTAATTCTATATTTATTGCAATCCCAAAGAAACCAGGAACCTTGGAATGTGATCAACATAGAACTATTAGTATAATGAGTCACATCGCAAAGATTTTGCTACGATTTATCATGCAAAGAGTGAAGAAGAAAATACAACCTGAAATAGGGGAAGAATAATGTGGGTTTGTAGAAGGAAAGGGTACAGTAAATACTGTGTATATGCTGCGAACAGTTATTGAACGTGCTATAGAAGTAAACAAGGATATACACCTTTGCTTTATTGACTACACAAAGGCTTTTGATAGAGTTAGACATGTCAACATGGTAGATATGCTTGAAGATCTACAAATT
>OY992887.1:83945409-84100409 GCA_963921405.1 Cepaea hortensis
GTTTGTGGGTGGAAATGTGTGTATAGGTGGAGGATGTGTAGTTGAGAGGTGGCTGCTATTGGGTGCGTGAGTGGGTGTAGGTTGGCTGATGTGTGTGGGGGTGGGTGGGGAAAATTGTGAGGGTGCCGGATGTATGTATGGATAGGTACGGGATTTTTGAGTTGACGGGGGTATGTGTGTGTGGTTTTGTGATGTGTGGTTTGCTGGGTGGTTTGGGTGGGAGAGTGGGTGGTGGAGAATATGTGGGTGGTGTGTGCGTGTCGGTTATGGGATTGGTGGGGGATGTATGTGTGGGTGGTGAAATGTGTGTGCGTGGGGGATCGGTGCGTGGGTGGCGGCATGTATGTTTGCCTGAGTCTGTGTGAGTGCGTGGAGGTATGTGTGGATGGGTGGTGGGTGGGGAATGTGTGGGTGGCTGCGAGGTGTGAGGGTGGATGGGGGATGTGTCTCACAACATTGCAATATGCACTGTTTATGTTTACAACTTTCATTTGACAAAGTTTATTTTTCCCATGCGAATGTACCATGCGTAATATGCATTGTTTATGCTTACAACATCAATGTGAAAATGTTTTTTTCCCTATGTAAATGTAACATGCACATTTGATGAATGAAAGATGAGTGATCGAAAGGGCCGAATGTATGATGGGCCTGCGTGCCCAATTTGTTACCCTTTTAAAATAAAGTTCGTTCGTTCGTTCTCTCTCTCTCTCTCTCTTTCTCTCTCTCTTTCTTTCTCTCTCTCTCTCTCTCTCTCTCTCTCTCTCTCTCTCTCTGTCTCTCTCTCTCTTGCTGTATCTCTACTTCCCTTTCTCTTTATTTCTTACACTATATCTCACTGTATTTAGATGAAAGATACATTTCCAGCACATTCGATCCATAGTAACTAAATTAATGTATCTGGAACAACAAGCAGCTGTCAGAATAGATGGTGAAATGTAAAACTAGTCTCAGATGCAAAGGGAAATAAGACAGGATTGCTTTCTCTGCCCTTTGCTGTTGAACATCTGTACAGAATATGGTATGAGAAATGTCAACAACTGTGGAGCCAGAGACAACAATGATCCATTTATGTTTGATGGAAATCCGTTTCCAGACCTCCCATATGCAGATGTTCCCTTCTCAAACAGCGTCATGTGATTAGAGCATGTAAAAAAAAAAGTGAGCAAAGAAATATTCTCAGATAAAACCAACAGGCTTGCAAAACAACTACAACCAACAACGAAGAAATATACAATTGTTTTTCATATAAAGAGTGATACCAAGTACCTAAGTACGGACGAAAGTGCTGGTTTTACGGACTGCCACCGTAAGTCGTAGTCGTAAATTATAGGTGAAATTTTTTTTTTTTTAATCCCAGCCTGTATACTTTTAAGAAACTGCCTGGGCAAGTGGCCTTTATCCTTCAACCCCGAAAATATTCCCGACAAACACCAGCAATGATAATTTGTATCATCCTTCATCATGTTTTCTCTTTTACCTCATTTCCCATTTCATTTTCTTCCTCCCCCATACTTTCTGCTTCACCTAACTCTCCTCTGTGTCTTCACTGTCCAATGTTCATTCCTCTGAATTATATTGTTATATGTGTATGCACGCGTGAGTGTGTGTAGTCTTTTGTTTTCCATCTCCCCTCTCCCCATATATCACACACACACACACACACACACACACACATTCATCCAGTTGATCGTGTATTCCGTCCTAAATTCTTTATATTTATTTCTTAAGACCATCTCTGTCTGTCTATTTCCCTTATCGATTTTTCTTTCTATCTTGCTCCCGGAGTTACTTATCACTCTTTTCCCCCCTCTCTCTCTCTCTCTCTCTCTCTCTCTCTCTCTCTCTCTCTCTCCCTCTCTTTCACACTCAGTATCACTGCCTCTCTCTCTCTCCGTCCCTCTCTTTCACACTCACACACATACACTAACTCCCTCTCCCCCCACCTCTCTCTCTCTCTCGCTCTCTCTCTCTCTCTCTCTCTCTCTCTCTCTCTCTCTCTCTCTCTCTCTCCCCATGTCCCCCACCTCTCTCCACTCATCATCCTAACAATCTTTCACTTCACCATCACTCCAATATCTAGTGACCCTTCTTCCCCGAGTCCGAGCAACCCTCAGTAGCTTCTGTTTCCAGACAAGAGCTGATAATCAGTTTTAATGAACAAACCGGTTGCCATTACCCACAACGCGCCCGATATAAGTCGCAGCAACAACAGCTGTCTGCTAGCTGCCGTTCCTCTCTTCTAAAAGAATCCCCATCAAGGGCTCTTTGTTATAATATTCTCACCTCACAAACTAATCAGTTCGAACCAAAAATAGCTTCTATTATATTCCTGTTATTTTTTGCCATGAAGCTCTGAAGACGACAGGTGACCGGACTGGAGACAGTTTCCCTAATGGGAATTCAATGGAGAGAATATAAGCAACGGGGGGCAATCTGATTATCAGTGCAGTCTGGTGATTGCCGAATATTTCGATCACTTCATCTTCTTACACTTTCCCGCAGGAAGTGGAAAGGGCTTTCACTTGAGTCTTGATTCCCAAAATGGTATGCTTGTGTTTCATTCCACGCATTCTGTACATTATTTCATAGCTGTGCCACGTTTTAAATTGTAATACGATTGTTGCTTCTTCTTCTCCTTCTGCTACTTCTTCCTCTTCCTCCCCCTCTTCTTCTTCTTCTTCTTCTTCTTCTTCTTCTTCTTCTTCTTCTTCTTCTTCTTCTTCTTCTTCTTCTTCTTCTTCTTCTTCTTCTTCTTCTTTTCCTTCTTCCAATTTGTCTTCTTCTTCTTCTTCCCTTGCTGTAAACCGATACAGGATTTTAAAAATAGTAGGTTTTCATGCAATAATAGTATTATCTTACATTTCAGTCTTCTAATTATACTTACGCTTATATCAATACGTAGATTATACATGTATACCGTGTTTTCCGTAATTTTGTTCTGTGAAGCTGCATTATTTTGGGTTATTTTATATCGCTTACATTTCAGCTTGTAAAGAGCATGCGTTTTCTCTTATATTTCTGCTTAATAAGACCATGTGATTTGGCATAATATTTTAATCATCATCTTGTTAATTAGTTGCATACCCTTTACAGTACGTAACAGTCAACCCCGGCATTTTTTGGCAGTTCATGATTCCTGGGCAAGTTTACGTTCAGTAGTTTGCCATTGATTTATGAACGACCGGCACCCATATCATTTCATAAAAAACAACGCAAGAAGGCCTGCTGCCAAATCGTCCGCAGCTGTTTCGAACACTCTATGCAGGATTACGAAATGCGTCCATGGAGCATGCTATCATCATATTGTGTCATCTCCGTATTTACGGTCGTTTCTAATAGTATCCCCAACACCCTCTATCTCGTGTTTTCGGGGTGTACTCGAATAGGCCTCTTAGAGTCCTTATCTTTATGTCTACAGACATGCAACATTGTCGATGCCTTGCACGCTTCCCTTTCATCGCATAGTTTTAAAGCGTGCTTGTCTCTTGATACGCCCGATGTAATTTAACTGTCTGATTGTAATCTTTCTTTCAGTAATGTTTCCGTCATTCCCAATTGTTATAATCCGCAGCTTGTTGATTAGCTTTTCCGGCAACGATTTTCCACCTATCACCTATTCGGTAATATAACAATATTTCAACAACGTTAATACTGGGAGCATGCTGTTAGTCATTGTGCGTGGTTTTGCACGTTGCAATAATTAAATGTATATTTAACAACCGAACATTCCGAATTACGAGGGGGAGTTAATAAGTAAGTCACACAGTTCTATGGAAAGGCAGGTAAATGTAGTTAGTGTTTTCTACAGGTGTCATTAGGTGACAGCAACATCGAACTTTATATTCCCGTTCGTCAGGTGTGCTAGGTGTTTCATGCGCATGCGCAGCGTAAATACACAATAGCGACTGTACTTACGGAGTGTACAACCAAACAGCAACGTGCTGTTGTGCGTTTTTTTTTTTTTTTTTTGTATGGGCAAAAGGACCACATGCAAAGGAAATTAATAGAGAAATGCTTCCTATTTATGCTTACAAATGTTTGTTCCGTAAAAAAGGTGCAAAGCTGGGTATAAAATTTTTCTCAAAGACGCTCTAATATTGTTGATGAAATCCGATCTGGTTGTCCTGTTGAGATTGCAACAGAAGCATCCGTGTTCATTGGTGGAGGAGATGATTAGAAGTGACAGGCGAGTAACGATAGACTCTGTAGCATCTGCAATAGGGTGCTCGCACGGTTCAGCATACAGCATAATGCATGATCGATTGAAATTTAAAGAAAGTGTGCTCACGGTGGGTAACCAGACAATTGAAGGAGGGACACAATATGATCCGATTTGGCCTGTCCTTGCATCATCTCTGACGATACGAAGATGAAGAAGAAGACATGCTGAACAGGATTGTTACTTGGGACGAATCATGGATGCATCACTACCAGCCCGAATCAAAGCGTGCTTCAATGCAATACAAACATCCTTTTCGCCTTGTGCCCAATAATTCAAGGTTACGCTATCATCAGGGAAGGTTACGATGACAGTGTTCTGGGATTGTCAAGGAGTACATTTAACCAATTTCAAGAAGAAAGGTGACAATGTGAATTCTGAATCATACTGTGAAGTTCTATCGTTGCTTCCTGGTGCAATTCGAAGAAAACGTCCAGGACTGCTGACTAGAGAAGTGTTGCTTCTTCATGACAATGCCAGACCACATACAGCTCGATTAACTCAGGAGAAAATTAACCAACTAAGGTGGGAAGTTCTGGAACATCCACCTTACAGCCCCGACTTAGCCACTAGCGATTTCCACCTTTTTGATCCACTGAAAACCCACCTTGGTGGGAGACATTTCGCGAATGACGCCGAAGTTGAATGTGAAGTGAAAACGTAGTTTAGAAAAGATAGCACGCAGTTCTATACAGCCGGTTTGGCAGGACTGATAAAACGTGCGTAGATAAGTGCGTCAATGTTGGTGGAAATTATGTTGAGAAATAAAATGACAATGTATGTATAATAATAAACTGGCTTCAAGTTGTTATCACATTTTGTTATATTTTTTCTACAGTCATTTGTGACTTACTTATTGACTTGCCCTCGTATAATTCATTCATGATTAAAATGTTTCGACATAAGAAGTTATTTTATATTGCCTCCATCTAATTTTTCTAATCAGTTTACGGTTTTCATTTGTTTCTTGTAGGATTTGTTCATTGGTTTTTCTGTCTGTCCATAGTATTCTTTGCATTCTCCTCAGAAACCATATTTCCACAGCCATCAGATGTTTTCAGCCTGTCTGCTCATTGTTCACGCTTCACATCCATACAAAAGTGCAGGTTTTATGTAGCACCTCAATACTCTTTTTTCTCGTTTCAATTGACATATTTCTAATGATCAGAATGTTTTCCATCTTGCAAAAGACTACCTTCGTCATGGCGATTCTTGTTCTAATCTCTTCAAGGTACCACCCATCAGATGTTATGACTGTTCCTGGATAATTAACGGTACCGATTCATTTGTATAAGAATATCTGTTAACATATATAGTTTATGTTTATTTATATTTAAAATTACCATGCTAGACAATTCAATTCAATGTTTGAATATGTGTTGCATATGTCAGCTTGACGAAATGACCTTATTCCTTTAGTATATGTTGCTGCTGTATTTCTAGTG
Organism: Cepaea hortensis; assembly: GCA_963921405.1. NCBI lineage: Eukaryota > Metazoa > Mollusca > Gastropoda > Stylommatophora > Helicidae > Cepaea > Cepaea hortensis. Next base: position 83,951,077 of record OY992887.1, read on the forward strand.
ACTGCTGCTTCCATCAACGATGAACTGTAATGTTCGTGGCGGACTGTTCTATTGACATTCTGGCAGCGGCCTTAAGCATGTACTTGCCAGTGCTTGCTGTTGAGTTGTCGGTACCTCTGTCTGTTTCCATTCTTCAAATGGAACAGTGAGGAGCATTCTGTGTGGTGTTCATTGGCACAAGAAAAGGGCATTATTGGGGCAACCCATTGCCGTGAAATTGGAACCGCGACTAACGACTAGCTAACTTAAGTTTATGTTGTGCGATTTCTGCTAGGCGAAAGAAAAACTTTTATTCCTCCGTGCATTCAGACCAACACAATGTAATGGCCCTATCTCATTACATATCTCTAGCAGAAAATTCTTCGGGATAAACTTAATTGCAATTATTACGTTCTCATTAAACTAAGCCAAACAGCCAGTCTGTATGCCAGGGACTCTGCATTCTTCTTACCCACGTCTCACGTCCTATTGATCTTATTTATTCATAATTCTTCTTCGTCTTCTCTTAATTATTCTTTTCTCTTGATTCTTTTTTTTTTTCTGGCTTCATCTTCTATAACCCCGAAGGTGGCAGGAGCACCACGGTAAGCTGCATTCTGCACGATGTCTGCCTACATGTGTCTGTCTCCTTCCAACAGTTTAGCTCCCGTCTGCAATTTTCCTCTCAGTTTGTTAATTTATTCTTCCCAGCAAATTGTCAGACCTTCCCCAATCCGCCTCCCACTCTACCATCCCCCCCCCTTTTTTTTCTTTTATTTTTCTTCTTGTCTGTAGAACGGGTCGCATGTGTTTAGCATTTCTTATTGCTGTCTTTTTTGTTGCAGTATATGTTTTGAATTATTATTATTATTATTATTATTATTATTATTATTATTATTATTATTATTATTATTATTAGTACTGCGTTCGTTCGCTTTGAATTCAAGCATAGCTACTACTTATAGTGCACTAGACTAATATTTGCCTGTGGATTAGCTTTCCCTATTACCAGTGTCCCTCGCCATCAGGCGAACCCACGCTGGATTCTGAGGTACTGGCAATTTCCGTCCCTGTGTCTAGGACGAGAAGTCAACATTCTACTCCAGCTGACCGGTGTAGGTGTTAAACCCGTTACCTCGGCATCATCGCACTGGAAGTTTAAGAGCTAGCTATACCCATTCGGCCATGCTGACTTCATTTATTATTGTTATTATTATTGTTATTATTATTATTATTATTATTGCCTGTCTCCATGGCCTAGAGGTTAAACGAATTTCTCCGTAATCCCGTTTGTCCACGTAGGGTTACGCAGCGCGCGAGAATTGGTAGCGGTTCTCGCCGAGTTGGTGACTTACGGGATAAGTCAGCCGGCCGCTCAGAAAGCAATGGCAAACTACTGAGCGTAATGTTGCCAAGAAATCAACAACAGCGGTAAAATGCTGGTGTTGACAGCGATGTCCTGTAAAGGGTATGCGAAAAAAATATTATTATTATTATTATTATTATTCTATCGTTTTTGTCATGATTGTTTACATTTTCAGCATCGTGATTATCTTATAATTTTATTGACTTCTCAACTACATAAATGTTGTCAGTATAGTACAGCACATATATCTATTCATTTCTATACGTTTTAACATATTAATATTCTTTAATACTCGTTTTTTTTTAAAGACGTGTCTTATGGCAATCTCTCCGGTCAGGTGTAGGTCAGATATGACTGAGCTACCATATAACAGTAGACAGTACTACCTGCTTCTGTTATCGCCGAATGTTGGGTCTTAGACAGATATGACTGAGCTACCGTATGACAGTAGACGGTACTACCTGCTTCTGTTAGCGCCGAATCTTGGGTCTTAGACAGATATGACTGAGCTACCGTATGACAGTAGACGGTACTACCTGCTTCTGTTAGCGCCGAATCTTGGGTCTTAGTCAGATATGACTGAGCTACCGTTTGACAGTAGACGGTACTACCTGCTTCTGTTAGCGCCGAATCTTGGGTCTTAGTCAGATATGACTGAGCTACCGTATGACAGTAGACGGTACTACCTGCTTCTGTTAGCGCCGAATGTTGGGCGGTGCTCACCACACTCTACACCCCGCATTGTGCCAACGGCTTCTGGCGGAAAAGCGCAGTTGGGTGGGTACACGCCTATTCCTGGTGCGAAGAGATGCAACCTAAAGACAAAATGTCATGGCAGGGAAGACCAGGCCCTAAGCCTTGGTGTAGGATCGAAGCTCCAACAGGCAGCTTTATGGATCCGGCAGCTTCGGCAGCTTGTCTTGTTCCAGATGCAATGGTGTTACCTTTCCTCTGGAGTAAACTAGACAGGTCATGAGAGGGACCATGCTGCGTGGACAACACATGGTCTCTACAATTCAGACTTTGTGCTATGGAGAGGTATAACTCCATCCCTGGTCTTGACCATGTGTTCACATGCATCCACTGTGGACGAGCATTTACAACGCGAATTGGTCTGATCAGTCACGTTCGCTACCGCCATGGATTGTAGTTATTATGCCGTTTTGAAGCACAATGTAACAAACTATCGTCTCTCAAGACGGCAAGATGCCAATGATGAATGAATACTCTTTATATGTATATGAAATTAATTGCGCTTTTACCTTCTGTAACTCGCTCTATTTATCTTCGTTTTCTGGTTTTATTTTTCTGTTTATTCTTATCATAATAATTCTTCGCAATATCTAAAGCACGTTACTCATTAAACTAACTGTGCGATTCTTTTGACAGTATGTGTTCTTTAAACAGAGAAGCCATAAACAATATGTTGTACGATTGATTGCCTGGCATATTTCCATGCATTATATCAGGTTATACTGCATGGTTATATATCATATAAGTGAATAAATGAATTTTACTTTAGCTGAGATACTTAAAACATATGGTCATAAGTATTGTTCGAATGTGGAGCATTTCTTATCCCCACCGTAATTTCAAATTTAACATGAACTCTTTCCGTTTCCACAAACCTGGTTGTAACCGCTTAATTACTAACGACTCACAATATCTGAGCAATCGTTTATTGTTCGTCCAATACGAAACACTTGTTCTTTATTAACATTATGTCCATAGTTTATAATTTATTCAGAAATCGACGAGGAGGGCGTTTTATAACCTTTCGACTGCACATGGATTCCTGAAATAAATTCCTGAATAAATCGTGCACCATATTGTTTGTGACTGCTGTGTGTAAATTCATTACGGGGATACATTGTTTCGTTTCTGTGTTCGGCGATGGCTTTGTTAGAACTATGAACAAGATTTCACTAGATCGTTAGATATATCCCATGTTGAAATATTCAATACTTCTGTTATTACCTGGATAAATAATTTACTAGATTTCTTGTTATGCATTGTTGTTATATTTTCTTTTGCATAGCATCTTATACTTCTTTCAATACTAGTGGTACTTCAGATTTGCCACTAGTCATCATCATACAGAAGGCCCTTTAGAGAATGTCGCTTTCATCCCAACCCACCGGAAAGATTCTCGATCTCTTGACAATCCCCTTGCCTTATGCATTGTAATTTTCTCAGTAATCCTGTATACTCTCGCGAGTAACGTGCGCGAGAATCGGTGGCGGTTCTAGCCGCGTCGGTAACTTAGGGGTATGTAAGCCGGTCGCTCAGAAAGCAATGGCAAACTACTGAGCGTAATCTTGCCAAGAAATCAACAATCAGCTGAAAGATGCTGATGTTGACAGCGATGTCATGTAAAGGATATACGAACAAAAAAATACATTCTAATGCCCACGTGTATGTAATGACCTGTACCCTACGTTGTGCTGTTGACCCTTGCCATTTCTTACATGAACTATGCCTTCGACTACCGTCCTTTCTAAGCCACTGTGGCATTGGATATGACCCAAGTACACGGTGTATGTTTAATGACTGTGCAGTGTTTGAAAATATTGCCGGTCCAAGTTTTGTATTTACCTGTTATGTTGCAGGAAATTTTACAGAGGATGAATACAAAACTTGGACTGGCAATATTTTCAAACACTGCACGGTCATTAAAAATACACCCTGTATTTCAGTTTCTCAGACGTCATGTCGTGTGTATTATTCATTTTTCTTCTTTGTTCAGACCTTACTAAACAGTCAAACAAAAGAACATTCCTGTACACGCCTAGATGTGTAATGGTTATATGTTGCTAGCCCTCTTAGTTTTACAGACCAATAGCAACTAAATGGGTAACCTTCTCATTATCACGCCGCCACCTTTACTTTTCAGAGCACGTCCTAATGTCCATGTTAGACAGGGCCGACCTGGAAAGCCAGATCAATTTTCAAACATCCGCCTGGTTGAACATCGGCCCAGCAGGCGAGTTTCCAGCCAATGTACTACAGCGGCTTCCTGGCCGATGCGTATTGGGCCCTAAAATCCTTGCGCTCATATACCTGTTTCGTGTATTCTGTTTATCTTTCAAATAAGGTCTTCAAATTATTCTACCTCGAGACATATGTAACGAGTCTGAAATTGTCACTTCCTGACTTATTCTTGGGAGGATAATGTGGTGGTTTCACATTTTCTTCACATCCATATATGGATGATGTTTTCTCTGTACAACTGACATCGTTTTTCCGCATTTCGGGACCAGTGAGTGCCCCGCAGGAATAAAGAGTTGTCCATTAATGGTGGATATTAGATCCTCTGATTAAACAAGGCCGGTCTCCCTGGTCTAGTAGTTACACGACTTTCTCCGTAATCCCGTATACTCTCGTGAGTGATATGACATTGCGCGAGAATCAGTAGCGGTTCTCTCCGCGTTGGTAACTGACGAGTTATGTGAGCCGGTCTGTCATAAAGCAATGGCAAACTACTGAGCGTAATCTTGCCAGGAAATCAACAATCAGCTGTAAGATGCTGACGTTGACAGCGATGTCCTGTAAAGGAAATGCGAACAAACAACAAAAAAAGATCAGACAAGAGCGCCACGCAGGGCCAAAGAATTATTGTCAACCAATACAAAACGGGTGTTTTTCGTCGACAGCTAAATGCTGAGGAAGATAGTGAGGCAGGCGTCGAGCACTTGTGGGCTGAATTGAACGATTCGATGTGAAGTGAGGATAATCCGAGATTAACCAACCAACCAAATACCTAACTAGTTTATAGCAGTTAGAATGCTGACTTCTCGTTATTGACTTGGGGACGTAAATTGCAAGTACCTCTGAAGTCGGAGTGGGTTCGCCTGATGGCGAGGGACACCGGTAATAGGGAAATCTAATCCACACGCAAATATCAGTCCCGCGCAATAGAAGTAGTAGCATATATATGGACTACGTTTGAGTTCATAGCGAGCGAATGTAAACAAAACACAAAAAAGACGCTTATAGTAAAACAAAAAAGTATGTTTAGATCCTGCTGTAAAGATAATGGATGACTGAGGAAATTTTACACTTAATGGAAACAAGAAGACTCAACAAAAATAATCCTGCCAAATATGAAGAAATTCACAGACAAGTCAGAATATTATGTAGGAAGGCAAAAGAATCATGGCTTGAGGAAAAGTGCTTAGAAATTGAAAAACAACACAACAGTCAAAATACCAAATTAGTGCACAAAAGGATTCAGGAACTTACTAATAAAAGAACAAGTACATCAACAGGCTGTCTAAGAACTAAAGATGGCAAAATCATAATAGAAAAAGATCAGATTCTACATGTATGGACAGATTATGTGAAAGACCTGTATAATGATAACAGAGAGGAACAGTATGCTATTAGATTTAATAATGAAGGACCAGCAATTTTAAAGATGGAGGTTCAAAATGTTCTTAAGCATATGAAAGCTGGCAAGGCCCCCGGTGCAGATAACATCACAACAGAAATGATTAAAGCTTTAGAAGAATTTGGACTAGAGCAAGTCACTAGACTGCTGAACACATTATATGATACTGGAGATATACCTTCTGAATTATGTAATTCTGTATTTATTGCAATCCCAAAGAAATCAGGAACCTTAGAATGTGATCAACATAGAACAATTAGTATAATGAGTCACATCACAAAGATTTTGTTACGAATTATCATGCAAAGAGTGAGGAAGAAAATACAACCTGAAATAGGGGAAGAACAATGTGGTTTTGTAGAAGGAAAGGGTACAGTAAATGCTGTGTATATGCTGCGAACAGTTATTGAACGTGCTTTAGAAGTAAACAAGGATATACATCTTTGCTTTATTGACTACACAAAGGCTTTTGATAGAGTAAGACATGTCAACATTGTGGATATGCTTGCAGATCTACAAATTGATGGGAAAGACATTAGACTTATAAAAAACATATATTGGAAACAACAAGCTGCCATAAGAATTGATAATGAAGTAGGACAATACCAACCTATTAAGAGAGGTGTTAGGCAGGGATGTGTAATGTCTCCAGATCTTTTTTCCTTATACAGTGAAAATATTTTCAGAAATGTAGAAGACCTAAATGGAATCAGCATTGGAGGACGAAACATAAATAACATTAGATATGCAGATGATACAGTATTGATTGCAGACAATGCACAGGATCTGCAACAATTAGTAGACGCTGTGGTTGTACACAGTGAGCAGCTGGGGTTGGAATTAAATTGTAGGAAGACACAGGTTATGGTCGTCACTAGGAAGAACGAAGTACCACAATGTAATATACAAGTAAATGGGAATATTCTTCAACAAGTGAATCGGTTCAATTATCTCGGAACAGTCATAACATCTGATGGCAGATGCCTTGAAGAGATTAGAACAAGAATCGCCATTGCGAAAGTAGCCTTTAGCAAGATGAAAAACATTCTGACCAATAAAATGTCAATTGAAACGAGAAAAAGAGTGTTGAGGGGATACATAGAGCCTGTTCTTTTGTATGGATGTGAAACTTGGACAATGTGCAGTCAAGCTGAAAAACATCTGATGGCTGCAGAAATGTGGTTTCTGAGGAAAATGCAAAGAATACCATGGACAGATAGAAAAACCAATGACCAAGTACTACAAGAGACAAATGAAAATCGTAGATTGATTAGAGAAATTAGACGTAGACAGTCAAAATTTTTTGGACATGTTATGAGAAGAAATGGACTGGAGAACTTGGTGACAGCTGGCAAGATCGAGGGGAACAGACCAAGAGGAAGACCGAGAGGAAAATACCTGGATGGCTTGGCCACATGGCATGGACGAGACAGGAACACTGAGCTGATCCACGACTCTGGTGATCGAGTGAAATGGCGAATCATGACCGCCCACGCTTTCCGGCATGGCACATGATTGATTGATTGTAAAGATAATAAAAACAAAAACATGTATATACCTGATCAGAACAACGGAATGAGTTAAACTTAAACAGAATGACGAGAAAAATAACAGGAAATTAAAATTGACAGTACATGTACATCACAAATAACTGTAATGGTTAGTGTTCCAGTGGATAAAAGCGCTCGCTTCTAGACTTCCAGTGAGATGACGACAGGGTAGTGGGACCGTTTCCAACACTGGTCAGTTGGACTAAAATGTTGACTTCTCGTTCCAAAAGTATTAGCAAATTCATTCATTCATTCATTCATTCATTCATTCAGTAGCGTGCCCCTTGCAGAAACTCGCTCCCTTATCAACCTTCCGGAAAACCTCTCCATCATAAGCAAGATGTCCCGCGTCCGATACACCCATCACCAGATCATCCGCCACATCCTGCACACATCTTCTCTTTGGCCTTCCTCTTCCTCTCTTCCCAGGCATATACCCCCTCCATTACTGTTCTCTCCAAACTTTCGTGACGTTTCACGTGACCAAAATATTTCAATTTTCTTTGTTTTATCGTCTTTAAATAGCCAACCTTCTCCAATATTCAGCTCTTGAAGTATGGGTGCACTTGTTCCCTTCTGTAATCAAGATATTCTTAGAACTCGTCTATAACATTTATATTCAAAGGCATGTATGCGCTGTTCAGCTGTTTAGTAAGTGTCCAGGTCTCACTGCCGTATGTTGCAATGGGAAAGATGCATGCTCTTAAAAATCAAATTTTTGTAGTTCTATCTGTCCCACTCCATAATTTATTCAGTAATAGCAAATTAATGAACGTAAATTTGCCTAGAAAAGCAATCTAGGTTAGGAGTCGATCGCATCGTCCAGCAAAGAAAAACATGCAACATTTTAAAGATGTTTATAAAGGGAAAATATGAATTTGTCTTTATCGAGCTGATACCACGGTGGCAATTCTGAAACTCTCCACCACTTTAGAGAACTTCATCACATTACACAACAATACTGCCAACCAAGTACGGGGTGTATTTTTAATGACTGTTGGGTTTTTGAAAATATTGTCATTCCAAGTTTTGTATTTACCTTTTATGTTGCATGAACTCCACCGATGGTGAATACAAACCTTGGGTTGGCAATATTTTCAAAAACCCCGAAGTCATTAAAAATACACCCTATATTCCCTTACGATTAATCCAATTTCCTGCAAACAAAATCTACACAAAGCCATCTAACTTCATTCCACAAAAACCACCCAGAAAAACATTGCCATTGATCACTGCGTCATAAACAGCTCGTCTTTCGCTCAATTATGGCTTCCGTTGACATCAATTTTTTTTTAAAACTATCTTAATCCGTAACGTTAAATATTCTGAAATCGCGACGATGAAAGGAGGAATTTTATCTGCCTGGGAAATCCATTCTATATCCCAGATTGCTCGGTCCAGTAGTCATATTTTTATGCCTCTCATTTTCTGTGGTTATCTAGCAATTTCCAAAACACTTTTTATTATCCCTCGTCCTTGATAACCTCTTTGTGGCTAATAACAAGGGGTGAATTTAATATCGTTGAGGAACGCGGTCTTAGGAACAAACAATTTCCATAACAATGTCCGTCCGTCTCTCTCTCTCTCTCTCTCTCTCTCTCTCTCTCTCTCTCTCTCTCTCTCTCTCTCTCTCTCTCCCTCTCCCTCTCTCTCTCTCTCTCTCTCTCTCTTTCTCATCCCATAATTTAATTTTCATGTCATGGACATATATCCGGATACATTGAGTTATCGAAAGCTGTCATAAATGGAGTTAAATCATACACAAACTAAAATAACAGTTTACTTCCAGATGAAAGCGACATCATTTCAAGCCTATAGGAGACTCAATGTTAAAAGCATTAAATACAAAATTATAAATGATTTCTGGGAGCATAAATGGCTAGACAAGGAACGCTCACGTATCTGCTGTGAAGAAATAATACATATAATATAGAGATATAATGACGTCAGTAGATTATATTAGCGATTCCTAAACGATAAAAGAGATTCAAACCAATGTTTTCCCGTTGATAATGTGATACGATGAAGACACAAACAATAGATTGCACAATTTATTGCCTGGCATATTTCATTGCATCTCGCCAAGTACATACTGCAGAATTCGCACAACGTTAACTAAAGCACCCTTCCAGCTGAAATATATAATACTTATTTCCAAATTATTCTGAATTGCCTACTGCGGTAATTTTAAACTGATCATTATGTCGTTTTGTGTGCACAAAGTTGGCTTTTAGATATGAATGACTATGGCTTCCGCCATTTTTAACATTCGTCCATTTTGAGCCAAACGCATTATCTCTATAAATAACAGAATACCGGACTCCGCACAAATAAAACTACTAATATATCAAAACTATCAATATATATGCCGGCTCCGTGGCTAAAGGCTCGCGAACGCGGTTCGTGAGCCGGGTACCAGGCATTCGAAGCTCAGCTGCGACTGATTTGTGCAACAGACCGTGTCGCGTTGTGTTATAACGTGCTGGTATGGGAGCCGGTCGTTCAGAAAGCAATGGCAAACTACTGAACGTAACACTTGCCTAGTACATCAACAGCAGCTGAAAAATGCTAGTGTTGACTGCAACGTCCCGTAAGGGATACGCAACTTTAAAAAAAAAAAATATCAAAAACTGGATACAAACTTTTACAGGACAAACATAGTCCATAAGCAATCAATCAGGTACCGTCACCGTAATGACGGTTGGCTGCAATCGATCTCCAACACTGTCTGTCTCTCCTCTCGATTGTACATTCTGTCAGACTGCTGTTCGTCCGTCTCTTGATATTATCTTATCACATGTACTGTTGTCTACCTCTTTCTCGCTTGCCTTTAACATTACCCGTCAGTGTGGTGTTTAAAACAGTGCTATGCCTTTTAACCTGGCCGACATATTTCACTTGCTTCTTTTTTATTTCTTTCAGCAGCCCTCTTTTCATTCCCAGTTTTTCTATAACCTCTGTATTTGATTGTTTTTGTTTCCGTGAAATACGACATACATATTCTTCTATATGTCAACATCTCTAGGGCCTCAAATAGATCCACAATAAAATCGACCAGAGATTAAATATTCATAAAAGGGGTTTCAAGAAGTCACCGAATGGGAAATGATGACAGTAGAGAAATGTGTGACGCAACAGCGGGCATTGAATTCGATGAGAGACCACAAATTGAGGGATTTGGGCATCTTAAGAGAATGATAACCGCTCAACTGCTATAAAATAATATAACCAAACAAGATCAAAGGAATAATAAGAAAGTATTATAATCAAATATGGGCGCGACGCAACCACAGCAACACATCTGTCCTTGAGTGACCAGATTATATCTATGGACTTTATATATTTACAGTGTGGATGGAGAAGATGGACTGGTGGATTTTCTGTCTTTATTAAGAACTCTCGTTTCAAACTTCAGGTTCGCTGATGACCAGGTAGGCGATTCAAACTCAACACCGGCATTAAGTTGGACTTCAAAGTTGACTTCTGGTTCAGAAAACAATGGCAACATTCTGAACGCACTATTGCCTACGAAATTAACACGGGGTTGATCGTAACGTCCTTCAATGGATATTCAACATTTTTAAACATACGTATTTCCGGATCTGAGAATTTGCCTGCAAGTATTTTCAACAATCTCGACATCAACAGCAAGTTGCGAGTCGACTCATTCAACTGAAGTTATTTTTGGTTTAATGTTTCTGTTTGTTTAATGCATCCCAGAATGTTCATTTGACAACATCTTAGTGACCCTAGTCTCTTCCGTTGGGAAAACAATTGTCAGCAAATAATTTCAATCACATTATAAACTAATTTTAGGCCAAGAGAACTTGAAATAAGAAATCAATAACGTATTTAATGTCATCATAGATAATAAATTTGTTTTTAAATAATAAGCCAAAAGTAAAGACTTCTTTTTCACACCATCAGGCGTATAAGGTATATATATATATATATATATATATATATATATATATATATATATAGTGCTAGCCCCATTGTTTTATTTATCAATCGGCACTCTACAGGCGTTGTAGTAATTAACTAGTCGGTCGCTCTTGCCCCCCAGAACATTCCCTGGTACTTATTTTAGGCTGGGTCGTTATGGTAGTTTAGATCCATTTTAAAACAAAACTAATCCACTCCTTGATGGGGATTCGAACAAATCACCCCTAGATGGTCAGGTCAGCGTGCTGGCTACTGTACTACCGAGAGCTCTTTTTTTTTTTAATGGAAGTTAACGTAATATTATATTTATCACTTATAGAGAATACTTCTAATTTTAAAATAGTTTATTCTCCTAGTGAAATTAAACAGACGCTATACACAGTATTGCACGATTTTTTTTTTTGGACTGTCATCTCGTTAGGTGCATACTACAGAGTTATATATCACATGAAGTGATTAAATGAATACTACTTTGGCCGAAATACAAAGTAATTATTCCCTGATATTGTTCTAATATAATGAACGTTATTCCCACGGAAGTCTAAAATTTAACGGGAAGTCCTTCTGTTTGCATAGAAACGGTTAGAATCGTCTAATAAATAATGCTTCGATGTATTTGAGCAGTCGATTATTGTTCGTCTTATACTTATCCAAAATGTGTTTTGTTTGTTTTATATGATTACTATAGAGCAAATGTTCCGTGATGGCCGAATATTTGACGTTTTATGACTGCAGAGGGATTCCTGAAGATTGATTAATTCTATTTTCTACTCACACTGGTATGTGTTCGGCTACTTGATTTGTTAATCGTCTTGCCGTAGTACCTATGTAAGTCGATTGGTACGCACACTGGAATTGACAAACACAGTTTGATTTGGTGTACAACGACAAAATTTTTTTAGCTGTAAACCAAACATTCTTTGCTGCTGAACCAATGATCAGCGAAATATACCAGGCAAGAAATCGTTCAATATTTTGTTTGTGGCGTTTGTGTTTTACTTCTAATTTTGTTTCATTTTTGTTTTGTAATTTAAGAGTATAAAGTCTTCCAAACAACTAAGTATTTATTAATAAATTATGGCACAATTCCATTACAATACCCTAGCGAAACATGGTCAGCCACACTACAAAGTCAAGCCACGTCATATATTCACGCCAAGTCGTGTCACATAGTCAAGCCACACCATGTCATATCACATACTCACGCAATACCATGCCGACAGACACGATACACAACGTGTCAGAGAAAAGAGAGGGGAATTTAATGACAAAAGTAACGGAAGGAGGAAAAAGTACTAACGTGAAGTGATGCTAATTGGGGAGAAACAGTCTCCTTCCTAACCCGGCATGGAACCGGCCCTAGGAAAGTCGAGAGATGGATTAGACTACCACAAGCTGTTACACCATTAGAGAAATGAAAGCCCGCCAGGAGGGCTGGTAACTGGAAATACAGATAATGAAGCGTTCGACTGAACAGTGGGAAAAGCTGATAATTACAATGCAAACTTGGATAACAGACATCGGACAAATCAGATTGTTATATAATGCAACTAGATACATGATAAATTAAGGCAAGATATGTGTATGTTATTTGAGTATGCAAGCAAACAAAGCTGACATGCACACTCACTCACATACACTCCCGTAAATTTATTCATCCATCCATCCATCCATGCATGTATGCACGCTCACACAAAGGTGCACGCATGATACATATGTACGCATGGATAAATGCATACACGTGTAGGTAGACAGACAAACAGACAGAGACTGCCAGTCAGCCAGCCAGACAGACAGACAGACATAATATATACGTATACACACACACACACACGCACACACACACACATGGCAATAAAGACGATATGTTTTCGAAATATGATTTACGACAGCATAATCATGATTATATCCTCCTGTCCATGCGTGTGTTAGCCAGACGAGGACACCAAGACTTACCTGTGCAGTCAGGAAATAATTAACTAATGTCATTGTGACTGAATAGTCCAAATTATTGTCTAAACATTGCATACCTAAATCACCGAGCGTCGGTAATCTGCTGTGTTTACTTGTAATTATCACAATTATCACACAGTACATGCTGTGTTGTCTGCTAAAGGTAAAGTTAATTGCATGTCCTATATAGGACGTCGCAGTCAACACCATCATTCTTTATTGGTTGTGATTTCTTGGCATGTTTACGTTCAGTAGTTTGCCATTTCCCCCCTGAAAAATTGGCATTCATACCATTATGTGAAAACCAGCACAAGGCGGTCTGCTTCCAAATCCCCCACTGCTGTGTTTCGAACGCGTTATGCGGGATTGAGAACTGCGTTCATAACACCTTCGTCACGGTGAGGGCTGTGTTGTCTGCTATAGAGTCTTAAATACTGTAACTCTTATCTTCGGAGGGGTGCCTCTGTGCACTTGGTTGGAGTCTCCTGACGGTGCCATACCTAAAACCTACGGAGTTAACATTACCATCATAAGCCTAATTCCAGCAAGTGCATTATGTGCTGTTCTTAAACCATGACGTGCTTACATCCTGCGAGTGATACAAACTCGGCCGCTGAGCAAGCACGGCAGGAGACTTCTGATCGTCAGAAGTTGACCTCTTCCCAGAATGTTTCAGCCATTTATCTTCCTGACACTATGTCTTCTCCTGCCCTACGCTGGAACCATGTTTCGAGACGTTGCACTGTCTTAGTGCGTGTCCCACAACTGCGAAATGTGACTTCTTCCTGGCCACCACTACTTCAGGGTGGACAGCATCTTACGCCCGGTACTGCGTATCCTCACACATATCTTAGCACCTCTTGTCAGCTTCTTCCATGGCCGTTTGCCTCTGTCGTCGCCTCGACACCGACGGTTCGCTATGCACTGGTACACGTCTTTGCTGCCATGTTGCCTTCTTTATAACCATTTCAAGGCTCACGGAGCCGCACTCCAGGACGCTGCTCATCTCCAGGAAGCCAGTTCTTCCTCTGGGCTATTTGATTGTAGGTTTGGGCTCCTCGACTGGTTCTAAAGACGTCGCTGGTTTCTGAGCTTGAAGAGGGGAAAAGCGAGTTCTGCAACAAAACCCCGCGGAGATGGTACGCTGAAGGATGACACGGGACAAGTTACTACACCAACCTCACTCGCTCCTACCCGGGCTCAGACGACCTGACAGTCAGTGCATCCGACACATTCCGAAAGATGGAAGATCTTTTGGGGCTCATTTCGATTGATGGAAGAACTTGTGGACTCATTCTGATAGATGGAAGATCTTTTGGGGCTCATTCCCATACATGGCAGATCTTTTGGACTCATTCCGATACATGAAAGATCTTTTGGACTCATTCCGATAGATGGAAGATCTTTGGGGCTCAAGTGACCTGGAAGTTAACTGACTGGACTTAAAAAGTTAAAACTCAGTCTTCTCTCTAGAGGATACACTACCAAACAACCATGTTCAAGTGATCTGCTTATCTAGGAACTATGTTATTATCACCTGTAATTTGTTTCTGTGTGAGATCTTCTTCTTCTTCTTCTTCTGCGTTTATCCGGATTTTTTTTTTTCGGATGTGACTGCGTTGTGCCTGTTTACAGCAGAGCTGCGTTCTTGCGCCGTCAGGCCGACACATCCGACTTCTGCGGGCATTTGTTGACCGGGTTAACCTTCCCGGGTGTGAGATCTTATCTGTGGCAAAGACAGACTACAACGTTCATGTTCTGGAGTCATAATTTGAGACCCACCATGAAAACGTGTTTCCTGTTCAACTCTTGCAGTCGTGTCCTTCTGTTTCGTGTTAATTGTAAGTTACGATGTCCGTCGTTATTAGTAGGACAGATGTTAAATATGCTGGAAATATTGAATAGAGACAATGAAAGACGAGGAAGACAAGGATAGAAAGCAGCAGAAGAAGGAGAAGGCGGGGGGGGGGAGGAGGAGGCAGAGGAGGAGGCAGGAAAGGAGGAGGACAAGAAGAAGAAGAAGAAGAAGAAGAAGAAGAAGAAGAAGAAGAAGAAGAAGAAGAAGAAGAAGAAGAAGAAGAAGAAGAAGAAGAAGAAGAAGAAGAAGAAGAAGAAGAAAGCTACAAACAAGAGGTAATATATGACAAATATTTAACGTATTTTAAAGAGCGCAATATAACCATCGGCAAACTTAACAAGCAAATATTATTGAAATAACGAGATATGACATTCAGAGCGTTAAAGAAAACGACAACATGACCACGATGGCTAGTTCCGCTTGTCGTTAACAGACAATAAGACACTTTTGACAAACAGCCAAGCATTTATCTTCTTATCAACATCTCGGCTGTCTGGATGGGTATTCCACAACGACGAAGCAAAGTTACCGGGCCAGAGGTATTAAATTTGTGAAGTGTTGCTTAAAACTCTGATCCCGGAGCTACGGTTTCCATGGAAATGAGTTTCTATTGTGGGTTCCTCCCCATCGGAAAAAAAAGGCCGGGGGGGGGGGAGGGGGGGTCGAGGAAATCAGAGGGAGAAGAGGAAGGGAGAAGGAATATATGAATCCCTTCGGCCCGTTGAGCTAAAAAGGGCCTAGTGAGAGGGCCAGGAATGTGAGGGAGTCGTATTGATTTTGGTGTCTCTAGGATACACACAGCGGAAATGACCCCCGTACTAGACGCGCAAGCTATTGTTTATCACGCTAGGGTAATCGTCCCTGGCCAGCTAGCACGAGGTGGCGCTGATAGTGAAATTATTTGGGCACGTCACGGGGACACCCTGGGGGTAGCTCCGTGCCTGAAGTTTGAAAATGTCATTAAAAGTCTGCGACACTTGGAGACTGTGAACTACATTAGCTTCCGCGGGCTGGGACTCTCACAGCCGTCATTATCAGTAACAATGTCCTCGCTTTGTTAACTCACTTCGAACCGCCAGGTTTGTTCAGAGATTCCGGGGCCATTCTATGACCCAATAGTATATAATTAATTGTGTGCGCATAGAATAACTAGTTTTATGTGCTTTCTGGGGGACAGCGTTGTATGCCGATATACAGGGTGTTTGTAAAGTCTCACTACACGTTGTATGTAGAACAAATTTGAAAAATGAAGTATATGACGTCATCAAATAATGTGCTACGCTGTCCATCGTAAAGCAATGTGCAGCGAATGACTGTCGTCTGCTTGAGTAATTCTTTGCTCTCCAAACAGAATATTGTTATCAACGGAAGAAAGAATGTTTTTCACATGTGTTCTACTTACAAAGTGTGGTGAGACATTACGAACGCCCGGTGTATATATATATATATATACAGTTCAGTAGGACGTAAACATTGTCTTCTCGTTCAGAAAGCAATAACAAACTACTGCATTTAAAATTGCCTGGAACATCAACCTGGCCGTTGATCACAGCTTCTTTTTAAAGGATGTGTTGGAGGGGAAAGCGGCGGGGGAGAGGGGGGGGGTTGGCATACAAGAGGAAGACAACGTTACAAGGGAATTAATATCAAGAGGTGAATTGGATTGAACATATAGGAATGCCTAAGGTCTGTTTATGCTGTACTGGACAATTTTACTTCCACTGCTTAGCCACAGCCTTATGAACAAGAAGCCATCTAAGACCATCAGACCGAAATATGGAACGAATGATTATACTGTGCCGCCGTCAAAAGAGAAGTTTAAGCACGTTTCACATTTCAGCCACGCAAACCACACAACACGCTCAGACACATGTATATACTTTTAAAAAGAATTACAAGTCCTGTGTGGGGCGTTACGTGTGGGGCGTTACGAAGTCAGTCCAGAAAGTACTGGAGATTCATTACAGGCGACTTTCAAATATAGAAAGTACCTGAGACTCATTACAGGCCATTTTCAAGGACAGACAGCATTGGAGGCTTGTTACAGGCGACTTTCACATACAGAGTTCTGGAGATTCATTACAGGCGACTTTCAAGTATAGAGATGACTGGAGGGTCATTACATGCGACTTTCAAGTACAGAGAGCACCGAAGACTCATTACAGGCGACTTTCAAGCGGAAATAAAGTAAACGCAAAGGGCCTTTTCTCACCTTGAGGCGTGCTGTGTATATGGTGCTATACCCATATTGTTTATAGACCAATGCGCATTTGAAGGATGATGTGGTCATTATGATGCCGGCCGCTCTTCCACAACATTTCCCGTACCCATTTTATAGTGGCTCGCCCAAGAAGCCCAAGCCAGGTCTCAGAGAAATCCCCGTCTCAGTGTGTCTGTGTGTGTAGTGTGTGTGTGTGTGTAAGTGTGTATGTGTGTAGTGTGTGTGTGCGAGATATGAACTTAAGCCCACCACAATCATACTACACTTGATATATCTCGCGGCCTGGCGCGCGTGTATAAGTGTGTGCACGCGCGAGACTTTCAACCAAGCCCATCACAAACATAAAACTATACTTGAAATATCTAGCATCTGAGTGTATGTGTGTGCGCGCGCGTGCGCATGTTTGCGTGTGAGAGATCTGTACCTCAGCCCCACGCAAACATGCACCGATACCTGATATGAATGGTCTGCACCTGTGACCACCACGGCCCCAGATGTACCAACTAAAACATGATACTTCCCTTGCTGCGCCTGCTACTTTTCCACACAGGTGAGAATCAATACTCGAAGATTTATTACCTGTGTATACAACGGATATTTTGGTTTTTAATTCTGGCCATCAAAGCAGCGCCAGGCGACGGAAGGAAATGATTATAATGGGAAGTAACTGTAATCATAAATAACTGCCATGGAAACGACGCGTACACAGATATCCAATCAACATCAGGAAAGCCGGCTGTAGGAGAAGCGTATCAACTTTCAATGTGGAGGTTGATGTGTGAGCTTGCGCTGACCTTGCATTTGTTTTCCACTCAGAATATGTGCGATAGGCAGATGAAACGGGGCGGGGATGGGGGAACAGAGATGGAGAGGAGGAGACAGGCAGGCAGGCAGGCAGGCAGGCAGGCAGGCAGGCAGGCAGGCAGGCAGGCAGGCAGGCAGGCAGGCAGGCAGGCAGGCAGGCAGGCAGGCAGGCAGGCAGGCAGGCAGGCAGACAGACAGACAGACAGACAGACAGACAGACAGACAGACAGACAGACAGACAGACAGACAGATAGATAGATAGATAGATAGATAGATAGATAGATAGATAGATAGATAGATAGATAGATAGATAGATAGATAGATAGATAGATAGATAGATAGATAGATAGATAGATAGATAGATAGAAAGATCGCACGACTGATGTTCTGGTGGTGATGCATGTGTGTTCCCACCGAGCGATGGATTTAAAAAAAAAGAACTGGCATGCTCCCCCAGGTTGTTATGGAATATATTTGTGTTGTAATAAATATGAAGGAAGTATCACAAAGTATACGTGTCTGTCCGGCAACAAGTAACAAAGTATACGTGTCTGTCCGGCAACAAGTAACAAAGTATACGTGTCTGTCTGGCGACAAGTAACAAAGTAATCGTCTCTGTCAGGAAACATGGTAATAATAGAGTGGAACAAAAAGACTTTCCTTGAAAATCAATACAATAACTATTTTACAATGTAGTAATAGAATGGGACGAAAAGCACGTTCCTTGAATATCAATATAATAACTATTGGACGTGGTAATAATAGAGTGGGACAAAAAGGACTTTCCTTTAATATCAATACAATAACTGTTGGACATGGTTGTAATAGAGTGGGACAAAAAGGGACTTTCCTTTAATATCAATACAACACCTATTGGATACGGTAGTAATAGAGTGGGACAAAACGGACTTTTCTTGAATATCATTACAATAACTATTGAACATTGTAGTAATAGAGTGGGCCAAAAAGAAATTTCCTTGAAAATCAATATAATAACTGTTCGACATTGTAGTAATAGAGTGGGGCAAAAAGGACTGAATATCAATTTAATAACTATTGGACATGGTAGTAATAGAGCTAAAGGCATTGTTCGTAATCCTGTATATCCATGTGGGGAAAACAGCACCTGCAAGAATAGGCAGTGGTTCGCGCCGTGCTGGTAACTTACTGGGGTATGTGAACCGGTCGTTCAGAAAGGAATGGCAAACTACTGAACGTAAAACTTACCTAGTACATCAACAGCAGCTGAAAAATGCTGGTGTTGACTGTAACGTCCTGTAAGGGATATGCAACAACAACAACAAAAAAGTAATAGAGTGGAACAATAAGGACTTTCCTTGAATGTCAAGAAAAGAGAAACAAAAGCCAAAGACAAAATTACACCAAAATGTGAGATAACAATAAAAGGGAAAATGCTTAACAAATTTCAAAAATTTCAATAGCTAGGGGCAATTAATTATAACATCAAATGGAAGATGCGTAACAGAAATTAAAAGCAGAATACACCAAGAAAAGGCTGCTTCAGAATTTAGAAAGTATCATATGCAATAAGTCACATCATTGAGTATAAGAAAAATAGTGCTGAAATGTTATATAAAACATGTCTTTCTATAAGGCGGCAAATCGTTGAACGAGAATGAACAAATTAGGAAGAACTTTGAAGCAACGGAGATGTGGTTTCTGAGACGAATGTTGCGAATATTTTGAACTGCTAAATTAACTAACAACGATAGCTTAGAAGGGGCTAATGAAAGTAGAATATTATATAAACTATAAGAAATAAACAAACAGCATTCTTTAGTCGTGAGATGAGAAGAAAGGCATCTAAGAACACCGTGACAGCTGGGAAAATAAAGAGGCAGAGGCAGACTGAGTGAAATGATGCCTGAAGGATTGAGATAATGGCATGGGGACGGGGGCATATCATCAGCAGAGTTGATCCTGAATACCAAGAACCCAGATCTATGGAGGAACTGAACGACAACACCAGTTAGTAGCGCACATGATGATGATGGTGATGATAATCCGTAATATAGTTTTCAAAAGCATGAAAATAACCCTTTATATTTTATAATAAAATACAATCGCAGGGAACAAAATCCTGCACTTAAAAACTAGCGTCCTGTAAGAATTCATAATGTAGTGCTTCCATAAGCATTCTACAAAAAAGCCAACGCCCTTTCTCAGTCGTCTTCTTTTCTGAAAGCTTTGGCTAGGCCTGTAAAATATATGGACCCAGAATGGCAAGCTGTAAATTAAATTATCGGCTCCATGAGCTGGAATTTAATGGGATCTGGCCACAAAAACACAGCAAGTGGCTAGAAGAACTGAAGTACAGGGGTATTCATTGACATGGGGTGGCATTTAGACTAAGTGGAGGCATTGATTTCCCGTGATCTCCGCATAATCCGTAATAAAGATGTGTAGCATTAACCCTTTTTGACCTAGTGGTTCAGCATGCATGGATGGCTATTCCTCGTGTGCACCAGTCAGTGTGACATGTGCGAAAATCTAATCGTCAAGTTCACCAATCAATGTGACATATGTCATTATCTATTCGTCACGTGAACCAATACATGTGACATATAACACTGGCTATTCGTCATGTGCACCAATACATGTGACATATAACATTGGCTATTTGTCATGTGCACCAATAAATGTGACATATAACACTGGCTATTCGTCATGTGCACCAATAAATGTGACATATAACACTGGCTATTCGTCATGTGCACCAATAAATGTGACATATAACACTGGCTATTCGTCATGTGCACCAATAAATGTGACATATAACACTGGCTATTTGTCATGTGCACCAATAAATGTGACATATAACACTGGTTATTTGTCATGTGCACCAATAAATGTGACAGATAACACTGGCTATTCGTCATGTGCACCAATAAATGTGACATATAACACTGGCTATTTGTCATGTGCACCAATAAATGTGACATATAACACTGGCTATTCTTCATGTGCACCAATACATGTGACATATAACACTGGCTATTTGTCATGTGCACCAATAAATGTGACAGATAACACTGGCTATTCGTCATGTGCACCAATAAATGTGACATATAACACTGGCTATTCGTCATGTGCACCAATAAATGTGACATATAACACTGGCTATTTGTCATGTGCACAAATACATGTGACAGATAACACTGGCTATTCGTCATGTGCACCAATAAATTTCACATATAACACTGGCTATTCGTCATGTGCACCAATAAATTCGACATATAACACTGGCTATTCGTCATGTGCACCAATAAATGTCACATATAACACTGGCTATTTGTCATGTGCACCAATAAATGTGACATATAACACTGGCTATTCGTCATGTGCACCAATAAGTGTGACATATAACACTGGCTATTCGTCATGTGCACCAATAAATGTGACATATAACACTGGCTATTCGTCATGTGCACCAATAAATGTCACATATAACACTGGCTATTCGTCATGTGCACCAATAAATGTCACATATAACACTGGCTATTCGTCATGTGCACCAATAAATGTCACATATAACACTGGCTATTTGTCATGTGCACCAATACATGTGACATATAACACTGGCTATTCGTCATGTACACCAATAAATGTGACATATAACACTGGCTATACGTCATGTGCACCAATAAATTCGACATATAACACTGGCTATACGTCATGTGCACCAATAAATGCGACAAGTGTGGTTCTATATGTGTCATATGTACCACTCAACCTAGGAAGAACCGCCTTCCGACGGTTGGGGGAGACGGTTGGGGGAGACGGTTGGGGGAGACCGCTGTAGCACACGTTGTATTCATTACGGACTCACGGAGTATGCTTAGTAAGGTGGAGAAAGTTATGTTTCGTGTGGAATGGCTTGCCTCGCTTCAGAGGTTACAGGCTGTGAGAATTGCATGGATTTTCTGCCCTGTTCATGCGGGAGTGTACGGGGATGAACAGGCTGATAGGCTGGCAGAGAATGCACTCCTCGGTGGTAGATTAACTATGGGCAAGGGAGAGGTGGTAGGGCGCCTGAAGAACCAGGTGGAGAAAGCGCTGGAACAGACTGAGCACCCACATGTGGAGAGAATGATATGGTGGGGTCAGCAGGGACTCTGGACGAATCTCAAAACATAGGGGGAAGACCAGGAGAACTTACAATCAGATGTAAGTTGGAACCATTAGCTATATGATTCTTCGATGGCTGTTAAACGAGGGGATGGAGCAGGTGTGCAAATAACCTGAGTGCAGTGATGTCGTTTCTTAGCTCAACTCAACTCAACCAATCAGCGTGACGTATGATTCGCTTTTCGTCATGTGTACTAACCTACGTCACGTGTGTGACTGGGCTTGCTATGTTTCGACAGAACAAGTTAAAGAAATCAGACAACGTATTTCTTTTTCACAGTGTGTGTTTATTTGATACGTATGAAAGCAACACACATGTGATTGTGTTGTTGTTGTTGTTGTTGTTGTTGTTAATGTTGGTTCGACAGTGCAGCTGCTGTGACCTTTCTGGAACTAACAGAGTAAACACTGCATTTGTGATTTTTGCATGGACTCCATAAAGTAAAAGTTGAATTATTAACACTCGCAACTTTCACGGGTCCTTCTGTTTTTTCGCCATATTCCGAGACGGCAAGTTATCCAATATTACTACCCACGAGATTAGGGGGTCGTGTGAAATTAATAAATACCAATAGTTCTTGGGAAAATCCCCAGCCCTATGCAGGAATCGTAACCGGTGCGTTCTGGGCCTGAAGCGGATATTGCAACCACTCAGCCACGACGGTCCCCTGTTAGGCTTTGCATTCACAATTGGAGACCCCCCCCCCCCCCCTCTCAGGTTTATGAACAACGTAAGTGTGCCAGGCTATAAAGCCACAGTCACTCCGCAACCTCGTCTTGTCTTATAAGTGCAACCAACTAGAACAATGAGATGCCTACAGCAGCAAAGAGATAGAGCGTCCGTCTCTAAATCAACATGTCAGCTTCGAATCCTGAAGAAAGAGCTGGACATACACCCACATTAAAATGTCAGCTTCGAATCCTGAAAAAAAAGAGAGCTGGACATACATTCACATCAAATGCCAAACAGAGCGGTGAGAAAAGGAGGAAACAGTACACTTCACGCGAGGAGCCAGCTCTGTCATTATCACTGAGTTCTGCGAGCACAAGGGTTAAATCGGGCGATAATTAAGTGTTGTCCTAATATTGAGTCGGGCCGCATCATTAAGTGGAATCTGTTATAACTTGAGGGGGGTTATGTGTTATTTGGTGGTTGTACTGATACTGGCATCTTACTGTGCTTTTACTATGCTTTGCTTTGTTTTGACATGCAATCTGATTTAATGAATTGACTTGGACGATCAGGCACCAATAGCACAATCAGAAGCAGATTTGCAAGTCCACAGAAATAGTCTACACGAAGTGTGTAAGGAACATAACATGAAAATTAGCATCAGTAAAACAGAGGTAATGACCTCAACCAAAGACGAAAAACAACTAAGATTCATCTAAACGAACACCCCCTGAAATAGGTAAAGAGCTTCAAGTACTAAGGAAGAATAATATCATCAAATGGGAAATTAAAAGACAAGATCGAAAATAGATACAATAAGGCAAACCAACTCATTGGACAAATATAACAATATTAAAGAAAAAACAATTATCAGTGGATACTAGAACAGCACTCTATAACACAATCTTCCTACGAAGTCTACGCTACCAATGCTTAACCTTGACAATGACAGAAAAGGAGAAAAGAAAAATTACAACAACGGAAACAAGATTCCTGAGAAGATTACTTAATGTATCAAGTAGAGTGAAAATAAGAAATGAAGAAATCAGGACTAAAGCGTGGGTTATAGCAGCGCTAGATTTAATAAGAAAACAAATTCAAATGGCTCGGTCACATAACTAGGCTACCAAATAACAGTGTGCCACAACAAACAATGATGTGCAGACCAAATGGAACCAGAAGAAAATACCAACCATGTAAATGAAGGACAGAGGGAATAACAGAGTCCATGAAAATCTCGATATATGAAGCCCATACACGGGCAGTCTGACCTGTTTATGCTTCACCTCGACAACACAGTGTGTGTGTATATATATATATATATTTGTGCTTCATAGATTACACGAAGGTGTTTGATGAAGTAAAACATGATGAACTGATTGAAATATTAGAAGATATCAAAATTGATGGGAAAGATGGAATAATAAGGAATATTTAATATTTACTGGAATCGGATTGCAGCAATTAAAATGGGAAATAATGGCGGCAGTTATGAACAAATAAGGATGGGAGTACGACAGGTATGTGTTTTGTCACCGAATCTCTTCTCCGTTTCTATAGCGAAGTAATAATGAGAGAGATCAAAGAGGAATACTAATCCTAGATTATCGTATACACAATCTACGCTATGCAGATGGCACAGTACTGAAAAAGGGGGGGGGGGACGAATCCAAAAGATCCACAACAATTGTAGGACATTGTAGTAATAGAGATTGCAATGAAAGGACTCTCCTTGAATATCAGGAAAACAATAGCAACGGTGATATCACAGAAAAAGTTATAAAAAAATGTGAAATAGAAATTATACATAGAAAGAGGGGGGACAGACAGACCGAAACACACACGCTTAGAGGAGAGAGAGAGAGAGAGAGAGAGAGAGAGAGAGAGAGAGAGAGAGAGAGAGAGAGAGAGAGAGAGATAGAGAGAGAGAGATGAACAGTTCCCAGACAAGGCAAACAACATACCTCGCATTTAAAGAGCATCAATCAATCTCACAAAAAGATCGGAATTAGCTTTTCCATGTACAGCCTACGTGAATAAGACAGATAGCTGGAAACTACATCATCCACATACAAAAAAATAGCTATCCTCCGGCTCGGACAGAGCAAGGAAGCATGTAAGTGCACGTATTCAGGGAGAGTCAGCCGGCGCTATAATGTCCATCTTTGTCCTAAAATCCCACTGGCTACAGAGTATTTCGCTAAGTAAGACGTCGTTAGCGACTACAGACTATTGGGAGCTGATAGGAGATGGAATCTTCTAGTTCTTGCTAGGACAAACTGTATTAAATCAGCGTATAGAGACACAATCATTGACTCGTAAAGTGGTTAGAATTGCCTGGTGTAAGATTTTCTTTCGTCAGGTCCAGTGGTTCTCAGCCAGTGGGGAGTTTCCCCCAGGGGGAAGTTTTAGGGTTTCCAGGGGGAGAGGGGAGGGGTGGAAATTAAGACCACAGATTGGCAGACTCAAAATGGCTTCAGGCACAATATCCTGGTTTATTATTGAACGTTTTTGTTTGATGAAGCACGATTTTCTGACATTCCGGTGTCCTGTATCAAGTGACAGTTCTTTGACGTATTACTACGCTATAAAATTACTCTAAGCATGTAAAGGTTATGTACAAATATGGAAGAAAATAAGGATGTTCAGATTATAGGCATGTTGTTTTGAACGCACCTTTTGAAGCTGACGATTTTGGAAAGGGGGGAATGCTTCTTCTTTCGTTCACTGGAAAGGGGGGAATGACATTCTGACATATGGTGAAAGGGTGCATGAGCCTTAAAAGGTTGAGAACCACTGGTCTAGGGTATTTATATGAGAGCTGCGGTAGTGGCTGAAAACTTGATTTTCAAGGGTTCGAATGTGCATCCAGATGGTTGTAAAATCTATCCTTGGTTCCCTGGTTGACCCAGCCCTAAAAGATACCAAGAAATGTATGGGGAAGGGCAGGCGGCCGGTGTGATATTGATCATATTACCCCTGAAGTTCCCAATGATTTATCCAAATATAGGTCTAACACCATAGAGCCAATGTGTCTGAATGCGTGTGGAAGGGTCTTTGACCGACTGACTGACTGACTGCTTGACTGATTGACTGGCTGACTGACTGACTGACTGACTGATTGAATGCTTGACTGACTGATTGACTGCTTGACTGACTGACTGACTGATTGACTGACTGACTGACTGACTGACTGACTGATTGACTGGCTGACTGACTGACTGACTGACTGACTGACTGATTGACTGCTTGACTGACTGACTGACTAACCCAACTATTTACTTTCTATATGTCCGATACTCTTTAAGGCGTGTAAAATTGTCCTTTAATGTTTTAAATTGATATTCACATACTGTTGTTGTTGCTTTTGTTTTGTTGTTGGTGTTGTAATTGTTCCTTGTGTTTTTATTGTTGGTGTTGTGGAACCCATGCTATCTGAGCTATTCACTATCGTACATCTCAAAGAATTAGGGCCGAGTTATGACTTGCTATCGAGCAACACACTCATTTCGGACGTGCTCGTGATCCCTCCAAGCTGCAAGTTTAGGATGTAGGTGTGGACTGTGTGCCGTCATCGTTGGGGAATTGCTGCGACTCTCTTGCAATCTCATAGTGAGACAATTTTGAAGTCCTCTGCAGTCTGCGTTGCAACCGACGCCTTGCTAGATCCTTCCTTCGTTAGTCTACAAGGAACTAACATGTGGAGGGGAAGGGATATCTTGGACAGTATGAACCCCGCGATGGCATATCGCCACCTCTGCATCCCTCAAAGTATGAGTATCTGTGTGTTTCTCACATTGTACTCCACAATTATTTTGCTGTCATCATCATCATCATCATCATCATCATCATCATCAATCATCAATCATCATCATCATCAAAACCACCACCATCATCATCATCATCATGCTGCAGGCCTTTGAAAAACGTTGCTCTCATCACGGCTGCCAGACAAGATTATTTACGAGTTCCCCTGCCGCATAAATTGTCATGCCCAAGGAGTCTGCAATGTCTGTGTCCATTTTAGTCTCTGTTGAAGCTTGTCCCGTCTTCCAGGAGTCATGCCTGCCGTTACTGCTCTGTGCAAACCACTGTGACATGTAATTTGGCTAAAGTATTTGCGTTTCCGAGAAATCAGGCTGTTTATCAGTCGGTTTTCTAAGATCTTGTAGAATATCAGTAGTTTCTGTTTCTTGTTCAACAATATTCTAAGAATCTTTTATTTTTCCAATGATATTCTAAGAATGTTGCTGTTTCTTGTTCCATGATATTCTAAGCATTTGTCTGTTTCTTGTTAAATGTTATTCTAAAATAAAAAATTGTCTGTAACATTTAAGCTCAGACAAACCACGTTTCTTCTTTAGTGACTGCGAAATGGCCATTGACTCCCATCAGTATACTGTCACAGGGAAGATGCATTTTCTAAAAATTGTTACATTCATTTCTCAGCCGGTGTTGTTGCTCTTAACACTATTTAGCGTCTGCATTTTTATAATTAGTCGGCATACGTCTGACTTATTTTGAACGGTCCTCACTGCTGCTGGGTATTTAAAATGTGTTACATGTTCAATTACTATATTGTTGATTGTGGTCGTTGATTTGCATACATTTTCTTCTTCGTCTTCTTCCTATACTTCTTCTTCTTCCTCCTTCTGATGAATCATAACTAGTTATGTACCTCATAGATCAGTGTATCCGATTTCGGTATGCATTTATTCAAGGTTTGCTTGCTCTAGAAAGATTCCATCCAAGGTAACGAGCTCTGTTGGTGTAATTGTATCCCTGGACATTACTTTTTTTTCACCTTTAAGTTCAGAGGAAAAAACACTTGCTTTTCACCGTGTCTATTGACAGACAGTATTGACGCTTCTAATCCCTTAGCACAATTTGAGAAGAAATCGAGTCATCTGCAAATCTAAGTTTTGGAATGGGATTTCCGCCAATTATGAAAGCATCAAAATAATCTCTGGTCTAAACTTTGTTGACAGTTTTCATTACATTGTCTGCACATGAAGAGAATGCAGCCCTGTCTTATTGCCCTAGCATCTCAAGATTCTATCTACACATCCGATGAGCGTGACACGGCTTGTCCTTCTGTAATGAAGTAAGCTAAGTAACTATTTTATATGTGCATGTATCAATGGCTGTTTGTTGTTGTATTCTGAAGATGGCTCCATTCGCAACGTCCATTTTGTCACGTGTAATTGTGTTTTTGTGAAACTTATCAACGCCACTCTAGATTTTACCCATTGTATTGTTACAGTTTAACTGCAGTTCCACTGATTTTATTTGTACCTAAAGCTAGTTTGATGTTTCACCGGCTACTCCGTTAGGTCTAGGTGCTTGTTGTTCAAGATTCCATTGGGTAAAATGCGCTGAAAAGCTCTTTTCTCTTATGATATTCCAGTTTCTGATGTTGAACGCAGCGAAAAGTCTGACTGTATTTTATGAAACAAGAATTTAGATCTTGTCTCAAAAATCGTTCGCAGGTTGAAGATATGGTTCCTGGTTCCTCCTGTATGAAACTTGTCTAAACTTATAATTCATACTATAACATACTTCTAAGATGATTCGTGTGTGGCTTTTGCTAGCAAGAATTATTAGTGCGATATTACGATAATTGGCGCACTGTTTTAAATTCACTTATTATGGACAAGGGTGTAGATTGTCTTCTTTCATGCTTTGGGCTCAACCGCGCTCTTCCAAGATGGATTATATACTAATATAAGGAAGCTTGGAGTTTAGTTGACAGTACGCAACCAACGGATTCAGTATTAAAATGTTTTGTGACGTACTAGAGAGTCTTTTTGCGTCATTCGCACTGCGAGCGCTAACAAGACAAGTCGCCTTAACCTGTCAAGAAGCCTGATACCGGGGGAAATGTCACGTTGCAAGTCCAACAACAAGAAACACGCGGTATCCAAGATGTGTAGCGTGGAAGCCGACAAGAAGAAGAACGTGGAGAGCCTACCTGCGAGCTGTAACAACGAACCTAAAACTACAGCTACTACTAAAGCTACCACGAGGGAGAAGATTGACAGCCCACCACAGATAAGACCCAAGACAGCAGAGAAGAAGGAGGAGAAAGACACCAGAGCTGGGAACACCGACTCAAAAACAGTCCGACGGGTTGTCAAGCGGATTCAAGTGGAGCTGACAGACGAAGAAATCCTGAAGCAGCTACGAGAAGAGAATCTTCACATCCGATTCTTGAAGGCGGAGCGGCTCGTCACCTACTCCAAGATGCCTACAACCTTGGCAGTGGTGACATCGGAGGGTAGCGAAATGCCGACCACAGTATCAATCAACAAGAGAATGCAGCAGCCAGAGAGATACATCCCAAGAATCACTCAATGTTCCAGATGTCAGAGGGCCGCCCACAGCATAGCAACGTGTCGCAGTAAGACGGAAATCTGCCGATACTGCGCCGATCATCACGCCTTCAAGGAGTGTCCACTGGCTAAGCTTGACACTGACTTTCGAGCACCCAACAACAAAAGAAAGTGCTCCAACTGCCTGGGCAAACATGGAACAAGATACCTGGGCTGTCCGTAGTTGCAAAGACACAGAGACGTCTTAAAGATCGCCATCATCACAAAGACACTATACAACGAAGCAATACGGAGATGCGAGACACCCACGGGTTGCTCACACGAGGAAAGAGCCCAACTGCAAAGCCAATTAGACGAGCTAAAGAAGCAAGTCAAGCTACTCCTAACACCGTCACAAACCAGCGACAATGAAAAACTGCTTGCTGAAATGAAGGAGATACAGCAAAACATCAAACAAGAGATGGAACGCATGGCCGAGATGAAGAAGGAGAACGAAGAAATCCTACAAATGATCAAGACCGAAAGAGAACTGCATAGAGCTGAAATGGAAATCTTCCAAAACCAAACCAACAGAAACCATAGAAGAACTCACAGAGAAACCGCAAGACGACAACCAAGAGATCGAGCCTGAGCCACAAACGCAACGCCAGAGGGAGACAAAGGGAAACAAATATCTCGCCAGACATCCGAAGAAAACCGAGATGAGCACCCTGATGACGGCACGGAGGGACCACGGGAACCTACCTTGGAGGAGCTACTAGCCGATGCAAGAGTGGAGGAACTCAGGCGCCAGGAATTCAAAAGGTGTTGGTACGAAAGAGAACAGAAGAAACCCAAGAAACTCAGGAGACCGATAGAATACCCAACTACATACTTGGAACGTGATTTTGCCGACTACTCGTACTACATAGAAGACGGAGAGATCAAACCATGGCTGACCGCGGAGGAAAAAATCGAAAGGCAGCAGAAAATCAAATTCGAAAGTGAAAACAAGCGCAAGGAAGAAAACGGAAACGTCGAAAAGCTCCTACAGAAACTACACAAAAAGGAAACAAAAAGACCAAATAAAAAGTCATTATAAGGACTGCACCGAGACGAGCCAGAAGACTGCACCAACAAAGAGAACCACAAGAGCAGACAAGCACAAATGATAGCCGCTGAACAACCCCCCCCCCCCCCCCCAGCTAACGTAACAGACACAAACCAACATAATCAGTCCGAGATAGGACTCACAAGACAAGAATTAGGGTAAATGAACCCACAAAAACCACGGACCTCAACAATAACCACAGCTGAAAAACGCAGGTTGAACGAGGCCGAATTTGGAATTTTTGTTTTGAAAATTGGAATTGGAATTGGAACTAGAAAGCAGTAGAGCTAGAAGACAGGGAACGTTATCTCTCGTAAGAATCTATTAGTTTGGGGTTTGCGTGGCCAAGTAGTTACATTGCCCGTCTCGCAATCCAAAAGTTGTTAGTTCGATTCCGGCCTCCGTCCTCCAGCTCAAACGTGCGATTTTATTTTTTTCTCAGACTCTAATGGTTAATTTTAAATAGACGTGATAGTCAGTTTAAAATTATCGTGGCAGACAATTCAAATTACTGTGTGAATGTGTATGTTGTATATTTCAGCTTGAAGCTTGAAGCTTTTATCTAATTGCTTCAGTTTATGTTGTGTTTTTTCTGCAGTAAATACTTGAAGAGATGCAGCGAAATTCGCCAGGCAATACATCGTCCAATCTATTGTTTGTGTCTTCATTATTAAAATATACTTGATATTATTAGCAGGCTTTCACAATACAGTCAATGCAACTCCGTCGTCTATTTCTCACCTCTTGATTAGCTGGGAAGTTTTTAATGTTTTTGTATCATCCCCTCTTTAGTAATGCCATGTTTTAACTGGGCGTTGTAAATGTTGATGTCTAGGATATATATTATGGCAGGTACAATCACTGTGACTATTCTGTGACCCCTACGTTTCCAGTCAACCACTGAGCTTCACTGAGTATCAATGACCCTGTCTTTGTTCTAGTGTTTTCCCAAAGTTAACCCCTTCCTGTTCCTCTCTCGCTGGTTGTCGTGTGTGATTACTATTCTACTAAACTTATGTCTGTCTTGACTCTTTTCCGTCCATGACAAGTAATTATATTTTACAGTTTAGTCCTTCTTTTCATATAGCAATACTGATTTGCCGTTAGAGTCAAATATTCTCAGTTTGGCGCTGACAGTAATTTCCTTTCACGTCCACAAACTTCCCAGTTAGTCAGTAATCCAGCCTCATTTATTTCCACTGCCGACCACTGTGCAGCCGTGGGCGATTATTGAACAAGTATCTTACTAGAGTGGTAACTACCATGATGGATTTTCAGGCTCGGGGCGGAGTTCAGCTCAAGGATCATTTGCTTTACGAAGACACCACAAATAGCTTGATTTGTTCACGTTAATGAGGAAAGGAGGGTGGGTGGGGAAAGGATTTCTATACTAATAATTGAACCAGGGATTTTTTAACAAGAATATTACACGGAATTGTTTCTTATACTAGCATTGAATCTCTGGTTTCTTACGTTAATATTGGACCAGGGGGTTTCTTCCTTAGGCACTGAACTCGTGGTTGCGTAACTAATATTTCAGTCCGAAGTTTCTTACATTAGCATTTAACCCAAGGTAGCTTACATTAATGATTCACATCTTTCTTTGGCATTAACCCCATGGTTGCTTAACTAATATTTTACTCCGAGGATCATTACATTAACATGTAGCCCATGGTTGCTTACATTTACTCTGATAGTGAAGCCATAGTTGCTTATGCTAATGTTTCACATCTTTCATTAGCATTGAACCCCTGGTTGCTTACACTAATATTTCACAACTTTCTTTAGCGTTGAACGAGTGCTTGATCACACTAATATTTCACACCTCACTGAACCCATGGTTGCTTACACTAATATTTACACATTACTTTAGCTCTGATCCCATGGTTGCTTACAAGTATATTTAACACCGAGGTTTTTCACTTAAAGTCATTTAAAAGTCGACAGGGTCACTTCATTGCACCGGGTTTTATTCCATATGTCTCGGTCTCTTTCCGCAGCGCGGAAAGTGTCATACAAAGCACGAACTCCGTAGCTCTAGCGACGACCCACAGGAGTCTCCGAAAAATTTCACTTGTGGACCGAAGGACGTGGCCCGTAATCGAACCCACAACCTTCGGAGCCCGAGTCAAACGGCTTGAATACTTCGCCACGGATAGCATTGAACGCTTGGCTGCTTACACCAATAGTTCACGCCAAGGTTCCTCACTCTAGCGTTGAACACCTGATTGCCTACACTAATATGTTTAACTCTGAGGTTCCTTACTGTAGCATGGACCCCTGGTTACTTAGACTTATATTTCACACCTCACTTTAGCACTGAACCTATGGCTGCTGACACTTGTATTTCACACCTCACTCTAGTATTGAAACTGGCTGCTGACACTTATATTTCACACATATTTCACACCTCACTCTAGCATTGAACCCATGGCTGCTAAAACTTATATTTCACACCTGACTCTAGTATTGAACCCCTGGCTGCTAACACTTATATTTCACATCACACTCTAGCAGTGAAACCCTAGCTGCTTAGACTTATATTTCACAACTCACTCTAACATTGAACCCTTTCCTGCTGACACTTATATTTCACACCTCACTCTAGTATTGAACCTGGCTGCTGACACTTATATTTCACACATATTTCACACCTGACTCTAGTATTGAACCCCTGGCTGCTAACACTTATATTTCACATCACACTCTAGCAGTGAAACCCTAGCTGCTTAGACTTATATTTCACAACTCACTCTAACATTGAACCCTTTCCTGCTGACACTTATATTTCACACCTCACTCTAGTATTGAACCTGGCTGCTGACACTTATATTTCACACATATTTCACACCTGACTCTAGTATTGAACCCCTGGCTGCTAACACTTATATTTCACATCACACTCTAGCAGTGAAACCCTAGCTGCTTAGACTTATATTTCACAACTCACTCTAACATTGAACCCTTTCCTGCTGACACTTATATTTCCCACCTCACTCTAGCACTGAACCCCTGGCTGCTTAGACTTACATTTAACTCCCAGGTTTTTGTACTAGTATTTAACCGATGGGTTGCTGACACTTATACTGAATCTTGAAGTTTCGCATATTAATACTGAAGCCGCTTGTTGCTTACTGTAATATAAACTTCAAGGTTCCTTATATTAGTATAGAATCCGCTCTGGAACAGCGCCTTTTGACCCAAAGCGTGGAAGAGAATAATCTACACCCGTCTCCCCAAGAAAATGAATTTAAAACGGTCCACGAATAATCGTACTCATCATCATCATGTATCATGCCGGTAAGCGTGGGCGGCCATGTTTCGCCATCTTACACGATCACCAGCGCCGTGAATCAGCTCTGTGTTCTTGTCCCAATAATGCCATTTGGTCAAGCCATCGAGATATTTACTTCTCTGCCTTCCCCTTGTTCTTTCCCTCTAAATTTTGCCAGTGATCACCAAGTTCTCTAGTTTATTTCTTCCCATAACATGTTCTCCCCCCCCCCCCCAAAAAAAAAACAACAACACTCTACGCCTAATTTTCCCAATCATTTTGCGGATTTTATTTGCCTCTTGTAGGACTTGCTCATTGTTTTTGTTTTTTTCTGTTCATGGTATTCTTTGCATTATCTTACTATGGCACTAATGAGTCATGGTAGAAAAACAAATAAAACCACGTGTGTTTAAATGCCCATACCTATTATCAGACAGCCCATCCAATTTGCTTTATTTCAGTCTAGCTTAGCCAAGTCCCAACAAAAGCGTCGATCAAGTAGAAATTTATTACTCTAGAATTAACTTGCTAGTAGGATCCACTTGGTTTCCTTTATCTTCCTGGATTCCAGAAGTCCATGGGATAAATCTATCAAATTACCCCTTCCCACATTCAGTTAGCAAATTTACTTCCTCTCTTTCGTGTGTACACGTCTAATTCCTTAACATTCAAACATTATCCTCTTCTACCTCGTCCTGGTTCCATCTTCCTTTTTCATGAATTTCAACCCCAGAGTGGCAAAGCAATCAGTAACTGTCGCGTTTGTTGCCGGCTGGTATCTATCTTCAATTTGAATTATACAGAAATACAAACGAATACGTTTTCATGTCCAACTTGGCATAGTGGGAATATAGTTAATGCCATCTTATCCTGACCAAACGGCACTCGATGAGAAAAGTATCAATCCAGCCCTTTAACTATACTCATTTCATGAGATTGGATCTTCCCATGGAGATTATGGTCAGAAAAAGAAAACAGAAAAAAAAATAATCTCGCCACAAGAGGGATTGAATCCAGGATTACTCTACCAACAGACAACTGCTCTAGCCACTATGCAGTTGCGAATCCTAACTTAAACGATGCTTATTTACTTCCATCCTATAATGTATGTAGTTCTTGTTCTCACATTTCTTCATTATTGCTCATCGTTTGTTTTATTCCTCTCCCTCTGTCTGCCTGCCTGTCCCCCCCCCCACTCCGCCCGCCCGTCCGTACGTTCGCCCGCCCGCCCGCCCGCCCGCCCGCCCGTCTGTCTGTCTGTCTGTCTGCGTGCCTGTGTATTTTAACACTCTTTCACTTTCAAAATTCGAAAAGCCGTAACGGATCCAGAATGATGGAGGAATTTGCATTGTTTTGGGAGAGGAATACAAAAGAACAATACAACAACACATAGATAACTTTATGCGCGTTATATATATATATATATATATATATATATATATATATATATATATATATATATATATATATATATATATATATATATATATATATATATATATATATATATATATACAACCAATCCTCGGTTTTGGTCGTCGATAATCCGATCGAAAACAATCGGCGAAATCCGAACCGACGAAAACCGAGACAATTATTTCCATACAAATCAATGTAAATCCTATTAATTTGTTCCAGACACTCCAAAATGCATACCAAAAACACATTGTATAGATAGTTTAGTTTAGTCGACGGATCAACATCACGGCACATGGGTGTAACCCATAAGTGCTCCGTTCTACTCCCAACTCAAGCCTGCGTCCAGAGAAACTCAGCTCAGTGCACTCCGTAGCACCGGCGAGGATACTCAATTACTTTGGCTAGATTTTTAACTCCAAATTTTGTCCGGACAGCGCCGTTAGGCTACTCTTTTTCCATTTCCAACTGCCAAGGGATTTTTTACGTGCGCATCAATACACACGGGCGTCCGATCTCACTACCCAGAGATCAGGGGAAATTTTGTTACTAGAAGTCTACGTGAAAAAATTCCGGTCCTCACCGGGGCTTGAACCCGGGTCCTCCAGCACTCGAGACGGACACCATCCTCGAGACCACTCGGCCCTCCCCCATCCCCCTACATTGTATAGAGAATAAATATCGTGTTTAGTACTATTTGTCTGCCCCAAACTTGTCCGAAATCGCACCTTCGCCGTGCCTAGTAAGTAACACTGTGTTTGCCAGTGCGCCTTTTGAATTTTTCAAACCACCCTCTGCTGGCCTTTAAATCATTAAGTACACTAGCACACGTCCCATGCATTTTCTTAATGAGATAATCAATATGATTAACTCTGAAACAGAATCGCCATCTACCTGGTTTTGATTTATCAAAATTAATAATAACTTTTCGAAATCTTCAATTGTTTGCAATCTCTGTTACGTTAGCACATTCACGCCTTTCGCTACATTAACTTCCTCTATTGCTTTCTTTTTTGCCACAACAGAACTTATAGTGGATGGCAACTACTCGTCCATGCGGTCGATTTCAGCAATCTTAATGCCGCTCTGGTATTTTTCAGTGATTTTCTTCTTCGACTCGATCGTTTTCCTCACCTCCTTCTTCGAAAGACTGCTGTCTCTGGAAACTTTCTTTGGTCCATTGATGGAGCTAACAAGAAAGGGTTAACTTACTAGCAAGTGATGCTCACACGAAAAAAACAACGCAAAACTGAGCAGAAGAACGTATGGGTTCCTTTGTTTTCATAAAAATAGTAGCGAGGTCCCGTGGGCACGCCGACAAATTCCGAGGCAATCGACAAAAACTGAGACAATCTTTTAGCGGAAAAAAAAATCGACGAAAACCGAAATCGACGAAAACCGAAGACAACGAAAACCGCAGTTTGACTCTGTGTGTGTGTGTGTGTGTGTGTGTGTGTGAGTGTGTGTGTAGAGAGAGAGAGAGAGAGAGAGAGAGAGAGAGAGAGAGAGAGAGAGAGAGAGAGAGAGAGAGAGATATGCACATTTCTATATGTATACAAGTTAAAGTACTTTAAATGCACACTCACCACTAATTCAGAGAGGGATACCAGGCAGGCCAAGAGAGATAGAGAAATACGGAAAAACACACGGATAAGTGGAAAGACAGAGCAACATGAGGCAGGCAAGTAGGCATAGACCTGTGGAGACACACACAGAGAAGACAAAGTGAGAGTTACAGACAGACATACAGACAAACATACATAGTCAGAAATAGAGACGGGCAGAAAAGTATAGAAGACGAACAGAAAGACAGAGATACGCAGATATAGAGACACGCAGAGATAGAAACGCGCAGACAAGTACAGACAGATACGTAATAAACAAACACACAGACAGAGACAAACAGATAGCCAAACAGACAAACCCCAAGTGCCTACACTTTCTATTAACACAGAAATGTCCCTACGTACACAAATAAAGAAAGTAAATCGCCTTCAACGTAGCTTTCCAAGGAAAACAACTGTCTATTTGACAACAACTTATCGTCCAGTCCGCTATCCTGAAATTATGTAGGGAACTTAAAGCATTACCCATCTCTGCCATTTCCTGAAAGTTGGGAGGACATAATTGCCCAAATATTTTAGCCACACAGTTCAAGCAATATACTGGCGACTGTTATCAGACGCGCAACGAAAGTCTGAAGTGCTGGATGCAATTTTGTGTGGTAATTTGAAACACGACATTCGACAGTGAAAGTTAACACAACACAAATTCTGGGGTGTATCTCTGCGAGGATAAATACTTTTATATGAACATTTGAACGAAGGCGACTAAGTTATGCGTCTGTTATATTTACATTAAATGTCACGGCACAAATAAATAGAAAAAAGATCTTTAGGGAGTCTCCTTGGCGAAGTGATCAAGCCGTCTGCCTCTCGCTCCGAAGGTTGTGGGTTCGATTCCGGGCTACGTCTTTCGGTTCACGAGTGCATTTTTCTGGGAGACTCCTGGGGGTCGTCGCTGGCGCTACGGAGTTCGTGCTTTGTGCGATGCTTTCGGCAGCCTGCCCTGCGAAAGAGACCGAGCCATATTTGGAAACACCCGGAGCAATGAAATCGATCCTCTCGACTTTTAAGACTTTTTTATCCTCAAATAAATAACAGACCAATTGAAAGGTGTTATTTGGCGTGAATGGTAGTTTGTGACTAGACGCAAGTGGTGAGGAAGCAACGGGTGAGGATACCGAACAAGAACTCAATATTAGAGAAAACAAATTATTAAAATAAAACAAAAAGAACTGAGGACAATAAAAAGGGTTGACATGGACAAAATGATTTAAGCGCTCGTGATTAAACTTCCAGAGCGTTGATGACGGGGTAGTGGGTTAAAGCCGCACACCGGTCAGTTGGACTTAAATGTTGACGTCTCCGTCCTTGGTATTGGGACGTAAATTACAAGTACCTCAAAAGTCGGAGTGGGTTCGCCCGATGGCGGCGGTTACTGGAAATAGTGAAAGAAAACCCGCACGTAAACATCAGTTCAGTGCACTCCCTAGTTAGCAACACGTGTATGGACCACGCTTGAGTCCAAAGCGAGCCAGCGTGGGAAAAAAAGGTGAATTAAATATTTTTGGCATATACGAGGGTAAGTTAAAAAGTAAGTCACAAATGGCTGTATAAAAATAACTAAAGATGATAACAACTTGAAACCAGTTTACTTTTATAGATACACTGTCCCTTTATTTCTCAACATAATTTCCACCAACATTGACGCACTTATCCCATCGTTTTATCAGTCCTCCCAAACCAGCTGCATAGAACTGCGTGCTCTGTTTTCTAAACCGCGTTTTCACTTCACATTCAACTTCGGCGTCACTCGTGAAATGTCTCCCGCCAAGGCGGGTTTCCTGTTTATACTGACACATGTTTGTCCCTTAAAGCGGTGCATAGCTGGGTAGAAAAAGTTACGAGAGTGAGTCAATAAGTAGGTCACATAGTTCCGTGGGACGGTAGGTCAATAAAAACTAGACCCATAATTTTATAGACCAATCAGTACTAGACCCATAGTTTCATAGACCAATATGTACTAGACGCATAGTTTTATAGACCAGTCTGTACTAGACCCATAGTTTTATAGACCAATCTGTACTAGACCCATAGTTTTATAGACCAATCTGTACTAGACCCATAGTTTTATAGACCAATCTGTCTAGACGCATAGTTTTATAGACCAATCAGTACTAGACCAGTAGTTTTATAGACCAATCTGTACTAGACCCATAGTTTTATAGACCAATCAGTACTAGACCTATAGTTTTATAGACCAGTCTGTACTAGACCCATAATGTTATAGAGCAATCAGTACTAGACCCATAGTTTTATAGACCAATCAGTACTAGACCCATAGTTTCATAGACCAATATGTACTAGACGCATAGTTTTATAGACCAGTCTGTACTAGACCCATAGTTTTATAGACCAATCTGTACTAGACCCATAGTTTTATAGACCAATCTGTACTAGACCCATAGTTTTATAGACCAATCTGTCTAGACGCATAGTTTTATAGACCAATCAGTACTAGACCAGTAGTTTTATAGACCAATCTGTACTAGATCCATAGTTTTATAGACCAATCAGTACTAGACCCATAGTTTTATAGACCAATCTGTACTAGTCCCATAGTTTTATAGACCAATCAGTACTAGCCCATAGTGTTGTAGACCAATCAGTACTAGTTCCATAGTTTTACAGACCAATGAGCACTAGACCCATAGCGTTATAGATCAATCAGTACTAGACCCATAGTTTTATAGATCAATCTGTACTAGACCCATAATGTTATAGACCAATCAGTACTAGACCCATTGTGTTATAGACCAATTAGTACTAGCCCCATAGTTTTATAGACCAATCAGTACTAGTCCTACAGTGTTATAGACCAATCAGTACTAGACCCATAGTTTTATAGACCAATCAGTACTAGACCCATAGCGTTATAGACCAATCAGTACTAGACCCATAGTTGTATAGACCAATCAGTACTAGTCGCATAGTTTTATAGTCCGATCTGCACTAGACCCATAGTTTTACAGACCAATCTGTACTAGACCCATAGTGTTGTAGCCCAATCAGTACTAGTCGCATAGTGTTATAGGCCAATCATTACCCGGTGGGTGATGAGGTCAATATCATCCCGGGCGCCTTTACTTCCCAAGATATTCTTAGTACAGGCTATCAGGCTGCGTGGGTATGGATCTCATACCATTGTATCGAAACCAACGCAATGTGTTCTTCTTCCAAATACTTACTAAATCACACATTAAGTACCACGTGGTTTATTTTTTAAAAACAATATGGGGCTACAACGTATATGTCTGAAGTAGTGGAAAACAGTCCTTGTACTTGTTTGTTTTCCTTCTGTATAAATTAGATATGATGGTATTTATCGCGCAAGACCGCATATACCCTTCTCTCCACATCAACACGTACACGGGAGATGAAATAAGCATCAATGCCAAAGAAAAGAACAAGAAACATAAAAAGAAATGACAAGGCAGACGTTCTATGTAAATTTACCCATCTGTCCCAGATGAGCTCATCAAATACGTTCTCTTCAAATACCACAAACACCTTATAAATGCATCGAGACAATGCACTTCAAGGACATCCAATCATAGTCTGGACAGAATATGCAGTTCTCCCCCGGAACACTGTCGGGAATATGCAAGAAATCCAATCGAGAACGGGACAATTTCATTCTACTTCAGCCAAGCCCTTGAACGAAAGAGAACGGAACAATTTCCACAGACACTATGTTAAGGCATCAGAAATAACATGAGATCAATAGAAACACGCCCTGGTTTCCTCCTCTGACAGAACTGTTTTGTAAATATGTTACAGAGGGAAGAAAGAAACTCCTTCATGACAGACAGATGGACTCGGTTCCCAAGAAATGTGCCCACTTTTGCTAACATTGTAATCGCACTGAAGCCGTTTAGAAAATTCAATAATAAGCGCCCCAAGGTTATTACCATCGTCATTACATTTGACTTTCGAAGAATGGTAGGTCAATATTTGGGCCCTTATTGGTCAGGCGTGTTGAGAGGTACAGGTTATTTGTGGCTACTACTTGTGTCAAACGTTATGCAGTATTTTGCATTAGTCATCATTTTAAAATTTCCCCCGTAGATATAACTTTGAAAACCAATATTGTTTTTTTCTCTCGCTCGCTCGCTTTGAACACAAGGGTAGTCCATACACGTACTACTACTTAAATTGCACGGGACTGATTTTTGCGTGTGGATTAGCTTTCCACATTACAGTGTCCCTCGTCATCAGTTGAACCCACTCCGACTTCATGGGTACTTTAATTTACTTCCCCAAGTTAAGGACGAGAAGTCAACATTTTAGTCCAATTGACCGGTGTAGGGGTTGAACCCGAAACCCCGGCATCAGTAGATAGGATGTTTAAGAAGTGTGTTCTTATCCATTCGGACTTGCTGGCCTCTAAAAGAGCAATATGAAGATGTTGTTTTTTCTTATAGTTTCATAACCTTTACAGGACGTTACAGTCAACACCAGCATTTTACTGCCGTTGTTGATGTCTTGGCAAGTTTTACGTTCAGCAGTTTGCCAATACTTTCTAAACGATCGGCTCCCATGCCAACACGTTAAAACCAGCGCGACGGGGTATGCTGCCAAATCGGTCACCGCTGTGTTTCAAATGCAGGTAAGCGGCATTACGAATCGCGTCCACAACTTCACCGCCGTGGAGAACGGCAATATGAAGTTACCAATACTTATTTACCACCGCACACAAAAGTATATGGTCCATTTTCAAGGTTTGAGGTGTATAGAATATTTGGTAAGTAGCTAAAGTACTCTTTTACACGCTTAGAGGGATACTGGCTTTATGGTTATATCATCATATTTTGAGATCGTATGTATAGTGCAGAAGTACAGATAAATCATCATTGCCTGGAGAGAATGGCGCTGCAGGGAGTGACCAGAGGATCTGGCCGACACTTAGAACTCCGAGGAAAGACCAGATTGACACATAATCATGCTGCTACTGGTACCACTAGTATCGAGACTCGTTTCTGGCTGTTGAAGATGAGGATGGGGCACGTTTGGGATGCTGTGATGTCGCTCCTTAACTCAGGTCAACTCAACTCATCATATTTCAAGAGATCAATCGAAACTCGATGGGAGATGCAGTCAACACCACACCGACCAGAAGAACATTACCCTGGTGCCCACTAGAGCTCGACTGATTTGGCAGACCAGGTCAGTTTGAAACATTCTCTCCTGTAAGGGAACTCGAACACTTGAACAAGCAAGTGTGCTAGCCCATGCGCTACTGCTCAGAGACAAAACGCTGCAGCAACAACGGGGAAATCCTCTACACGTAAAGCTCTATCTGAAGCATCCGGTCAGGTAATAGGGTCTCTTTCAGAAGGCAAGTGTTACCGCTCTATATGACAACTGACAATGTTTGTCAAATGACAAGTTTAAGACAAAACGTTATGTACGAATCTAAGACCTGTAGATTCATTGGAGTAAACAGGTAATGACATGACGGATTTGCATTAGGTTGTGAGTGGTGGGTCTTGGCATGTTCTAGTTTACTGCAAAACGAC
The DNA here is from genome assembly GCA_963921405.1 of Cepaea hortensis. Lineage (NCBI taxonomy): Eukaryota > Metazoa > Mollusca > Gastropoda > Stylommatophora > Helicidae > Cepaea > Cepaea hortensis. The sequence continues at coordinate 83,993,218 of OY992887.1, forward strand.
GCGAGAAGGCCAGTTTTCCTTCTTCTACGACTTGCCTTTCCAGACAATTCCCAGAAACTAATGAAATGATTCAGTATGCATTTTATGAGACAGGGTAGAACTCACAGCCGTGCTGATCGGAAAGAAGAGACCAGCTGCTGCTGGTAGTCAACCCTGGGCCATAATCTTGGTAAGTGTGTGAGAAGTGAAAGTAAAGTAAAGTAAAGTAAAGTAAAGTAAAGTAAAGTAAAGTAAAGTAAAGTAAAGTAAAGTAAAGTAGAGCAGAGCAGAGCAGAGTAGAGTAGAGTAGAGTAGAGTAGAGTAGAGTAGAGTAGAGTAGAGTAGAGTAGAGTAGAGTAGAGTAGAGTAGAGTAGAGTAGAGTAGAGTAGAGTAAAGTAAAGTAAAGTACTATTTTCAAGACCCATGAAGAGTATGTATTTGATACAAGCCCATATTATTAAACCAATCGACACTGGATGGGTGGTGTGGTCAGTATCACGTTGGTTGTCGTTATTTACCATAACATTTCCTGGTGAACATGTTCAATACCACAACAAACGTTTATGATTGCTTATCTGTCTGTCTGTGTAAATATATATATATATATATATATATATATATATATATATATATATATATATATATATATATATATATATATCATCTCATCTTATAATGTGCCTCTTGTACCTTGCGGTGTCGAGGTGAAGTATATACAGCGGGAGAGTGCCCACTTATGGGCTTCATGTATCGATATTCCCATGGACTCTATTATTCCCTGCCTCCATCGTTTACGTGGTCGGCCTCTTCCTCTGCTTCCCTCTGGTCTGTACATCATTGCTTGTTGTGGTATGCTGTTAGTTTGTAACCTACTTGCGTGGCCAAATCATTTGACTTGCTGCCTTCTAATAAAATCTAGTGCAGCTATAATCCCCACTTTAGTCCTGATTTCTTCATTTCTGATCTTATCTCTTCTTGATACATTGAGTATTCTTCTCAGGAATCTCATTTCTGTTGTTGTGATTTTTCTTTTCTCTTTTTCTGTCATTGTCCAGGTTTGGCATTGGTAACATAAGATCCGAAGAGAATGGTTGCTGCCTCTGAAGCGGTCTCGGCTGGCAAAGATTAGATTCATCTTCGTGCCAGGGCATGCGGGAGTACAAGGAAATGAGCGGGCTGACAAGCTCGCAGGTGAGGCTACTGTGGAGGGCGGACGCGCCATGGACCAGGCTGACATTCTGAATGCTCTACGAGAAGTGAGACTTTTGCGAGAACCAAGTGATGACTGTGAATCTACAACAATGGCCAGACTGCGAGAGCAGCAAATTAAAAGAGGGGTGGCCAAACAAGAACACTACGCAGGAAGCCAAAGAAGATTGATAAACCAACACAGAACTGGCGTCGTTAGCCGCTACACGCTGCGGGATTTGCTGAGGAGGGGATCCGAGCACTTGTGGACTGAATGGTTCGATGTGCAACGAGGATGATCTGTCGACTAACTAACTAACTAACTAACATAAGAGTTGGTAGGAAGATTGTGTTGTAAAGTGCTTTCTTAGTAGTTATTGATACATGTTTGTTCTTTAGTATTGGTGCCATTTGTAACACACACACACACACACACACATATATATATATATATATATATATATATATATATATATATATATATATATATATATATATATTTTCCTCGCATTTTCATCCTGTTTCAGGATATTGCGGTCAACACCAGCATCTTTCAGCTGTATGTTGGTTCCTAGGTTAGATTACGCCACGACTTTCTGAGCGACCGGCTCCATACTCTCATAAGTCACTGGCACGACTCGAACCACTTCTAATTCTCGTGCGCTCACGTCAACCACGAGAGTATTCGGGGTTAACGGAGAAAGCTGCTAACCCCTCGGCCAGGAAGCCGGCTAACACACACACACACACACACACGCACACACACGCACACACACACACATATATATATATATATATATATATATATATATATATATATATATATATATATATATATATATATATATATATTACACCGGTCTCTGTGGCTAAAGGACTTGCGAACGCGGTTTGCGAGCCCGTATACCCGGGTTCGAAACACGGTAGTGCTGGTTTTTTCGAAAAAGGTATAGGGCCGGTCGTTCAGAAAGCAATTGCAAACTACTGAACGTAACACTTGCCTAGTACATCAACAGCAGCTGAAAATGCTGGTGTTGACTGCAACGTCCCGTAAGGGATACCCAACAAAAAAATATATATATATTACTGGACTGAATTCGATACTGTATATTGCATAAGGTGACTATGAAAAGGCCTTTCACATAAATGACATTTTACAATTCTATCAATCAATCAATCAGGAGCCATCTCCACAATGAAGGCTGGCAACAGTGGATCTGGTCGACGCTCAACGCTCAGAGGAAAGGCGAGACGGACATATAATCAGATTGCTACTGGTACTATTGGTGTTGGAACTCTTCGCTGGCTGCTGAGGATGGGGACGGAGCGCTTATAGGAATGCCCCGAATGATGTGATGTCGATTCCTAAATCAATCAATCAATCAATCAATCACTGCCTGTCTCTGGCCTTGATTGTACATTATGTCAGTCTGCTGTTCGTCCATCTCTTCATATTATCATACTGCTTGTTTCATTGAATACCTCTTGCTCGCTTGTCTTAAATCTTAACCTCCAGTATGGTTGTAATTGTGACATGGAATACCACAGAAATGTGTGCATGAGCGCACGCTATTAAAACGATATTAACACATGTTTTCTGCAGCTTCACGTGAGAGTAATAATTGGAAACATAACTTTCACTTTAAAGTGATAGCTTCAACGGGCCATGCTTAAAGTGTTTGTTCAACTTTTGGTAGCAAATAACATTCCCAAACAGAACACGCAATTGATAATTTATCATCGCGTAATCAGAGTTTATAAATAGCTGCAGAATTTATCTGCTATTCATCAACAATTTATTTCACTCCCCTTTTGATCCGGTTTGATGTCGCGTTCTTTATTTCTGTTCTTCAAAAGATTCCCAGATGCATTGTCATTATGTTCGTTGCTTAAGCTGTAATTTACTGGAAGTCTATACAAGACTTCTACTCATTGCTGGAGATAGAGGACAGAAGAAGAAGATGAATGTAATATTGTATCCTATTGGAGCATCGGCCTTCAACCGACTTACGTCAAGCGGTTCTATCTTTAGCTCGTTCCTGCATTCCGTTTTACGTCATCTTGGTCTCTAATTATCATCGCCATCTTTGTTTATATCTTCCTCTATTTCGTTCGCCTACTGGAGGGAATTTCTAGCTGTACTATTTTCAGGGCTGTCAATGTGTGCCCCATACAACTCCAACGTCTTTCCTTTACCACTCGGTCCGATGGAATCTGCCTAGTTCTCCCTCTAGCTACTCATTATTGATTCTGTCACCATTCCATTGTAGTCCTTCTATTCGGCGTAGGCACCAATTAATGAATGCTTGAAGTTTTTTGTGTGTGATTTGTCTGTCGTCGTTCTCCACAATATTCTAAGAATGTGACTTAACAGTTAAGCTCAATAGCCGTTAATGTATTCTTTTAATGATTGCTAAACAGTCTATGTTTCTCACCGTGCATTGCTACAGGAAAGATACGACCTCAAACATTTCAGTTAATTGTTTGCTTGTATCGTGCTACAGGTTCTAGTATTTACCCTCTGCCTGGCTATGGCCTGTCTACTTCTGACTTTCTCCATTACTGATAATTATGTAGCCAAGACATTCAAAGTTTGTAACATTTTCAGTTTCTTCACTGTTCAACCTGGTTGATGGTTGGCATGCAGTTTAGTCTGATAACATTATTTTTCTTTCAATTTCATAAAATAATTTTGATTTTCACTGTGTCTAGAAAATAGAAAAGCTGTTGCATATCCTTTACAGAACGTAGCAGTCAACTACATCATTTTTTTGCTGCTAGTAATCCCTGGGCAAGTTTACGTTCAGCAGTTTGCCAATGCTTTCTAGAAAGACAGGATCAAATCGTCTACTCTGAACAGCAGGGAGAAAGTGTCACATTATACATTCAGTCTTTAAACCTGTAAGAATAATAAAGGTGACAAAGCATTCCTGAAGCACTGCTGTTCTTATTTGAAATGTATCTGTTAGTAGTCCCTCGTTATCAGTTATCAGTTGGGGTATCTTCATTGCACTCCGGACAGGTCCATAGGTGTTCAGATCCTCCTTCCCCCCCCCCCTCCCAGCATATGCATCAGCGCTCGGTGGCTAATAGTGCCAGTTCCTCGCAAACGACTGCAATGCATATCTTTATATAATGCAATAAATCAGTTACAATTTATACAGCCTCTACTGGGATATCAACTGGACCAGCACTATTCCTATCATTCGGAAGTTTGACAGCTTTTATAATTCTACGTTACATCGTTCCTCACGGCTGATATTCACTTTCACTTCTGCAGACTGGATATCTGTAGGGTCTATTAGTACGGGTCTATTCATAGGTCCCCCAAAGTATTAAGTCCTAGTATTCATTTCGTCTGTAATGTTCATGAGAATTATTTTCAAATTACTATTTTAACCAGTTCACTTACATATGTCATGGGACTGTCTTCAAAATGTAATCGCCTTAATATATAGGTTTGAAAACATACACGTTATTTACGTTTAAGAAATAACTGTGCACGGCATTCAACAAATGATAGAATCCGCGCGCAAGTACATCAATGTAATTACAAACACAACGCTCGATTGTGTGGCACCTTAATGATAAATAACATTCTCACAGGTGCCGAATCCATTTCTGTGTAACTATGTGTGCGCGCGTGTTCGTGTGTGTGTGTGTGTATGTGTGTGTGTATGTGTGTGTGTGTGTGCGTGTTCGTGTGTGTGTGTGTGTGTGTGTGTGTGTGTGTGTGTGTGTGTGTGTGTGTGTGTGTGTGTAAAAAGCCGCGGTAATGTAGTGGTCAGACGATCGCTGTCCAAGGTCGACTCAATCTAGAATGGGTACCAGGAAATGTCTTGGGAGGCAAAAGCGGCCGCTGTAGAAAATGGGAAGTGGAGGTGTGTCACAGATATGGCTTAAACGTTGTTAATATTGTAGCAGGTATGTTGTGTGCGCTGGTCTCCCTGGCGTAGGGTTTAAGAACGTTGTTCATAATCTCCTATACTCTCGTACGAAACACTGCTGCGAGAGATTCGGCAGCGGATCGCGTCGCGTTGGTTACTTACGGAGGTATGTGAGCTTGTCGTTCAGAAAGCAATGGCAAACTACTGAACGTAAAACTGACAAGACATCGACAGCAGCTGAAAAATGCTGGTGTTGACTGCAATGTCCTGTAAAGGATACGCGGGGGAAAAATGTGTGCAGTGATAACATTTCTGCGATATATAAACCCATGACAGATACGGGAAATCGCTTAAGACAATTTATCATCCCATGGCACAGAATCAGTTCACCTGGCCTTCCAGCCTGACACAGTCTTGACCTGATACAAGGAGATGTCTTGGGAATTAGTGACAGCCAGCGTGACATTGACCTCGTCAATCACCCAGGGCCGATTGGTCTTAACGCATCCCATGACGTTCAGGCGTGTAAACAGGGTCCTTCACATTCACAATAAATCAATGTCAAGCTCCGGCAGACAGGATATTGCAGATTGTAGGTCCTGAACATCGGTTTTGTATCACGGTCCAGCTAGACCAGTGTTTCTCAACCTTTTTTGGCCCGTGCCCCCCTTCACCATATTTTCAGAACGTCATTACCCCCCACCCTTCCTATCAAAAATGTGGCCCGTGCCCTCACCGTATTTTCAGAACGTCATCCCCCCCCTTTCATATTTCCTATCTAAAAATCCCCCCACCCCTACACAGTATACGTAAACATGTAAGGTAAATTTAATAGCACATACTAAAACAAGTCTAGACATCCACATAAAACATGATTTGTGGGTCTACTTACTTTATAAAATGAATTTTAGAAGGATGAGACGTACTTAACTGTAAAGTATGAAGGGAAAAACAATATCAAGTAATTGGTTCTTGTATTATTAACGCGATCTTGAAATGGTCTTCATTCCCCCCCCCCCCCTGGAAACCCTAAAAATTCCCCCCTGGGGGAGAACTCCCCACCGGTTGAGAACCACTGAGCTAGACGATTCTTCAGAGATCCGAAGAGATGAAAGTCGTTGGGTGGGGACAGCATATGCGGCGAGTCTACTATACAGTATCATCATGATTATCATCGTATCGCAGGTCCTTAGAAGTCTTTGTTATTATCACGGCCCGTCGAACAGTCTCTCCGTCTCTGATCAATTCCCCTGCCTCTGGCACCCTCATTCCCTAGGTGTCTGCAAAATCCTGCGTTCATTTCACTGCCGGTCGATCCCCACCTCTTCTAGCATGAACCATGCCTTGCATCACAGTTCTTTCCCAGCAGCTGTGGTGATTAATATGGCCACAGTATGTCATCTTGAAGCCACAGCTGCTTTTACACGTACTAGTAAAATTTGTCTTACGCGCAAAAGAACCAGAACAATTTATCCCGCACTATGAACCACCACAATTATAACCAACGCCATAAGGTTGGTTGGTTGAATGAGGTGGAAAGTTTCTTTTTTCCCCAAAAATCGGATAGATGGGTGGTAGTACGTCATCACTCCCATGTGTAAAGTTTGCCTGATAAAATACTACCCCAGAGCTTTAGAAGACTGAGGAGGTTGTATAAACACTACAATCGCAATCTATGAGAACGAACTGGAGAAAGGAAAATGAAAGCTACAGACCCCAGCATGAATGCGCAGACACGCAAAAGCCCAGAATTTTCGGTCTCAGAAGAGGGCATTTGTAGACTGAGACAGATGTCATACAAGTAAGCTAGACAGATGCCATACATGTAAGCCAGACATATGTCATACATCGTCTTCTTCTTCTTCTTCTTCTTCTTCTCCCTCTTACTCCTTCTTCTTTTTTTTTTCTCTTCATCACAAATAAAGATTGTATTATCATTTTTTTTTCTACAGGACATCGCTGTCACCACCAGCATTTTACTGCTGTTGTTGATGTCTTAGCAACTTTACGTTCAGTAGTTTACCAATGCTTTCTAAACGACCGGCTCCCATACCAATTCGTTAAAACCCAGCGCAATGCGGTCTGCTGCCTAATTGGTCTCAGCTGTGTTTCGAACGCTGGTAAGCGGGCTTGCGAATCCCGTCCGTAAGGTCTTCGCCATCGAGACGGCCATTATCACTTGCTTGGTTTATTTTCATCACTTATGTCATTACCACATGCATTCTTTTTATTTTCCTATCTAATTGTTGTGACCTCCCATCCAGAATATCAGTAGAACGCCTTTATTGTGCCATGTGTCCACCTGCGTATTGCCGCGGATAATGAATAAATTATTGATCCCAAGGGAATTTAATAATCGCTTCAGAAAGCATTTATCGGTTAAGCACACAATTTATTTGTTAGAGCATTTGTTTCCTACGCACATGTTTTATTTATAACGTGCATGATGTTATTGCAAAAACAAAGATAATGCATACAGATAAAACCACTATGGAGAACTAAATATATGTTAATGAGGAAAAATTGGAGGAGGTGGAAAATTTTGAATATCTTGGGTCATTGATTACCAACAACTGTGAGACAATGAAAGAAATTAAACGACGACTATCAATTGCTCTTCAAAGACTAAAACAACTGAATAAATTATGGAATGGTACAGACAGAACTACAAAAATTAGATGTTTAAGAGCATGCATCTTTCCCATTGCAACATACGCCTGTGAGACCTGGACACTTACTAAACAAGCTGAACAGCGCATAAATGCCTTTGAATATAAATGTTATAGACGGGTTCTAAGAATATCTTAGATAAAGAAAAGAACAAATGCATCAATACTTCAAGAGCTGAATATTGAAGAAAGTTGGCTATTAACAACGATTTAAAAAAAAAAGAAAATTAAAATATTTTGGTCACTTGAAACGTCACGAAAGTTTAGAGAGAACAATAATGGAGGGGTATATGCCTGGGAAGAGAGGAAGAGGAAGGCCAAAGAGAAGATGGGTGCAGGATGTGGCGGATGATCTCCAGATGGGTGTATCGGGCGCGGGACATCTTGCTTATGATCGAGAGATATTCCGGAAGGTTGTTATGGGAGCGAGGTTCTGCAAAGAACATGCTACTGTATGAATGAATGATGTTATTACATATCGTGTTTTAAATGTTCAGCGCGGATCGTCTGAGACACATGTAGGAATTTGTGTGTGTGTGTATGTGAGTGTGTGTGTGTGTGTGTGTGTGTCTCTCTCTCTCTCTCTCTCTCTCTCTCTCTCTCTCTCTCTCTCTCTCTCTCTCTCTCTCTCTCTCATGCGTTTTTTGTTTTGCGCTTTATCATTTATTCTTGTTTTATGTCAGTCGTACTGGCTGTTGTGATAGAAGTGTACACGGGACCGGGTTATAAACAAAACTGTTGTTTGTCAGTGTTTCCAGCATGGATCGATGAGGTCTGCACAGATTCTCCAGAATGTGTCTTGATTTCTTCTCTTTCGATCTTTGTTCGTCTAATTCAGGACAACTCTTGTTGGACATTCTCTGGAATTTGCTTTGATGCCACACACTTGCAAGAGGCAGCAGAGTCAGTGAGATCCACTCGATGAAGGTAGGGGAGAGAAAGAGAGACAGGAGAGAGGGAGAGAGGGGGAGACGGAGAGTGGAAAGAGAGTGGGAGAGAGAGGAGAGAGACAGAGAGATGGGGGGGGGAGAGGGAAAAGAGATCCGACCATATCACCCACTGAGAGCGCTGTTGTCTATAAATATATAGGTCTATTCCCATAAGCCCAATACACAGGCTTGTCCATGGGAATGGGATTCCCATGGGAATCTCATGGGAGACGTCCCGTGCGATGGGATGGGACGGGACAGCAAACATTTGTATTTTCCATGGGACACATGGGACAGTACCCATGTCATAGCAACTTTTTTTTAAAAACCTTTTAAAAGCCTTTTATTCTTCCTTTTTCTTTACATACTTGTATCCATTCTTTATCTCGTGGTGGGACACTGGATAAATTAATAAATGCTCGCATGCGATCATATTAGCAACATTTCAATGCCCATTAAAAAATTTACTCGCACTACTTTAATGAAGATGATGAATAATTCTTAAACCACATTCCGAATATTGTTCAGATTAAAGGAATTCTGTACGTACATGAGAAATTCCAAACTTATTTTACAAACTAGAAATAAATGGTGCTACATCTCATTCAACTTTGCTGTTACACTTCCTCCTAGACTATCAGTTGTACAAAGTTATTGTTGATGTTGACGAAGAAAGTTCCAGCAGCATGGTGAAGAAATATTGTCAGAACTTTCAGAAAATTATTGGAGAAAAACTTTGGCCATATTGCGGCAGTTCTTTTGGCAGTTACTGCAGCATTCCTTACTGGAGTTGACATTAAAGCCAAAATAGAAGACATGGTAAAGTCAGTTGTTACTAAGAAGAAAGGGAATGTGGACACCAATAAATGGGCCAATGATTGGATCTCTTTTTCTAAATATGTTGTTCCAACTGCTATTTCAGTCACCAAAGATTTAAATCTTTCTACTGAATCATCTGCTGTATGTGATGTAGCAGAAATTGTAGAACAAAAGCGGAAAAGTGATTTCGACTTATTTTTTGATCCTCCACCAAACAAAACATTTAAGTTTGGTGACACCAGAAGCAAATGCCTTGAGGATGAAGTCACCATGTTTCAAAAATCACGCCAACCAGCTTCACAACTATTAAATTATTGCAAAAATGAACATAGGTTTCCACTGCTAACAGCAAGTACGAAAATTGTTTTGGTCATACCAGTGTCCTCAGCGTCAGTAGAGCGCTTATTTAGTGCAGCTGGATTGTCGTTGAGTAAGTTACGAAAACGGATGTTACCAGCTCTCGTTATAAACTCTGTGTATATCAGATTTGCATGTAAGATGAAAATTGTGGAAATAGTTCAGGGATTACCTGGATTAACTGAATTATTAGAAACAGTCGATCAGCAGGAAATTGATAATGTGCTGAATGATCAGAGTGACTCGGAAACAGAATGAGAGTGTCAGAATGACACTGAATTGTCATATTTAGATTAAACTTTGTTTTAATAAAATACTCTTGAATATTAAAATTAATAAATTCTGTTGTTTTACTTGTCTCTTTGTACATGTAGTCCTATTTAGTAGACACTAACCCTAAACTTTCATTTTTTTCCCGCGTTTCCATCCTGTTTCAGGATATTGCGGTCAACATCAGCATCTTTCAGCTGTATGTTGATTCCTAGGCTAGATTACGCTTATCAGCACGCCACGACTTTCTGATCGACCAGCTCCATACTCTCATAAGTCACTGGCGCGATTCGAACCGCTTCCATTTCTCGTGCGCTCACGTCAACCACAGAGAAGGCTGCTAACTCCTCGACCAGGGAGACCGGCCCTAAACTTTCGTAAATTTCATAATTTTATTTGAACTGTATTCCATACTAATATTATCATGGGAATCCCATGGGATGGGATGGATGGGACAGGCATAAACTGCCGTGGGATGGGATGGGAATGGGACTGAAAAATGTGTCCCATGGACAAGCCTGCCAATACACCTTAGGGTCCTTCACTCACGTGATGACGTCGGTACGACAAGTGAGCCATCTGATTAACACAGAATCGCGCACGTAAAGAAATTGAACGGAAGACCACTGGACCAAGCCGTATAACTAAGTGATTACAGTAATCATCTGGGGGTACTAGCTAAACTTAAATCCGTTAACTGCGGTCAATTGTAAGAATATGTCGGGAATGCTTCAGGTTGTTGATAGACAATGTGAGACCTTAAGAACTGTGATCTATAAAATATTTGCACGGACATATCTATGACACGAAGAAACACTACAAAGAGAACTAGATGGCAAAACACTCAGAAATAGAATGAGAGATATATACTATGTTGTAGCCTAACGGCGCTGCCCGGGCAAAATTTCGAGTTAAAAATCTACCCAAAGTATTTCAGGATCCTCGCCGATGCAACGGAGTTCGTGCATTGAGGTGAGTTTCTTCAGACTCAGGTTTGAGTTAGGAGGAAAACGGAGCACTTATGGTTAAACCGTGTGCCGTGATGTTGATCCAACGACTAAACTAAACTAAACTATATCATCTAGGACATTGTGAGACCATGACTAGATGGTACAATACTCAGAAATAGAATAAGAGATATCAACCAGGACATTGTGAGACCATGACTAGATGGTACAATACTCAGAAATAGAGTAAGAGATATCAACCAGGACATTGTGAGACCATGACTAGATGGTACAATACTCAGAAATAGAGTAAGAGATATCAACCAGGACATTGTGAGACCATGACTAGATGGTACAATACTCAGAAATAGAGTAAGAGATATCAACCAGGACATTGTGAGACCATGACTAGATGGTACAATACTCAGAAATAGAGTAAGAGATATCAACCAGGACATTGTGAGACCATGACTAGATGGTACAATACTCAGAAATAGAGTAAGAGATATCAACCAGGACATTGTGAGACCATGACTAGATGGTACAATACTCAGAAATAGAGTAATAGATATCAACCAGGACATTGTGAGACCATGACTAGATGGTACAATACTCAGAAATAAAATAAGAGATATCAACCAGGACATTGTGAGATCATGACTAGATGGTACAATACTCAGAAATAGAATAAGAGATATCAACCAGGACATTGTGAGACCATGACTAGATGGTACAATACTCAGAAATAGAGTAAGAGATATCAACCAGGACATTGTGAGACCATGACTAGATGGTACAATACTCAGAAATAGAGTAAGAGATATCAACCAGGACATTGTGAGACCATGACTAGATGGTACAATACTCAGAAATAGAATAAGAGATATCAACCAGGACATTGTGAGATCATGACTAGATGGTACAATACTCAGAAATAGAATAAGAGATATCAACCAGGACATTGTGAGACCATGACTAGATGGTACAATACTCAGAAATAGAGTAAGAGATATCAACCAGGACATTGTGAGACCATGACTAGATGGTACAATACTCAGAAATAGAGTAAGAGATATCAACCAGGACATTGTGAGACCATGACTAGATGGTACAATACTCAGAAATAGAGTAAGAGATATCAACCAGGACATTGTGAGACCATGACTAGATGGTACAATACTCAGAAATAGAGTAAGAGATATCAACCAGGACATTGTGAGACCATGACTAGATGGTACAATACTCAGAAATAGAGTAAGAGATATCAACCAGGACATTGTGAGACCATGACTTGATGGTACAATACTCAGAAATAGAGTAAGAGATATCAACCAGGACATTGTGAGACCATGACTAGATGGTACAATACTCAGAAATAAAATAAGAGATATCAACCAGGACATTGTGAGATCATGACTAGATGGTACAATACTCAGAAATAGAGTAAGAGATATCAACTAGGACATTGTGAGACCATGACTAGATGGTACAATACTCAGAAATAGAGTAATAGATATCAACCAGGACATTGTGAGACCATGACTAGATGGTACAATACTCAGAAATAAAATAAGAGATATCAACCAGGACATTGTGAGATCATGACTAGATGGTACAATACTCAGAAATAGAGTAAGAGATATCAACTAAACAATATAAAATGACACAAAGTAGTGCAACTTTACATAAGAGAATTACGACACACACGGGACGTTGCGGCGATTAGCCTTCATCAGCAAACAAACACATTCACAAAACACAACATATAGTCACGGAGATCTCCTGTGACTACATTAAAACGTGACGACAGGACGATAAGAATAAAATGATGAAAAAACGAAACCAATAAAGAGAAAATGAAAGTAGGAAAAAAATTTCCTACTATCCTCAGAATTCCGAGCTGTGTATGTAAGAGATATCACCTATGACATTGTGAGAACATGCCCCAGTGGCTGTAATTTTTTTTTTATTCTAATGTTTTTATTTTATCTTGTCTTAATAGTGTACGTAGGGAGTCGAGGTGACGCTGTGGCTATCATGTTTGTCTGCCGTCCTGGTGATCATATGTTCGAATCTCTATTGAGGGGAAGATATATACACTCAGTTGACGTAGCTGACCAAGTATAAAATAGATTTCAGGAAATATTCTCGGAAGTAAAAGTCGGCCGGGTTGATGTGTGTGTATAATGTACAAGGAAATAGCACCTTATAACAAAATAACGGAACAGCGTAGAAAATGGTCATGTACATTTACTTAACAGTGTACGTAACTGCACGAACGATAGGAATTTCAAGTTGGAGGAAAAGACAGTTTAAGAAGTTTAGCGGTAAGTCTGGACACTAAGTCAAATGGGAACAATGTATCAAATGGCAACAATGCATTTAAGATTACAACAGATCCAAGGCTAATAACAGATTCATAAAACGATGATGTAACGGCCTAGTCAGTTAATGGGGACAGATAAATCACGTGTCAGAAATTAAAACACAATGTTTTCCCGCTGTGAATTTGAATAATGAAGACACAAACATACCGCACAATTTATTCCCATGCATATTTCGTTCTATCTCGTCAGGTGCGTACTTTGGAAATAATGCCTTGCAATTGTCTATGGGAGGACTCAGGGGCACTTATGGAAATATCGTGGGCACAAACGTTAAATCTAACATACTGACAAACGGACAGGCCCACAGTCACATAAAGGTATAAATTGTGGCGGGTGAAAAAAAAAAAACAATGCCTTTAAATTTCCGACAAGAACTATAAGTTAAAAGGCAGACACTTGGATCCAGCCAGTATTTACCGCTTCGTTACTGAAGAGAACACGTCTGGCAATAAAGTGAATTGGTGCAGTTAAGAGGAGGGAATAGAAAGACACTAAAAATTACTTCACTAACCGTTCGACACTTAACCAGCTAAATCGATATTCATAAATGTAGACAACAAAGCGGGCAGAGACGGTGTCTAATATAATTTGGAAGCTGTGTAAATTGAGACGTCTGCAGAAAGGAGCTGGGGGTATTTGGGGAATATACCGAAAAGTCCACAGTAGCAGAGGGCCAGATTTCTGAATGGTGTAAGCAGATAGGGGGCGCGTTAGTGAATTTATTAGGGAGCTGCACTGATAAGGTCATGAGTTCGGTCGGATGAAGGTTCGACGCCTAGTCCCGTCGGCTGAGAAGTGAGAAAAGACTGGCCATCTATCCTCTCTGCATTAAGGCCTTTAAAATGTGATGGCCTTATCACATCACAGATTTATAGCAGGAAACTACTTCAGAATAAATGAAAATTGTGTTATAAACAGATGAAATAAACGACGCTATAAAATTATTTATGCACATGCAGGCCTGTATAACTAAGCAAGACTACACATATCAATGAGGTATAGTGGGGAAATTGTGTTTTGTTTCACGTTTTCTTCCCTTTCTTATTTCATCCTTTAATCCCCAAATTGGGGTCTAAGCCCTCATACATCTCACGCCATCATATCCTTAGTTATCCCAAGCAACTGCATCAATATCCTCCCCATCATATTTATTTCTGTTTCTTTAGATCTTCCTCTATTTCTGTGAATTCCAGACAACGGTATTTCTAGTTTTACTATTCACAACAGAGATTAAGAGCTGAATAGGGCAAACAAAGGCTGCATTTCAGAAAATGAAGAGTATCCTATTCAATAAGTCACTATTATTGAATGTAAGAAAGAGAGTGCTAAAGTGCTATATAGAACCTGTATTGCTGTATGGCTGTGAATCTTGGAATGTAAATGAACAAAATAAGGAAGAACTTAGGAGTAACAGAGATGTTGTTCCTGAGACAAATGTTGCGAATTCCTTAGACTGCCAGAGTAACTAACAACGTCTGCCTGAACGAGGTTAATGAAACTATAATATTATATACAACAATAAGGAAGAGACAAACAGCTTTCTTTGGTCGTGCGATGAGAAGAGAGGCATTGGAGAACATTGTGACAACTGGAAAGATCGTTGGCGGAAGAGAGAGAGAGAGAAGGAGAGGCAGACCAAGAGAAATGATGCTGGACGGATTGAGACGGTGGCATGGGGGAATATCATCAGCAGAGTTGATCCAAAAAACCAAAGACCAAGATCTATGGAAAGTCATGAACTCCTACGCCAGCCGGCACTTGATGATGATGAGGAGGAGGAGGAGGAGGAGGGAGGAGGGAGGAGGGAGGGAGGGAGGGAGGAGGAGGAGGAGGAGGACGACGACGACGACGACGACGACGACGACGACGACGACGACGACGACGACGACGACGACGACGACGACAGCGATCGTCTTGTCCTCGTGTCTGGGTCGCCGGCAACCTTACCTTTCAGAAATGTTTCTTGGAGCTGTTGTGTGAGGCCCAGTCGGCTCCATCGCCACGTCCTCGAGAGATACTCTTCATTGTAGGAAGATCTAAACTTAAAGCCACTGTGTTGCCAGGTCAGTGAGCTAGCCACAGGCTACCACGACAAGACCTTAACAACTGGTGTATTTCCCTCTGGATTCTGATGTAGTGTGTCGAACATTATGTTTAAAAGCACCCTTTAAAGATAAGGGCGAACAACTAGCCCCGATGGTTAAAAGTCCCGTGCCAGTTAAATCGAATAGGCTACCCCGGGAAGGTTAATCAGGTCAATAAATGCCCGCAGTAGTCGGATGTGTCGGCCTAACAGCGCAGGAACGCAGGCACAACGCAATCACGTCCGAAAACACTCTCTGGATGAACGCAGAAGAAAAGAAGAAGAAGAAGAAGAAGAAGAAGAAGAAGAAGAAGAAGAAGAAGAAGAAGAAGAAGAAGAAGAAGAAGAAGAAGAAGAAGAAGAAGAAGAATAGGTTACTGCCAGGTTAAATTTAAAATCAAAACACCTACCCACGAACAAGAATATAGAGGATGCGTGATTCCGACATACACAGATCTTGGTCCTCGTTGGTGTTATAGATTTCGAGCAGTGTGTTGTGATTCTCCTGGTGTGGTCCATGGGACGAGACTGATGCTCGTAAGGGAGTGTCAAAGTGCATTGGAAATGAGCTTTTACAAACAATCAAAGCAAATTAACTTCTAGCACGGAAATTAAGAAGAAACAAAGAACGAAATGGCAACCCCGAGGAAGGAAGGCTTGTCATAGTAACTGGGTCAATTTTGAAGATAAGTCATCATTATTAGGTGGCAGGGTCTTTACAGAACATCGATCTCACCGCGGCTGCCTAAAAGATTCGTGATCTTTTGTGAGTTGCGATGCGGGATGAAGCATCATGCATGTCTATAACCCAGGTGTCTTCAAAGCCCCGCTGATCGATCCTGTTCTCTACTTCTGGAAATCAAGCCTTCCATTCTGTAACATGTTGCCCAACCACTGTGACATTTAATATGCCACGGATATTTTTCCCGAGGCAAAATGATATAGCGCGTATTTTTTATGACGGTGCAGTGTTTGAAAATATTGCCGGTCCAAGTTGTGTATTTACCTTCTGTAAAGTTCATGCATCATAATAGGTAAATACAAAACTTGGACCGGCAATATTTTCAAAAACTTCACGGTCATTAAAAATACACCCTGCATTTATGAGCCAGTTGACAACGATATTAAAACATTGTAGAATGTCAATATTGTTATTCTTCTTAGTCCACTTTATTATAAGAACGATTCTATAACATTTAAAGGTTCAACTGCACAGATTTTCAATTTGGTAATGAAAAGCAATGAGTTAAGTACTTTGACAACTTGATTACTGCAGATAGAACTGACAGAGGATGAATTAACGAGGTTAAATGGAAATTAGCTCAACGAACAGAAGCATCCTATACGATGGAACAGAATCTTGCAACACATAATTCTCATTGGAGGAGAGAAGGCGGGTTGAGAGGAGGTATATAAAGCCAGTCCAGTCGCAGGATTGTGAATCATCGTCAGTCAGCCGTTTCGGACGAAACTACTTGGTATCTGCAGATTTGTGGCTCTGTAGAAGAACGCTGCGAACACCATGGAGAGACTTTTACAAAGTATAAGGGTGGCATCTGCAGAGAAAGCAATTTACGAAAAGCAATTTACGAAACGCATTGCTTCAACACTTTGATAATCCATAATCTTTGGACACATCATAAGACGCGGGAAACTGGTAAATGTCTCACGGGAAAGTTCTAGGGGAAGAGAGACAGCAGAAGGTTGAGACAACAAAATTTCCCACAAACTGACATCGCAACTTGGGGACACGTCTGTATTGTACTTTACTAGCTGTGACCTGAGACAGGCGTCTTGTGAATGCATCACCACATACGTCACACTGGCATACGCATACGAAGGTGTGTAAGTACTTGCTACAGTTTGTATTCAGTAAAAAAAAAAAAAAACATAAAAGGAACCTGTTTACACGTGTATCGGACATACGGTGCTAGCCCTAAATTTGAATGGACTAACCGACATACGCCGTGGCTAAGAACTTGCGGACGCGATTCATGAGCCCGCTTGCCCGAGTTCGAAACACGGCTACGAAAGATTTGGCAACAGATCGCGTTGCGCTGGGTTTTAACTAATTGGTTTGGGAGCCGGTCGTTCAGAAAGCAATGGCAAACTACTGAATGTAACCTTGCCAAGACATCAACGACAGCAGTAAAATGCTAGTGTTGACAGCGATATCCTGTAAAAAGGTACACACCCCCCCCCCTCCCCAAAAAAAAAATCGACACACAATGAGTGATATGAGCAAAGTCACAAGATAAGAGAGATGGGGATTGAGAGAGTGCATGCATCACTCAGGTAATAAGAGAGTGAGATGGGGTATGAGGAGATGGATTAATTAGTCAACCAGTTAATTATTGACGGAAGTTGGGATTGTGGGAATACATGTATCAAGAAGTCGGTCAATCAGTCAAAGCGTGGGCTATAGACAGACAGAGACAGAGGGACAGAGACAGGGGGACAGGCAGAGAGATACAGCAAGACAGAGCCAGGGAGAGACAGAGAGGCAGGGCCAAAGAGAGAGGCAGAGAAAGAGGCAAAGCCAGAGAGGGACAGCGACTGTGAGAGACAGAAAAAAAGGAAAAGAGAAAGAAAGAGATTCAGAGAGAGAGAGAGAGAGAGAGAGAGAGAGAGAGAGAGAGAGAGAGAGAGAAAACAATAACGGGGAGGGGGGTGGCAGAGAGACATAGTTGAGAGAGAGGTTGGGGAGACAGAATGATACAAAGGGAGAGACTGAGAAAGACAGAATGAGAGACAGAGACTGCGAGACAGAGGCAGAGAGAGACATGCGGAGAGACAGGCAGGGACAGATAGAAAGAGAGCGTGAGAGGCAGAGAGAGACAAAGAGAGAGAGTGAGAGAGAGAGGGAGAGAGAGTGAGAGAGAGAAAGAGAGAGAGACAGAGAGAGACAGAGAGACAGAGAGAGAGACAGAGAGAGAGACAGAGAGAGAGAGAGAGAGAGAGAGAGAGAGAGAGAGAGAGAGAGAGAGAGAGAGAGAGAGAAACCTCTAGGCCTGGTCATACCAAGAGTAAATGCCAAAGACAGACATAAAGGCAGTCGATTACACGCTGAGATTGCCCTGTCAAACGAGAGACTCTGGACAGGCCTATTGTGCGCCTGTCAATATTCATTCGATCCACGTGCCTGGAAGAAGAATGCCTGCCTATATCTTCATTCTGACTGACAAAACAGAAGAAAGGAGAGAGAGAGAGAGAGAGAGAGAGAGAGAGAGAGAGAGAGAGAGAGAGAGAGAGAGACAGACAGACAGACAGACAGACAGCCAGACAGACAGAGAGACAGGCAGAGAGAGAGACACAGAGAGAGACAGAGAGAGAGAGAGAGAGAGAGACAGAGAGACAGAGAGGTGGAGAGAGAGACAGAGAGAGAGAGAGACAGAGAGAGAGGGAGAGAGAGACAGAGAGAGACAGAGAGAGAGAGACAGAGACAGAGAGAGACAGAGAGAGAGAGAGAGAGAGAGAGAGAGAATAATATATGTTCAGACAGCGAGGAGGAAGAGCGGATGGCCACATTAAAGATTATTTATCACATCAGAAACACCGCCATGACTTGCATACACCTGGGGCTAGGCTGAGGCACATTGATTAGAATAAGATATGTATCCTATTCCCTTGAGTTGTGTGTGCTGGAGGGCATCAGAATGCACAACCACATTCCACAGCCAACAGGGTTACGAAGGAAAATGAACTTTATTTTCACAGGGTTAAAAATTGAGCACCCAGGCCCGTTTAATATTCTGCCATTATTTTCTTTCTCCTCTTTCATATATTATTTTCATATATCATTTGGACAACAACAACAACAACAACAACAACAACAACAACAACAACAACAACAACAACAACAACAACAACAGCAGCAGCAGCAGCAGCAGCAGTAGCAGCACCAACAACAACAACAACGATATACGCATTTTTAACGGCGTGGAAATGTACAAACATATATCGTACAGCAGGTAGGAGAATGAATAGTATATTAGGATGCTTTATTAAAGTAAGCTGTACTATATATCCACATAGTTTGCGATTTTTCTTCTTCTTCTTCTTCTTCTTCTTCTTCTTCTTCTTCTTCTTCTTCTTTCTTCTTCTTCTGCTGCTAATGCTGCTGCTGCTGCTGCTGCTGCTGCTGCTGCTGCTGCTGCTGCTGCTTCTTATTCTTCTTCTTCTGGTCTCTGTCTCCCATCGATGCATAGACCCTCACACAACTCACCCTACACCATCATGTGTTTAGCTATCTCATACAGCTCTGCCATTATTCTTCCCATATTGTTCATTGGCTGAATTATGATGTTTTCGTTATCTCGGAACTTTCCATGAGTAGATGCATTTTTTTTCACTAAAGTGTTTCTACGGGATCGGGAAGGCAGCCGCAAACCCAACAATCTTTCGCTCCTATTACGCCCTGTTTGGTAGGATACTATTCTTCGCTGCCTTTAAGGGTCTCGGTATCACACGGGCGGTATCCCCTTTAGTCGGTTGTTACGACGTGCATGGTAGGTTGTAGTGTTAGCATCCTTTGCTTATCTTTAGGATCCCGTTAACATACAGGCGAAACCACTTAGTCGCCTCTTACGAGGTGTATGGTAAGAGATAATCGGGCAGTGTTAATATTCTTTCTCCCCTTTAGGGTTTCCCGTTAACAAACAAATCGATACCCCTTTGGATGCCTCTTACGACACGTATGGTTGATTGTAGTGTTAACATTCTTTGCTTCTATTTAGGGTCCCAGTAACACATGGAGGTGTATAGGACCTGGTGGTGATCTTTTTTGTTTTTTTTTGCCCGTTCGCTTTGAACTCGAGTGTAGTCCAAACCGTGCTACTACTACTACTAGTTGCTACTTCTAGTGAATGCAGTGGGATGACGTTTGCTTGTGGATTAGCTCTCCCTATTACCCGTGTCCCTCGCCATCAGGCAAACCCACTCCGACTTCTGAGGTACTTGTAATTTACGTCCGCAAGTCGAAGACGAGAATTCAACATGTTAGTCCAACTGACCGGTGTAGGGGTTGAACCCGCTACCTCGGCATCAGCACACCGGATGTTTAAGAAGGAGCGCCATTATCCATTCGACTAGGCAGACCGCCTCTAAGCATAACAACAGAGAGCACTTTCAGCTCATCTCAACTACTTAAAATTGTAACAACACTTAGGGCGAAAGATTTCCTTCCTTCCTTCCTCTCTTGTTATCAATGTGGGACTGGGCCCCTATCAACGTCCTAATAGAGAAAGCCAGCGCATGTGATATTAAATGCGTCTGAAAGGCTGCGAGGGGTTTCCAATACAGGCAAAATAAGAAAACATAAGACTTTTGACAGGCATCAGATCGTGCAACGAGGGTTTGAACAGCACGCTTGTCAGTCGGCCTGGTGACTGTGTTCGAAACCCAACCGAGGCGAATATTTGTGTTTCACTGAACCAGGTCGACCCAATCTAAAATAGGTACCCAAGGATTTCATGGGCAGTAAAGGCGGTCGGCGTGATGCTGATGCCTCCTCCAAAGGAGTGCCGATCTGTCAAAAAATATGAAGTTAGCCATACAGTTCATGGCGTTAACAGGGATACTTTTACTTTGTTGTTGTTTTTTTCTTTTTCTTTTTTTTTTTTCTTTTTTGTTTTTTCATCAGGCATGGAAGTCACGAGGAGACAACACATTGAGTTGTTAGACATCTGATGATAACTAAACCCGACCATGAGCTATGGGGCTGGAGAGGTCAAACATGGAGAAAAACCCGAGAGTAGTGTAATTAGTAAAGCCTTTGTCTGGAGTCAACAAACCCAAAGCAATAGAATAGGACCTAAACACTCATACATAAAGTAACAATATGGGAAGAATACAGAAAAAGCTGCATAGGATAGCTTGAGATAGGAAAGCTTGGGGTGAGTTGATGGGGGGGGGGGGGGGGGGGCTTATGTCCCTATGGGGGATAGAGGGCAGAAGAAGAGGAGAAGCAGCAGGAGGCGGAGGAAAAGAAGTAGTAGTAGAAGAAGAAGAAGAAGAAGAAGAAGAAGAAGAAGAAGAAGAAGAAGAAGAAGAAGAAGAAGAAGAAGAAGAAGAAGAAGAAGAAGAAGAAGAAGAAGAAGAAGAAGAAGAAGAAGAAGAAGAAGAAGAAGACAACGCCGGAGGAGGAGGAGAACGAGGAGGGGGGTGGAAGAGGAGGAGGAGGAGGAAGAAGAAGAAGAAGAAGAAGAAGAAGAAGAAGAAGAAGAAGAAGAAGAAGAAGAAGAAGAAGAAGAAGAAGAAGAAGAAGAAGAAGAAGAAGAAGAAGAAGAAGAAGAAGAAGAAGAAGAAGAAGAAGAAGAAGAAGAATCTATAACAGCATACAAGATATCTGGATATAGAGATAGAGGAAGACTAAGGAAACAATGATAAGACTCGCGTACACTAAAAAAAAACAAAAACAGATACATCTCAAAGAACTCAACACATCTGGCCTTTGAACTCAGGTTACCTATGTGCTTAAAAATACATGTATAGTATAAAAAGGGACATAATCCTCAACGGGCTAACCATTGGATGTTAGTTGTCTTCCCTACTTCTTCTATGACCTAGAAAACCATTGCTGCATATTGTATGTTTATGTCCATGTGTCCATGTCAATTTTAACAAGTCGCTTCCATGCGAATCCAAACACATGGCCAGCGGACCGGCAGGTATATATGCTGGCCACTACACTACCGCGACCTCCTTCCAAACAGCGGCGATGGTGTTAAATTACTTGGGGATCACAGACACATTTGCAAATTAACAGTGTCATTTTTGTGCTCTGGGATTTCGACATCTCCAGGACGGAAGCTTAAAACATTAAGCTACTTTTTTGTAGGAAATAAAAACAATTAGGTATGTGCAGCTCCTGCGAAAAAGTGAGAGATATTAAACAGTGTACATACCTTACAACGAGCTCCACAATGGTGAACATAAATCAAAGAATGGGGGGGGGGGTGAATTTAAAACTAATAATAAATTAAACAATAGAAATAAGTAAACTGCGACACAACAAACGACGTTTCGATTATAATAATCTTCATTAGAAACGGAACAACACAAGCAGATCTACATAAAAGCATTAAATTATACAATTTAATAATATTCAACTCAGTACACGAACTTCTGTAGTTGTCTTTCTTTTTTATGTTTTTAATGTATCTGTGTCAGTGTGCTGACGAAGGGTTTCTCACCGGAACGTAAATTCGGTCACTCGTTTTGTGTTCTTGTAAACTGAGCAGTTCCACTCTACGTTTTCGTTGACCTACTCTCTGCACTTTTACAGCTTTACGGCAGCTTAACTCATTTCTCGTCGTCATACTTTTTAATAGGCTAAGTGCACAGCGGAAACGAGCACCAGATAGCCAGATGTTTTTAATATACTCTGACATAAGTGCAAATTGTAAAAGTTTGTAAGAGAAAAATTAACCGATGTTTGGGATTCAAAAGGACGAGCTTATTTCATACTCACCACGCGTTCCTTGAGAGTCAAACAGTTAAGTAAAGTATACGAAATTGATGTGGAGAAATAAATGCAGCTTTGGTGAATGCTTTAGACGGGCCAAAGCCGCTATATTAATAGTGTGTGGTGCTTTCGATCTTAAACGTGTAGTTAAGTTCCTTGGTGCTGAAAGAGAAAGCAAGGCTGTCCTGCTGGTGCAGGGAGTTCGTGTACTGAGCTAAACATTTTCCTTGCGGGGAGACTAACGCACTAAGTAACGAACTATTAAGTTACGGGTGTTAATTAAAAGTGTTGCTTTGCAAGCAGAAAAAGCAATGCCACGGCCACAGAAAACTAAACAACCAGGAACATCTGGAAAGTAGAATTCAAACTAAGACTGGTAGACCAGTCACATTTCGAGCCAACTCATCATCGTCGTCATGTGCCTTGCCAGCTGGCCTAGGCATTCATGTCTTTCCACAGATCTCGATCCTTCGAGCCCTGGATCAACTCTGCTGATGATATTCTTTCAAGCCACTGTTTCAGTCCATGCCTCTGTCTATTTTCCCACCTATCTTTCCAGTTGTCACGATATTATTCAATGCCCCTTTTTCAGTTGTTTGTCATACAGAATGGGGTATAATATGTTGCCTTGTGCGAGAGTTGGCAAACTGGTTTATCAAAAATCCACAATTGATTAGACCAGGTATGTCAATCCTTTTTGTAGTGTTGTGCAGAACTACTATTGCTAAGTCACTCAGCGTGCTAACCTAACCACCCCCCCCCCCCCATATTTTTATATACACAATTATTGAAACAAAATAATGTGACCGTGCTAATGCTGTTTCCTACAGATTTAAACAAAAAACTGTTCTGTTCTTGGCACATTATCCAATACTCTAATATAAATAGAAATAATACAAATATTATGTTTTGGTTACATTTACGTTCTGAACACATTATTCTGAAACGTGATTATAAAACTGTCATTTACACATTTTGTTAAGGCAGAAAGGCCAATAGTCTGAAGTACAAACCAATTATATAAATTGTTATTACAATTGTAATATCAGTAGCCATTGAGTATTATTTATCAGAGTCACTGATCATTTAATGAGACCCATGTCGATGCTTCTCATTGGTTCTCATGCTTCTTAAATTCACACATGTTAGACGATTTCATTTTGGTACTTAACCAGCTTTTATGATTGAGAACATGAAATTCAATTGCTTTTTATGATATTGAATACGTTATGTCCATTCTCTCAGTATGCCATCGAATATTGTTAAAGGTGCCCCACATGGCACGCCTGCCGAAGGCTGCCGATCCTGGATTAAATAATCACTATAAAGAAATTGGGAACAACGAAGCACAGCATTCCTGAAACCCTACCAGCGAATTTGCATATGCATAGCGGTTTAACGAAATGATCTGTTCGGAGTGATTACTAGAAAGATTCCCGGTTACTTCCATTTAATTGACAAAATTATTGCAATTAAATTGTGTGCCTGTGTGATTCTGTGTGTGCAGTCAGGCTGACAGAGAAGCAAGCGTATAGGGGAAGGCGGGAGGGAAGGACGGATGGACAGATTGACAAGCAAGCATGCAGGCGGTCAGAGAAGGAATGAGGCACGAACGAATGTACCTACCAAGCTACCTACGCACATCATACATACACGCACCCATGCACAGATACATATACATACACGCGTACGCACGCACGCGCGCCCGCCCGTCCCCTAACCCCGCCCACCCACCCACTCAACCGCACGCACGCACGCACGGGCGGATGGACGGTCATACAGACAGACAGACAGACAGACAGACAGACAGACAGACAGACAGACAGACAGACAGACAGACAGACAGACAGACAGATCGCTATAGAAGGAGAAAACCACAACAGACATCAACAACACACACACGCACACACACACTCTCACACACACAGACACACACACACCCACACACATACACACTCTCTCTCTCTCTCTCACACACACACACACACACACACACACACACACACACACACACACCACAAGGTACCTCTATTGCAGGAGAAAATCACACAACAGAAATACACAACACTCACACAAGTTCAAGAAGCTTCGACCCTCTTCAGAAAATCGGAACCTCCACTTCTAAGTAGTTACGGCTGCTTCCTGATAATACACACACGCACACAGTGACACACACACACTGGAGAAAGAGTAGGCTATCTCCGACTTTTAATTTCATCTGAAGGGCCGCCAAGTCAACACGTCAGCAGCATTTGAAGAGACACATGCTGGCCATGGTCTGTCCTATGAACTTGCTCATGTCAACTGGCCACGGGAACAGAGGCACTCTTGTTTAGACGTCTTCACATTATCAGCGCGGTTAGTTACGTTGGAAATGTAAATGAGAGGTGGCTCAAAAACATAAAACAAATCAATGCCTAGTCTTCATTTGCGAAAGCGAATGTAGATCGGCCTGGTTGTATTAAGTTCAGCGCTTCGTTTGCAGTGCTGCGCTAGAGAGTGGAGGGTGTTGCGGGAAGATTCATTACAGGTCTTGGATTTGGATGTGCGTGGAGCGGGAGGGGGGGGGGTGGAGATAATCGCGCGTTGTTATGTACAGGTAAAGAAAAAGTAGTTGCATATCCTTTACAGGACGTCGCAGTCAACCCCAGCATTGTTTTGCTCTTTGTTGATTCTTGGCCTTACGTTCAGTAGTTTACCATTGCTTTTTGAACTACCTTCACTCATACCATTGCATGGACATCAACACAAGACGACCTGCTTCCAAATCGCCCACAGCTGTGTTTCAAACGTGATATGCTTGCGACTTGCGTACCTCAGCCCTTCGCCTCAGAACCGGCTTTCTAGGATACGGGTGAGCAAAAGATGAGAACCTGGGCACGAGCTGTATATGTTAAGAACCCCTGACAGGTCATTGTGGCTTATTGGAGATAATAACTTGGCTAATATTTTCGTGACCATACGCGGACCGATGGGTACAGAAGTCAGTATCATATAGGCCGTGGTACTTTTCAAAGCAATTAATGTTCTAGTTTTTTATTTGTTTTGCATATCCTTTACAGGACATCGCTGTCAACATCAGCATCTTTCAGCTAATTGTTGATTTCTTGGCAAGATTACGCTCAGTAGTTTGCTATTGCTTTCTGAGCGGCCGGCTCACATACCCCGTAAGTTATCAGTAGCAACGTTATTATTCTGGATTGAACTTTGTAGTCGTGAAAACAATCCGCACTAGGAAGGGCCACGTAGACCACAAGACAGGCAGGCGAATGAACTAGATACAACGTTACTTTAGCTTCTGTTTATTACCAAGTCACTGTGGCGCTTAGCAAGACCAAAGTAATTCAGTTTCCGAAACATGACACTGTATGTTGTGCAGTCAATGTTGACTGGCAACAGTTTGCTTTCATGTTCAGGTCTTGTAAAAAGTCAGTATTTTCTATTCAGCTGCTATGCTGCGTTTCGTAACATGTAAAATATGGTAGTTTCGCCTTGCTTTCCACATCCACGTGACAGTGTACTACGCTCTCAGTCTTTAGCGACCTTTGACGTTGTCAGGATAAGTCGACACCCTACTCTGAGGTACTCTCGCTGACAGTTTAAAAAAAGCATCACTGATGTTTCCACTTTTCTCGGTGAATACACTAAATCAGCAACTTGGTTGAGTGTTCGTATAATGGCTTAAAGAGGAAACGCGTAGAAATATGCAATTGAAACATCATTATGCTTCGCGTTATCTTTAACGGCTCATATCTACAAGTAAATAGAAGTGTCTTCCTTTTAGAAGAAAATCCGTACCGCTTCACGTGTACAGTAACAGTTAAAGTCAGCATAGTATAATCATTTACACAGAATATGCAAGGTTATCGGGGTCAAGAAAATCATAACAAGGTGGGAATAAATCTCTCTCTCTCTCTCTCTCTCTCTCTATATATATATATATATATATATATATATATATATATATATATATATATATATATATATATATATATATATATAAATATATATATATATATATATATATATATATATATAGAGAGAGAGAGAGAGAGAGAGAGAGAGAGAGAGAGAGAGAGAGAGAGAGAGACAGACAGACAGACAGACAGACAGACAACAGACAGACAGACAGACAGACAGACAGACAGACAGACAGACAGACAGGCAGGCAGGCAGGCAGGCAGGCAGGCAGGCAGGCAGGCAGACAGACAGGTTAAATAACAGCCATTGCTATTTACTTAATAATGGCGCAGTCATCTTCTCTTGGCGTGACTTATCTCACAGACAGTCATTGTCATGGCTGGAATATAAATCCTGGATATAAAGACGTGACGGTGGGGGAGGAAATTAAACAGTCAAGCCAGCAAAGTCATATAAACATACAAGCAATCAAACGGGCAGGCAAAAAGACAGCCAGACAGACAGAGGGACAGGCAGGCGGGTAGGCAAACAGACAGACAAACTGATAGATTGACATACAGGCAGGCAGGCAGGCAAGTGTTTGTGTTCGCAAATTATTGGGCAGAAAGGATGGTCGGTGGATAGACAGTATTTGATATGTAGGCAAGTAATCAGAAGTTAGCAGAAGCGTACACTAAACAACAAGAAAATAAACTACACACAACGAAACAAACTAAACAGAGACCGGTAAAGTAACAACACAAATAACCGTCTTGTCAATAGCGAATCGTTAAAGCTGACATTGTTTGGTCACGTCATAACTGGCTAGGATTGTGCCCCGAATATAATCCCCCGAAGATAAACTGACAGCAAGCGGTAAAGGGCAAACAAAAGACAACCCCATCTGATCATATTAAGGAAACGACAGACAGTACTGTTGACACACTGTGATAACGTCTCACTACAAAAACAACTTACTGATCGATGACGTAAAAATTGTCTCCGTCATCTCCCTGCTGTATAATCACATCTCCCGGATTGACCTGTGCAGGAGATACATAAGCAAACATTCATCTTTCATGATAATTAGAAACGAGGATTCTATCTGTACGCCCAGTGAGCATTACATTTGTCCTACTTTGATGGAGGATCACCTTCTGCTAAGTTACTTGCATACATCTTCGTCATCCTTCTTCCTCCTCCTTCTTTCTCTGCCCTGTCTTTATCCTCTATCGGGGACTAGACCCTTAAGCAAACAACGCCAAGCCTTCTTATCTTTTGCTATCTCCTGTAGGTTGTCCTTGCCTGCGAAAGTTATTCATCTTTGTAATTCTTTTCTCCATGTGTTTTTCGGTTTCCCGCTGTTTCGTTTGCTTTGCGAGTTTTAGACTAAAGTGTGTCAACGAGGGGCGTTCGGAAAGTAATGCACCACATCATTTTTTCCTCAGGAGCTGTTGATTCAAAAAGCATGAAATCTATACACAAAACACATGGATATGTCATGTAAACATCGGTATTATTGAGCTGTTTCAATGTATTAATGTAAGCTTGCGAATCGATTGTCTCTCCGCTTGGGATAACATCCACAAGAATCACATCTTCAATGTTCCAAAAGACAGTGATCATGAGCTTTTCAGCTGAAGGGGTTGTCTTGAATTTACACTTCTTTTCGTGGTGACTGCGGATCATGGCACTCCATTTACTGTCTTTTTGTCTCAGGTTTAAAATGATGTGCCGAGGTTTCGACACATGTAACGATCTTATCCAAAATGTTCTCTCCATCAACATTGAAATTCTCCAACAATTCAGGTTGCATTCGGTGGTCATTTGTGAGACTTGGAGCAACCCATCTTGCGCAAACCTTAGAAAATCCGAAAGGTTTTATAACTGCATTTTCACAGCAGCATTGCTGACTGACAGCTGTACGGTCAATTGTTGAGTAGTGATTCGTCTATCATTAAGAATAATGCGCTCAGCGCATTTCAACATTTCTGTGTTGGTGGCTGTGGCATGACGTCCACGGCGCGGCTGATCATGCTTCTCCGTATCTCTACTTCATGATTCTTTGATTCTCTGAATTCAGCGACTTACTGTACTCCTGTTGACTGCAAAACGTCCATTTACATTACACAGACGCTTGTGAATCATCAAAACAGTTTCATTCTCTGCGACGAGAAATGTTATCACAATTCGCTGCTTATAACGCAAGTTGCTAACACGCTCCCAACCAACGGTTTAGGGCACCCAAATTATTTGACTGATTGAGTTGCAATTTGATGCACACAATTGATATATGACGTCATATCTGAAGTGTGAAAAAGTGCATGCTTCTATCTTCATTATAAGCTGATAAAAACGATATGGTGTATTAATTTCTGAACGCCCCTCGTAGTTATAATATCCCCAGGAGTTGAGTTGAGTTGAGTCAAGAATCGACATCACTGCACTCAGGACATTCCCATACGTGCTTCGTCCCCTCGTTCAACAGCCAGCGAAGAGTCATACTACTAATCATACCCACCGCTATCTGATTAAAAGTTCTCCTGGTCTTCCCTCTCCGTTTTGAGATTCTTCCAGAACCCCTGCCGATCCCCCGCAATCTTATTCTTTCCACATTTGGGTTCTCAATCTGTTCCGCCGCCTTCTCCACCTGATCCCACAAGCCCACTACCACCTTCCCTTTGTCCATAGGCAAAATTCCACCAAGAGGTGTATTCCCTGCTAGCCTATCAGCCGGTTCATTCCCCCGTAAACCCTCATGGCCAGCGCAAAATATCCATACAATTCTCACGATCTGTGACCTCTGAAGCGACGAGAGCCATTCCACACGAAACATTCCTTTCTCCGCCTTGCTAAGCATGCTCTTTGAATCCGTAATGAACACCGCGTGTGTTGCAGTAGTCTCTTCTAGCCAACGGAATGCCGCTGTTACTGCCTCCACCTCCATTCTCATGCTGGTGGTCGTAGTCTCATATACCAGACTCTCCTTTTTCAAGACTCGCCCTTTAGCCTTTATAATAAAGCCCAAGGATTTCTCAGTGTGTATCCTATCCAGCGCAAGAGTGTGTAGTTGTATCAGTGTCTGTTTATTGTGTGTGGTCACGAAGGCTCTAGCCGCAACCTCTATTTTGTCACTTGCTGTGTTTTTTGTAGAGCTTACCAATTCCTCTTCTTGTTTTCATTAATTTACTAATTGTATCGTTAATTAACTGGTTTAGGCGTAAGGAAACCAGTTTAGGCGTTAGAGAAACCAGTTAAGGCGTTAGTGAAACCATTTTTTTATTTTTTTGCATAATCTATTTACAGGACATTGCAGTCAACACCAGCATGTTTCAGCTGCTGTTGATGTCTTGACAAGTTTACTTTCAATAGTTTGCCATTGCTTTCTGAACAACCGGCTCACATACCTTTCCGTAAGAAACCAACGCGACGTGATCCGCTGCCGAATCTCGTGCAGCTGTGTTTCGTACGTGGGTATACGGGATTGCGAACAGCGTCCTTAACTCCTTCGTCAGGGAGACCGACCTTGGGTTAGTAACT
The DNA here is from genome assembly GCA_963921405.1 of Cepaea hortensis. Lineage (NCBI taxonomy): Eukaryota > Metazoa > Mollusca > Gastropoda > Stylommatophora > Helicidae > Cepaea > Cepaea hortensis. The sequence goes on from OY992887.1 coordinate 84,023,639, forward strand.
AGACATTACATAGTTGCTAATTTCTAAAAAAAAAAAAAAAATGCAATAACAGTAATCGAATAATGCAGTGGTTCTCAACCTTTTTTGGCCCATGCCCCCCCCCCCCACCCTTTACCATATGTTCAGAATATCATTCTCTCCCATTCGATTTTCCTCTCTATAAATCCCCCCCCCCCCACCTTTACACAGTATACATAAAAATGGAAGCTAAATTTAATAACACATACTAGAACCTTAGAAAATCCGAAAGGTTTTATAACTGCATTATTTCCGCAAGGTACAAGAGGAACATGATGAGATGAGATACTAGAACAAGTCTAGACATCTACATAAAAGGTGATTTGCGGGTCTACTTACGTAATAAAACGAACTTCATTAGGGCGAGAAGTAGAGAAACGTAAAATTTAGAGGGATAAATAATATCAAGTAACTGGTTTGTGTATTAATGTGATCTTGAAATAATCTTAATTACCCCCTAGAAACCCTAAAATTCCCTTGGGGGGGGGGGGGGGGGGGGGGATTCCCCACCGGTTCAGAACCACTGGACTAATTAAACTAATTGTTGGTCTCGAAGCAGTTTCCTGCTGTCGTTCTGTGATCATCTCATTGTATAGGTCTGAATGCACGGAGGAATTTGAGTACGTCTTTTCCTCACTTAGCAGGCGACGAGCCAAGCCCTCGAACCCTCGTCCGACTGTGCTCATAACACCATAAGCGCAGTTTCCTATCACCATCGCTAACAAGGCTGCTAAGGTAAGAAATTACCGGGCATTTACTAAAAGTAACAAATCGCTTCGCAGCCGTAACATTTAATTGCATGTCCTTTTACAAGACATGGCAATAAACCTCAGCATTTATTAACTGTTTTCCTCTGAAGTCAGAGAGTGTCTGCCTGTACGGCAATAAGCCAGACATGGGACAACGGATACTCATGCAAACCTCAGGTCCTGTATGACATCACACTGATGTTGGACAACAGGATGTCTTCATCCGACATACAGGACTTCGCGTTAGAGCTCAAGCCAACGAACACAAGCAAGCAAGCAAGCAAGCATTGACTGTTTAAGATTCACGAGGCAATTTTACGTTCAGTAGTTGTCATTGCTTTCTGATAATTTTGAACCATCGACAACGTATGTCTGATCTGGATAATAAACAAGTTCATGAAAATACAGAAGTGGCGCAGAAGCTAGTTCAACTAAAACACACATGCATCTGTTTAGATCGTCGCAGCCACAGATGCAAGTTTCTCTAATGCGAGACTGTCTAATAAATGCTGCATGGCTTCTGATAAATGTCGAATAATCTTGGAATTGTCTTGAAAACTTACAATCTCCCGTGGTTTCCCGGCTAATTCTCTAGAGCAGTGGTTCTCAACCTTTTTTGGCCCGTGCCCCCCTTCACCATATTTTCACAACGTCATTCCCCCTCCCCTTTTTTCGTATTTCCTACCTAAAAAGTTGGCCCGTGCCCCCTTTCACCATATTTTCAGAACGTCATTCCCCCCATTCGTATTTCCTACCTACAAAATCCCGCCCCTGCCCCTATACAGTATACGTAATAATGGAAGCTAAATTTAATAGCACATACTAAAACAAGTCTAGACATCCACATAAAACGTGATTTGTGGGTCTACTTACTTTATAAAATGAATTTTAGAAGGGTGAGACGTACAGAACCGTACAGTATGAAGGGAAAAACAATATCAAGTAATCTGTTCTTGTATTAACGCGCTCTTGAAATAATCTTCATTCCCTCCTGGAAACCCTAAAATCCCCCCCCCCCCAGGGGGAAATTCCCCACCGGTTGAGAACCACTGCTCTAGAGTAACGGTAAAAATAGATAGAATGGATATCTTGTCACGAGTGAAGTATCAGGGACGAAATTTTATATGTGTTCACACATGTTTGCCCTCATTCGCGTTCAATTTTGATTGAAAAGTATCTGCTGCATCGTTATGAAATCTTATATAAGCTAATATTTACTCCCACCCAAGGAATATGTCTTTGCCGGGAAGGTTAACCCGGTCAACAAATGCCCGCAGAAGTCGGATGTGTCGGCCTAACGGCGCAAGAACGCAGCTCTGCTGTAAACAGGCACAACGCAGTCACATCCGGGGAAAAAAATCCGGATGAACGCAGAAGAAGAAGAAGAAGAATATGTCTTTGATAGGCTCAAAGGCAAATGAAATCATGGAAAGCGGCGGAATTTCGTTGACTTTTCGCAAAAATGTATTGCATTCACGCTAATAATCTTGATTTACAGTAACCTCTGAACTCTTCCGTTACACTATGTGACGAACATTTCATAATATGCACTTCACCCCTGACCCGTAAATTATATACCGCATATAAACAAACATTTAGATCTGCTGAACAATCTCCAGAACAAATATGATTTTGCTGGGTGTACATAATGATAAGGTTATGAGCTAAATCTAATCATTTTCCATTTGTTGGTTACACAGTTATGGATTGTTACACGGGGACAAACATTTGTGAACGTACTATATGCTAAGGCTGTATGTGATGAGTGCTGATCCAGTTTACTAGTCAGGTATTAAATGCACGACTCGGAATAATTTCACCTGCGAGTTTTTAATCGGTGGTGATTGTTGATTCAAAGTGGAATACACATGTTGGCTAGTAATAATACTGTTTCCGCTTCTTCTTTCTATTCTTCTTCTCCCTTTGTCTCTCTCTCTCTCTCTCTCTCTCTCTCTCTCTCTCTCTCTCTCTCTCTCTCTCTCTCTCTATCTCTCTCTCTCTCTTCTTCTTCTTCTTCTTCTTCTTCATCTTCTTCTTCTTCTTCTTCTTCTTCTTCTTCTTCTTCTCCTCCTCCTCCTCCTCCTCATCCTTCTTCTTCTTCTTCTTCTTCTTCTTCTTCTTCTTCTTCTTCTTCTTCTTCTTCTTCTTCTTCTTCTTCTTCTTCTTCTTGGGGAAATGTGTGTGGGAGGGGGATCAGTGGGTGTGTGGCGGCATGTATGTTCGCCTGGTTATGTGTGAGTGCGTGGAGGTATGTGTGGGTGGGTGGTGGAGGTTTGGTGGGTGGGGGATGTGTTGGTGGCTGCGGGATATGAGGGTAGATGGGGGATGTGTCTCACAACATTGCAATATGCACTGTTTATGTTTACAACTTTCATTTGATAATGTTTTTGTTTTGTTTTCTCATGTGAATGTATCATGCGTAATATGCATTGTTTATGCTTACAAAATCCATTTGACAATGTTTTTTCCCCTATGTTAATGTAACATGCACATTTGATGAATGAAAGATGAGTGATTGAAAGGGTCGAATGTAAGACGGGCCTGCGTGCCCAATTTGTTACCCTTTTAAAATAAAGTTTGTTCGTACGTTCGTTCGTTTTTGTGCTTCTTCTGCCCTTATTTTTCGTTCTTGGCGTCTTCTTAAACTTTTGCTTCTTTTTCACCCTTTGCTGTCATTTTGTCAGCTTCCTATTCGTCCTCTTCCCCTTCGTCAGTTTCTTCTTCCACTGCTGATACCTTCTTATGCTGCTGCTGCTGTTGGTACTATTACTACTACTACTACTACTACTACTACTACTACTACTACTACTACTACTACTACTACTACTACTACTACTACTACTGCTGCTGCTGCTGCTGCTGCTGCTGCTACTACTACTACTACTACTTCTATTACTACTATTACTACTACTACTACAACTACGACTACTATTACTACTACTATTACTACTAATACCTTACCACTACTACTACTACTACTACTACTACTACTACTACTACTACTACTACTACTACTACTACTACTACTAATACTACTACTATGACTACTACTTCATTTTCTTTTTCTTACTTCTTCTTCTTCTTCTTCTTCTTCTTCTTCTTCTTCTTCTTCTTCTTCTTCTTCTTCTGCTGCTGCTGCTGCTGCTGCTGCTGCTGCTGCTGCTGCTGCTGCTGCTGCTGCTGCTCCCACCTGAGTCGCTATTGTTTCTGCTAATACTTCTCTAAAATCGACAATTTCTCTGTTCAAATTGACAGTCAATCTAAAGTTTCCCTGTTAGAGATAACCCAAAAGAAGTCCAGGCATTTGCAATCAAACTATCCTATCTCGACATCGCTGTAAGTCAGTGTATTTACTACCAAGGCAGCTGCCCAGGCTTTAAACACCAGCAGTGACTGAATTATTTTCCCAACCAGCATGGCTCTGGAATCCAGCACCAGCAAGACGGTATTATTTTTTCAATCAATATGGCTCTGAAATCAAACACCAGTAGTGACGGGATTATTTTTTCAACCATTATGGCTCTGAAATCAAACACCAGTAGAGACAGGATTATTTTTTCAACAAATATGGCTCTGAATTTCCAGTACCATTGTGACTGGATTATTATTCCGACCAGTATGGCTCTGGAATCCAGACAGCCTAATAGAAAATGGGCCGAATAATTTTCAGAAGACTATGGACACTGCAAGACACGGCAGCTAGAAAGACCACTGCCGTACCACCTCATTATGTGATGAGGCAGAATATATCAAGGTCTATTTCTTTACGGCGCCATCACATCATGTGATGAGGCAGAATATATCAAGGTCTATCTCTCCACGGCGTCATCTCATTATGTGATGAGGCATAATATATCAAGGTATATTTCTCCACGGTGCCATCTCATTATGTCAGTGACACCTTGCCGTCTTTAAAGACGAAAGTATATGGATATGAATTAGGGCAGAATTCCGTCGCACAATGCCTGGGCATGAATTCAGAGAACATGTGTTGCCCATGCAGCATGTTCCCTCTCTCGGCCTTGCCTTGTTTACTCCATAGGAAAGGATAACCAGTACGTCTGGAACAAGATAGTCTGCAGATGCTGGTGGGTAAGCATCAAACCTCCAAGAGCAGGAAGTGGGTTGCGGCCAGGCTCTATGTGATAAGGCAGAATATATCAAGGTATATTTATCCATGGGAGTATCGGTAGGTGGCTCAGTGACTAGCAGTCTAGACCGCCAGCCCTGTGGTTACATGCTCGAAGCCACATTAAATGGGATTTTCATTTAAATTATCTGGAATCGACCCAGCTTAAAATGAGTAAACCTGAAACGTCTTGGGAAGTGACGGCGACCGGTATGATAGTGACCATATCAATCATCGAATGTTGATTGGTCAATGTAAATAAGGGGCTAGCACCACATCCCCCATACGTATGAAGACGTTTACATTGGTCCTTTACCTTTTTCACACCGCCATGACAGTATTTGCCGTGGGCCTGTCAGAGCTTTCCTTCTCCGTGATGTATTTTGTGACTTACGAGTTTCATTTAAACAACGATACAATAAGGAATCAGATGTTTCGGCAAACAACGGTAAACAGCACAGATAGACATGGTGATAAGATGATTCAGTAAACAAAGGTGAACAGCACAAATAGCGAGCGACAAGGGATAAGAACGAACAGTAAACATTGGTAATGATGTTTGTCCATCAAGAATGATGATGAAGATTCATTTCATCCGGTGGGGTTTGAAGCCGTGAGTTCTATCATGGTTTGTAAGGCCTATTTTGGCTCGTAATGTTCTTTGAAAAATGTGGGCAAGGAATGCTTGACGTTCCAGGAGGAGGATCTCCTGCAGCGATTTTTTTTTTCCAGCCTTTTTTTCCACAGCTTTAGCAGTCTTGGTTGCTTCACAAGTGACTAAACCCTTGCGTATTGATATATGTCACAAGTTTCGGTCTTTGGTAGCAGTCTCCCAAGTGTCATTATGAATAACGGAATATTAATTTTTTTTTACCAATTTTTACTTTGGTTGTATGTCGACCGCAGTTATAGGGTACCCACTAACCGCAGCTAGCTGGTTAGGTAATGATGGAGCAGACAATGTTAAGGGAACCTTTTCTAGCCCCTTCCTCATGCTATTGATGTGAGCAGTGCTTTCCTATAGAGGGCTGCTCCTTCGATCAGGGGGCTGCCGAATCCCACTGCACAGCACAAATAGCGACAGGGATAAAAGGATTCACCCAAGGGTGAAAAGTACAGATAGCGACAGGGATAAGACGATACAAACATCAGACATAAACCTTGTGGGCGCAATAACAAATGGGACTACGTGACATAACGAATGCTTCGGGAAATATAATATATCCTAGGCACAAGGTTGAAATATGAGCGGATTGATGCTAAAATGTCCAGAGAAAACAGACTGATTTAATCAAATAAAAATCAATAACTATAAAGACCAAGAAGGCGGTGGAGAGATAATACATGTACAGACCTACAAGCACTTGGAATCAACGACTGGCAAGAGAAGGTCCACCAGAGAGACGAATGGAGACGGATTGTATTTGCAGCAAAGAACCTCAATGGCTCGGAACGCTGAAGAAGAAGAAGAAGAAGAAGAAGAAGAAGAACTATAAAGCTATGATTCCTAGAGTAGGCGTTACTGCTCCCATCTCCTTGAAACTTGAGGACAAATCCATTTGAAGTTGCTCGTAGACGCAATGCCTAGGAACGTAGGCGCTTTTGTATGGATGTAGGTGAGTATATTGGGGTGACAGGGGTCTGCCCTGGGATGCAAGGAAGAGCCAAATAGGGTAACTTTCAGAACCATTGCTGCAGAGCCAGGAGCTACAGATTGTTAACTCATCACCCTGTGCTCCGACAACTGATGCCATTAAAATACACAACTGGGTTTATATGATACACTCTCTCTCTATTTTAGTTGCAAGACCCTTACAGGACGTCGCAGTCAACAACAGCATTTTTTGGCTGTTTGTGATTTCTTGACAATTTTACCATAAGTAGTTTGCCATTGCTTTCTGAACGACCGGCATATACAACACTGCATAAAAAACCAACGCAAGGCGGTCTGCTGCCAAATCTCCCACAGCTGTGTTTAGAACGAGGTATCCGAGATTGAGAACTGCGTCAGTAACCCCCCTTCGTCACAATGCCGGCTGTGATATATGGTACATTTCTAAGAAATTATGCACACAGGTACGGTATAGCTACTGTTCTGTGATCGCATTGAAAAGGCCGGGATATACAACAGTACAGAAGGAAAGAATGGTAATAGAAATAACGGGGAAAGCGACTGTTACGTCAAAGCTGCGATATACTACAGTACAGTTGGAAAGAACGGTAAGAGAAACGTGACAGTTATGTCGAAGGCTAAGATATGGGGATCTGGAGAAGCGATCCCTTCCCTTCACTCGAATCAATCCAATAAAATACAAATGAGGGTCTCCAGGCTGGTGCTTAGTGTCTTCTAACCATATTCCCGCCACACCAATAGGCAGCGGAGTGAAGCAATGCGTGTAAGTTGGACAAACAGATCTTGTATGAAATGAATGCAGGAAGTTGAAGTGGCTTAGCTTCACTGGGTCCGTCTCTAACTGAACCCGGGCGCCGGAAATACTTTTTGAACACTTTTTATCAGGAAAATAAGGTAGTGTCATACTCCACGTCATCACGGGGGAATGGATCGGACGTCTACGCTTTTTCATATAAATGCGAATATCTCGAAGGTCTGATGAGCCCCTTTAAACTCTATTGACTTGTGGCAAACGTAATCAGTGGTTGTATATTCAACTATCCTGACTACATTTTCAATTTATACAACCCACCCACAGCATACTATTTATGTTGTGTGTCAAACAAGGAAGGCAATCTAAACAAACATATGTGATAAAGACGGATGTATTGACTGAAAGGAGCCAATATCTCAGCTTCGCCGTAAACGGACATGGACAATCATTTCAGGACGCCAAGGACAAGAATGTGCACATGTTCTGGGCCCAGTGATTGAACTGCAGTTACTAATAACTACAGTTAATAAAGGAAATGCCTTGACAGGTATTGTGGCTGATGTGTTTGACATTCATATATTCTAGGCTATAACATGATGAGCTGGCTGGTCAGTTTCTTTTCCCGTCGCGTATAATGACGTAGGCAATCAAGTCTCTTCACAAATGAGGGTAAAACACGATGCAAATGAAATCGATCGGCTCGAATTTAACTTTAACGTAGTCTTTAACGCGTGGAGAACAGGAAACTATAGTAGCGTAGTGGTTTGATACTTGTCTGTTGGTCCAGTGGCCGTGGGTTTGAATCCCTGGTATTCTGGGCCAATTATACTGCTGACAATCTCCCATGCCACCGTCTTACTTGTACAATCATGTATCGTTTCTCTCGACCTGCCTCTTCTTCTTCATTTTATTTATTTATTTATTTATTTACTTATTTATTTATTTACTATTTTTGCATATCCTTTTTACAGGACATCGCTGTCAACACCAGCATTTTACTGCTGTTGTTGATGTTTTGGCAAGTTTATGTTGGGTAGTTTGCCATTGCTTTATGAACGGCCGGCTCCCATACCAACCCGTTTAAACCCAGCGCAACGCGGTCTGCCACCAAATCGGTCACCGCTGTATTTCGAACGCGGGTAAGCGGGCTCACAAATCGCGTCCGCAAGATCTTAGCCACGGAGACCGGCGTGTGTCGATTAGTCCATACAAATTTAGGACTAGCACCGTATGCCCGATACACGTGTAAACAGGTTCCTTTTATGTTTTTACTGAATACAACACCTTTGCCATGGAGAGCGGCGCTTTTTCATTACATGAAAATATAACACCGTTTGTCTCTTTCTCATAAATGGGTATAATGATTCCCTTTAACTAGCCTCTTCGAAACACTCGGTGTTAGTTACTCTGTATACCAAAGTTATTCTCAACATCCGTGATAGAAATCACATCCTCGCTGTCTCCCAGTTCATCGTGTAAACCGCAATGACGTCAACAAAAAGACAGGGTAGTCTCTTTGAGCTACCATGGTGCATTGAAATATATAGCAATGTGTTTTGAGTATTCCAACTAAAAGAATTCATTTTATTTTGCTGTGTTATATTATGAATTCACAACAGTAAAAACTGCGAAACTAATGCACAAAAGAATTCAGGAGCTTTCTAATCAAATAACACGTACATCAGCAGGCTGCCTAAAGACAAAAGATGGAAGAATCATAATAGAAAAAGATCAGATCTTACATGAATGGTCAGATTACGTGAAAAACCTTTATGACGATAACAGAGACGAACAGTATGATGTTCAAAATAATAATGAAGGACCAGCAATTTTGAAGATGGAGGTTCAGAATGCTCTTAACCATATGAAATCTGGCAAGACCCCCGGTTCAGACAGCTTCACAACAGAAATGATTAATGCTTTAGAAGAATATGGAATCGATAAAGTTACCAGTCTGCTTAATACAATATATGATACTGGAAATATACCTCAGGAGTTGTGTAATACTGTATTTATTGCAATCCCAAAGAAATCAGGAGCCTTAGGGTGTGATCACCACCGAACAATTAGTATAATGAGTCACATCACAAAGATTTTACTAAGAATTATCATGCAAAGAGTTAGGAGGAAAATACAACCTGAAATAGGAGAAGAACGATGCGGGTTTGTAGAAGGCAAGGGTACAGTAAATGATGTGTATATACTGAGAACCGTAATCGAACGTTCTATAGAAGTAAACAAAGATCTACACCTTTGCTTTATTGACTACACAAAGGCTTTCGATAAAGTGAGACATGTCAAATGATAAGGATGCTTGAAGATCTACAAATTGATGGAAAAGACCTTAGACTTGTAAAAAACATATATTGGAAACAACAAGCTGCCATAAGAGTTGATAATGAAGTAAGCCAATATCAGCCTATTAAGAGAGGTGTGAGAAAGGGATGTGTAATGTCTCCAGATCTGTTTTCCCTGTACAGTGAAAGTATTTTCAGAAATAATAAAGATATGGGAGGAATCAACATTGGGGGACGATGCATCAATAACATTAGATATGCAGATGATACAGTCTTGATTGCAGACAATGAACAGGACCTGCAAAACTTAGTAGATGCGGTTGTTACACACAGTGAACAACTAGGGTTAGAATTAAATTGTAAAAAGACACAGATTATGGTCGTCACTAGGAAGAACGAAATACCACAATGTAATATACAAGTAAATGGGAATATTCTTCAACAAGTGAAAAGATAGAATTATCTCGGAACAGTAATAACATCTGATGGGAGATGCCTTGAAGAGATTAGAACAAGAATCGCCATGACAAAAGTAGCCTTTAGCAAGATGAAAAACATACTGACGAATAAATATGTGTCAATTGAAACGAGAAAAAGAGTTTTGAGATGCTGTACTTTTATATGGATGTGAAGCTTGGACAATGAGCAGACAGTCTGAAAAACATCTGATGGCTGTAGAAATATGGTTTCTGAGGAAAATGCAAAGAATACCATGGACAGCCAGAAAGACCAATGAACAAGTCCTTCAAGAAACAAATGAAGATCGTAAACTGATTAGAGACATTAGACGTAGACAGTCACAATTTTTTGGGCATGTTATGAGAAGAAATTATTTGGAGAACTTGGTGACAACTGGTAAGATCGAGGGGAACAGACCAAGGGGAAGACCTAGAAGCAAGTACCTGGATGGCTTGGCCTTGTGGCATGGTCGAGACAGAAACACGGAGCTGATCCACGACTCTGGTGATCGAGTGAGATGGCAGAACATGACCGCCCACGCTTTCCGGCATGGCACATGATGGATGGATATTATGAATTAATTCTTTAGCGGGCATCATACGAGACACATCAAAACAAGCTGGTCACATAACTGTGCAATATATTGTTCGTGTTTTCGTTATTCAAATTCTTCCTTATTGTTCCTTCACGTCCCAGACAGAAGAAACATGAATCTGACGCCTCATTTTATATGTGGGTCGACCCCAGAACCGTACGGTCACACACCTGAGATGAACGTGGACCACGGTCTTGATACTCTAGCATTCTAGCCAGTATGCCTCCATGGGTGCTGCTGTTTACAACATATAGCCATGAAATAAGCCTGGTGATTATATCGCATAGGTATATATGAAAACTGGAAACGAACACTCACTCGCTCGGAGCCAGCAGGGTAGCACAGAGGTAACGAAACCATCATGATAGGTTGGTGTTGGTGTTGGTGTTGGTGTTGATGTTGTTGTTGTGTTTGTTGTTGTTGTTGTTGTGTTTGTTGTTGTTGTTGTTGTGTTTGTTGTTGTAGTTGTTGTAGTTGTTGTTGTGGTGGTGGTGGTGGTGGTGGTGGTGGTGGTGGTGGTGGTGGTGGTGGTGGTGGTGGCGGCGGCGGCGGCGGCAGCGGCGGCGGCGGCGGCGGCGGCGGCGGCGGCGGCCGCGGCGGCGGCGGCGGTGGCGGCGGCGGCGGTGGCGGTGGCGGTGGTGGTGGTGGTGGAAACACGACGCTCGACTAATTCACTATTGATAAGAACATTTTACCCAGTGGTGGTCACGTTGTTTTAATCTTGGTAGGCAAAAAGCACGATCATTTTGATCATGCACTTGAGGTCTCCAAGCGAGGATGCAAGGCGTGGGTGCTGAATATCCACCATCATCGTGGGGACTGTGTGTAACCCTTTTTCAGTCTCCAAGCGTATGACGAATACTCTACTATTCTTCCTCAGATAAAGTGGTCTTCGTGTCGAAGTGCTTAAGACGCCCGCCTCGAGCTCCGAAGGTTATGTGTTCGTTTCCAACTTCCGTCATTCGGTTCACGAATTCAGTTTTCTCGAAGACTTCCAGGGGTCGTCGCTGGTGCTACTGAGCTCCTGCTTTGTGCGTCGCATTTGACAGGCCACTCTGTGGAATGATACCGAGCCATATGGGATACAACCAAGTGCAACGAATTTGACCCTCTGGCCTTTAATTCCGATTTAAGCCTGTTTTATTCCACAGAGCTGTCCTTATGTAAAGCAACTTACTGATCCTTTATTTACTCGAGTAATTACATGTTGTGTTAGTCTCAAGCATCCTTTTGTCACTGTGGCCAAGATTGATTTTTTTCACGTAGTTCTTCTAGAGTTACGAAAGGAGACGAAGCCTTGTTACAAACCTTTGAGAACAAAATTTTAAGACGCATCTTTGGACCCATTAGGGATACACAAAGTGGAGAGTGGAAAAGAAGAAGTAACAAAGACATTTATTATCTGTTTAAGTCCCCGCTAATCACTGGTATCATGAAGGCTAATAGACTACAATGGCTGGGGCATATAGAAAGAATGGAAGATAATAGGGAAACAAAACTCGCTTACACTCATGAAATAAATGACCGTAGACCCCGAGGTAGACCAAGAAGGCGGTGGAGAGATAATACATGTACAGACCTACAAGCACTTGGAATCAACGACTGGCAAGAGAAGGTCCACCAGAGAGACGAATGGAGATGGATTGTATTTGCAGCAAAGAACCTCAATGGCTCGGAACGCTGAAGAAGAAGAAGAAGTTCTTCTAGAGGGACACTGAGCATTTCGAAAGAAGCCTCCCAGTCGCTTTCTTATATCATACTGAGGGCATCAGACGGGGCCATTTCTTTCTAGCAATGTAAAAAAGACACCTTACAATGGCAAACAGGCTTTACAACAACAACACCAACAACAACAACAACAACAACAACAACAACAACAACAACACACATCAAATAGAAAGAAGTGAATTAGGGAAACGAAAAAAAAAAAAAATAGAAAACTCAAACCCACAATAGACCAGAGAGGAAAAAGGTGCCTATGTTTGTGCATACAAACAAGAGATTTGCAATCACACACGCGCGTTCTTGAAGTAAACAATGCCGGCAGCAGAAAGAGAACCAAGCAGCTAATTACTCATCGACAACACTTTCTGTGCCGTCTTCTCTGGAAACCTTTCAGCTGTATTATTCTATGCCCAAACCAATCTGGAAACTCCAATCGATGCCTCTTGTTTCTCCAGGTCTGTTCTCGCCACGAATCCACCCACCAACCCCCCAGGAGTAAGGAAATCTTACTGTCACATCCAGCCATCATTACCACTCCTGGCCGATCGCCGCAGCACACCATTAGTCGTTCCACAACAATTATAGCCTTAACAGTACACAAATCAATGCTCAAGGAAGACTCCGAGCGGGGACAACCTTCGATGGCTTGGCGTGGGGGTGGGAACTAACAAGATTTTGTTGTGTGTGTGTGCTTCACAGCAAAATAACACTGCTTTTCATACATGAACGTGTCTTTCTCGGCTAAATTTACACTACCTTTCATACATGAATGTGGACTGCTGAATAAAATGACATAGCCTTTCACACATGAGTTTATACTTCACGATAAAATAGCATCCTTTCAACTACAGTTGAATACTTTGAAGTGGATTGACACCAGTATCTTTCTTCCATGTCTAAATTTTTAAGGAAAATGACAGTCCTGTATGCACTGCTCTATACTACTCAATACAATTGACACGCAAGTTCATTCACAAGTCTACTCATAGCAAACAAATTACACTGCGCCAAAGCATCATCAACTTCCAACAAAACGATACTATCTTTCGTATGCGACTCTACACTTCTCCACACACTTGACACACTCCTTCATTCGCCAGTCTGCTCTTGGCAACAAACCAACACTGCCTTTCACATTACTAACGTATAACACTCAATACAACGACACTGCAACCCAGTCTAGAGCACGCGTAGAAGACGTTAAAAGCACGACGTAACACTAGTTCCATGGGGGAATTTAGAACCGTTGTAACACGCATGTGCATGCATACCGTCCAATATAACACCCTTAGATTTCTGAACAAGAAAAAGGAAACAAGAGTTTAAAGGACATGAAGATAGACTTCATTGCACCAGGTTTTATCTCATATGGCTCGGTCTCTTTCTGCAGGGAGGCCTGCCGAAAGCGTCGCACAAAGCACGAACTCCGAAGCTCCAGCGTCGACCCCCAGGAGTCTAAAATAGATTTCGACTTCCTTTCTTTCCTTTGCTAGAAATTTGTTTATATGTGTAATGTGCCGGCTTTGTGGCGAAGGGGTCACATATGCAGTTCGTAATCCCGGATACCCGAGTTCGAAACACAGCTGCGAGCGATTTGGCAGCAGACAGCTTTTTATTGGTTTTTACGAAACGGCATGGATGCCGGTCGTTCAGAAAGCAATGGCAAACTACTGAACGTAAACTTGCCCAGGAATCACGAACAGTCCAAAAATGCTGGGGTTGACTTCTACGTCATGTTAAGGATATGGAACAATGGTCCATATAGTTTATCTTCCACTGTTGTTTCTCTAGACCAGAAGGTTTGCCTAGAGTTGTTATATTTTGGGCTGTCTTGGAGTATGTGCTCTGCTGTCTGCGGCGCCAATCCACATGTGCACATGGCTGAGTAGCCTGTCTTGAATTTTGTATACATGTTGCATAATCTATGTGTCTTGCTCTGAAACGCAGTATAATGATTTGTTCTAATCTGTGCATAAAGTGGTAATCGTTTTGATTTGGTGTTGGTGGATTTCTAATTGACTTGATCATTCTTTTCATTTGGTGGTATGTAACAGGCATATCGTCGTTCTTTTATTGTTCCTTCCTCAGCTAGTCGATCAGCTGTCTCGTTACCGGGTACTCCACAATGCGATGATATTAACTGTATGGTGATTTTACGCAGGCTGCCTAGTTAAGAAAGTAGTGTCTTTAGTGCTGGCAATTTCCCAGACAGAAGCGTCTCAAGTACTGATTTTGCATTTATCAATAACACCACAGGCTGTGTACCATGGTTTGTATTGAAAACCAGATCTACACTAGAAGAGTGCGCAAACCACCAGTTTGAGAAACACACCACTTCGACAGGATATTACTTCTGACGTATTTCTAAGACGCTGGCATCTCCGGGTCGTGAAGATGAGGTGCGAAGGAGGGGATCCACACAAACATGGCTAATTATTTCCCCGATTTACTTCCCAACCTGGAGAATGTCGATATTACCTGGAGAATCCGCTGTAGATGACAGGGTGACATATACAAATGTTTGGCCGCTGTCTTTGAATACGTGTGTCTGTTGTAGCCATAGATCGTTGATAATTAAAACGTTTGCAAACACAAAAATCAATGTTAGCTTGACTGGTGCAGTTGTGTTTCAGGTAGTTCCTCACACACATGTAATCACTCACTTACATACATACCCATTCATCTGTACAGCTAGTCACACATCTGACCACCCACAGGCGTAGCTCCCTCTAAGTTAACATCACTATATGCAACCACTCTTGCATACAACCACTGTCACAATCTATGCACACGTAAGCACGCTTACATAACTACTCTTACGTACAACCACGCATACCCATAACCACTCTTACCTGACCCCTATTACACGTAATCACTCTTACATACAACCACTATTACATGTATGCACTTTTACATACAACCACTATTACACATAATCACTCTTACATACAACCACTATTACACATAATCACTCTTACATACAATCACTCTTACATACAACCACTATTACAAATAATCACTCTTACATACAACCACTATTACATGTAAGCTCTCTTACATATGACCACTATTACATGTAAGCTCTCTTACATACGACCACTATTACAAGTAATCACTCTTACATATAACCACTGTTACAATCTATGCATACGTTATCGCTTTTACATAACTACTCTTACACACAACCACTCTCATACTTAGCATCTCTGATACACAACCACTATTATATGCAACCACTCTTACACGCAAGCACTCTCAACTAACCACTTTCACACTGAAACACTCTTACACATAACCACTGCTACATAACCGCACTCTTACACGTGAGCACATTTAATTGACCACTTTACCGTGTAGCTACTTTCACACTTACATTTCCATTCACACGCGTAACGACTCTTACATACAACCATTCCTACACATAAATACTTTCATGTAACCACTTGTCCGCAATACCACGGTTAATTATAACCACTCTTACGCGTAACCAGGCTTACATGCAACTAATCTTACATGTGAACACTTTTACGTAACAACTCACGAGTAGCCACTTTCTCACATTTCCTTACCTACACATAACCACGTGTTCATATTACCACGCTTACAGATAACCACCTGTCCACATTACCACACTTAAACATAACCACTTGTCTACATTACCACACTTAAACTTAACCACTTGCCCATGCTACCACACTTAAAATTAACCACTTGTCCATATTACCACACTTAAACATAACCACGTGTTCATATTACCACTCTTACAGATAACCACCTGTCCACATTACCACACTAATAACATAACCACTTGTCCACATTACCACACTTAAACATAACCACTTGTCCACATTACCACACTTAAACATAACCACTTGTCCACATTACCACACTTAAACATAACCACTTGTCCATATTACCACACTTAAACATAACCACTTGTTCACATTACCATACTAATAACATAACCCCTTGTCCACATTACCACACTTAAACGTAACCACTTGTCCACATTACCACACTTAAACATAACCACTTGTCCACATTACCACACTTAAACATAACCACTTGTCCACACTACCAGACTTAAACATAACCACTTGTCCACATTACCACACTTAAACATAACCACTTGTCCACATTACCACACTTAAACATAACCACTTGTCCACATTACCACACTAATAACATAACCACTTGTCCACATTACCACACTTAAACATAACCACTTGTCCACATTACCACACTTAAACATAACCACTTGTCCACATTACCACACTTAAACATAAGCACTTGTCCACATTACCACACTAATAACATAACCACCTGTCCACATTACCACACTTAAACGTAACCACTTGTCCACATTACCACACTTAAACATAACCACTTGTCCACATTACCAGACTTAAACATAACCACTTGTCCACATTACCACACTTAAACATAACCACTTGTCCACATTACCACACTTAAACATAACCACTTGTCCACATTACCACACTTAAACATAACCACTTGTCCACATTACCACACTTAAACATAACCACTTGTCCACATTACCACACTTAAACATAACCACTTGTCCACATTACCACACTTAAACATTACCACTTTTCCACATTACCACACTTAAACATAACCACTTGCCGACGTTATTACACTTAAACATAACTAATTGTCCACATTATCACACTTAACCTAAACCACTTGACCACATTACCACACTTAAACATAACCACTTGTCTACATTACCACACTTAAATATAACCACTTGTCCACATTACCACACTTAAACATAGTCATTCTTACGATTAACTCATCTTGCGCATAGCTACTCTTGCGGGTAACAAGTTCTTACACATGACCAAACTCACTGTAACAGCTCATTCGCATAAGTAATCACTCACTCCCAAGCATGCGTACTCATACATGTATATATCTGCCCGCGTTACCATTCATTTCAGACATCACTCACATGCGTAATCACTCTAGCAGATGTGACCACTCACTTATAATATACCACTCCTGCACATAAGCACTCATATATAATATACCACTCATGCAGTTAACTACTCACTTATAATATACCACTCACGCACTTAACTACTCACTTATAATATACCACTCCTGCACATAAGCACTCTAATACAATATACCACTCACGCAGTTAATCACTCACGTATAATTTACCACTCATGCACTTAACTACTCTCATATAATATACCACTCAGGCACGTAACCACTCAATATACCACTCACGCATTTAAGCACTCACATATACCACTCAAGTACGTAAGCACTGACATTTACCACTCACGCACCTAAGCACTCACATATACCACTCACGCACATAAGCACTCACATATAATATACCACTGACGGGCGTAACCACTCACATATACCACTCACGCATTTAAGCACTCACATATACCACTCACGTACGTAAGCACTGACATATACCACTCACGCACCTAAGCACTCACATATAATATACCACTGACGGGCGTAACCACTCACATATAATATACGCACGTAACTATTCACATATAATATAAGCACGTAACCACTTACTTATAAAAGACGCATGTAACCATGCACTCCCGCAACGTTATACACTCAGAAGAAAAAGAAACAATCATGCTTGTGCGTGTATATGTGTATGCGTGTGTATGCATGTCCTCTCTCTCTCTCTCTCTCTCTCTCTCTCTCTCTCTCTCTCTCTCTCTCTCTCTCTCTCACACACACACACACACACACACACTCACTCTCTCTCTCATGTACGATCCCTCTAGTGGACATAACCAACAAACAAACAACTGTAAAACGAAACAATTATTTACACAAGGCCACGCATACACGCGCGCGCATACACACAACAGTGCTCTAGAAGACACAAATAGACAAGCATATCTCTGGAGAATATACATATAAATATACTCTCTCTCTCTCTCTCTCTCTCACACACACACACACACACACACACACACACACACACATGTATACTCACTGAAGAGCAGGCATGCCAGTCACACGCAAATATCGCGACGGAGAAATAATGTGTTGACATTATGCCGCTGTCCGGTCAGGAAACATACAACACACGCACGTTCACACATAGTACAGCCTCATGCTCACAAACACATACGCAACAATGAAAGTACAAGATAAACGACCTTATCTTAAGAGAAGATATACAAAATTGTATCGCAATTTGAAATAAGACCATCATTATAGTTGCGGTTCCCATTAAACAAGCAATCATGAAATACGAGTACTCAAAATTGGACAGGCGTTTTTAAGACTATTTAAACTCTGGAGTCGATTCAATCTAGTACAATGGGCCTAGTTGTTTGCATATCCTTTACAGGACGTGACAGTCAACTCCAGCATTTTGTTTTTTGCCGTTTGTGATTTCTTGGCCAGTTTACTTTCAGTAGTTAACCATTGCTTTCTGAACCGGCACTCATGTCATTGTAAGGAAACCAACGCAAAGCTGTCTGCTTCCAAATCGCCCACAGCAGTGTTTCGAACGTGGTATGCGGGATTACTAATTTCGTTCGTAACCCCTTCGCCCCACAGCCGGTGTACGATGGGTACCGAGAAGTTTCCAGAATAATATGGAACGGAGAGATGGCGATCTGCACACCCAATCGTGTTACAACACAACAAGGTAAATAATATGGAACGGAAAGATGGCGAGCTGTACACCCAACCGTGTTATACCACGACTTGGTAAATAATATGGATAGGAGAGATGGCGAGCTGTACACCCTATCGTGTTATCCCACGACTTGGTAAATAAGATGGATAGGAGAGATGGCGAGCTGTACACCCTATCGTGTTATCCCACGACTTGGTAAATAAGATGGATAGGAGAGATGGCGAGCTGTACACCCTATCGTGTTATACCACGACTTTGTAAATAATAAAGAGACGACGTTGACGGATCTGAACGGGATAATTCAGGCTAGGAATGCTTGAGGTGATTTGGTTAAGGTCATATGTACCAATGGGACATAAAGAGTAAAAGAAGAAGAAGATGAAGAACGGATCATGAGCAAGTCAAACTCTCCAACCGCTTACGGTAATACTTGCAATAAGTTCACGTTTACCTCCATTTTTTTAAAAATAACTCACAGACACTTTTTATTTTTATTCGCTCGTTTTGAACTCAAGTGTAGTCCATACACCTGCTACTACTTCTAGTGCACTTGACTGAGTTTTGCGTGTGGATTAGTTTTCTCTATTACCAGTGTCCCTCGCCATCAGGCGAACCCATTTCGACTTCATAAGTAATTGTAATTTACGTCTCCAAATTCAAGGACGAGAAGTGAACATTTTAGTCCAACTAACCACGAACATACAACTCCGGCATCAGCACACTGGATGTTTCAGAACGAACGATCTTATCCATTCGGTCATTCAGAACGCCACAAATACTCTGATGTTATATCATCATCATCATCATCATCATCATCATCATCATCATCATCATCATCGTCATTATCATCATCATCATCATCATCATCATCGCCACCTTCACCGTGTAGCAGGTTCTCTGCAGAAGGTCGCTCTCATCACAGTTCGCCAAAAACTATCACGAACATTCGCCACATCTCCTGCCTTCCCCGTGTCTAGTGTGTTTACAATGTCCTGTACCCGGCTTCGTGCCGGTGGACCCGGCTCTTCCTCCAATGAACCAATCCTTCCATCACTGTTCTTCATTGTGGCGTTTAACATGTCCAAAATATTTCAGTCTCCGAGACACGACGCTGTACAGGAAGGCCCCAGTTAACGTCGGGTTTGAGTTCGTGGAAAACGCGACTTTAAGTGAATCGACGTGTAGCGAAACACAATTTCCCATAGAATTAAATGAAATACAGTCCATCCATCATGTGCCATGCCGGAAAGCGTGGGCGGTCATGACTCGCCATTTCACTCGAAACTCAGTGTTTCTGTCTCGACCATGCCATGTGGCCAAGCCATTCAGGTATTTACTTCTCAGTCTTCCCCTTGGTCGGTTCCCTTCGATCATGCCAGTTGTCACCAAGTTCTCCAATTAATTTCTTCTCATAACATGTCCAAAAATGTTTGACTGTCTACATCTAATTTCTCTAAACAGTTTACGATTTTCATTTGTTTCCTGTAATACTTGGTCATTGGTTTTTCTGTCTCTCTATGGTATTCTTTGCATTCTCCTCAGAAACCAAATTTCTACAGCCATCAGATGTTTTTTTTTTTTTTTCAGCTTGACTGCTCATTGTCCAAGTTTCACATCCATATAAAAGTACAGGCTCTATGTAGCACCTAAACACTCTTTTTCTCGTTTCAATTGACATCTTTTTATTGGTCTGTATGTTTTTCATCTTGCTAAAGGCTACTTTCGCCATAGCGATTATTGTTCTAATCTCTTCAAGGCATCTCCCATCAGATGTTATGACTGTTCCGCGAAAATTGTACCGAAATACATTGTATTATGTAATTTTTATTTTGATGGTTGTTAATATTTATTTGCTAAATAGAGGTGGGTTGGAGGGAGAGTGGTAGAATTATTGGGACATAGAGGCATTAAAACCACGACTCGCTCCAAAACTACCATCAGCACTACTAGTACTGCTCTCACCTGCTTTCTTAGCTAGATCTTCATAGTGAGACTTTGCTTTCTCTTGGATAGCTATCTTGCTCACAGGCATATTCCGTTGGTTCTGGTTTTCTATCCAGACGGACAATAGTGCTTTCATGTTCTCCATAAGAGTACTTCTGGTACGAGTGATTTTGGAAGCACTCAAAGGTGTTACTTTTTTAGCACCCTCTTTGATTTTGTCAGCACCTGCGCGAATTGTCCTTACCGTGGTTGGAGGTAAACCATGGACTTTACCGATATCAACAGCCCGATCGGCAGCCTCAAAACGACGTCACACATCTAACTTCACCTCAAGAGTAACACTTTTCCTTGTTCTATTGAAACCAGACACACTATCATCACTTACTGTGCATTCTGCACTCATAATTATGGGTGATTACACGATAAAATCCTGGAAAAACGCACTGCACAAAATGTAAAATGGCGACGTTAACGCAGCATATCAACACAGGTGACGACATTATAGCGGAACGTAGCGACGTACAGTGAAGTTATGTCCCATTGTGACAACGACGTTATAACAAAACGTCGTAAACCCAAGCGATGTATAGCCTTCCTGTATATGAGTCAGCTTCCTTCGATGTTCAGATCTTGTAGTATTACAGTATATTTCTTCTTCTTAGTTCACAATATTCTAAGAACTGTTTTTGGGGGCACAATTTGTGTTCAGAACTCCCAGGTTTTCCTCATTTTTTGACTGCGAAATGGCCCATGCTTGACATCCATATATTGCCACGGAAAAGGTGTTCTCGAATCATATCTTTAACATGTTCCCTGGCGTTGTGCAGTAAGTTCTTAATACTGTGAACAAACTATGTTGCAAAGAATCTCGTATATCAGATTTCTTTTTAACATTCCCAATTTGTGTTGATTAGGGAGAACAAGATATTATTATTACCATTTTGAGATTCTTCGTTATCAATTGCGAAGTGTGGCTGTCATGTTGATGTTATACTTGTTTTATTCTGGTGAACAGTTCGGGTATGTTTTGTTCCTCCATTGTCATCTCTTTTCTGACCAATCATTGCTGATTTTGTCTACATAGATTTCGGTGCTTTGAGTTGTGGATCAGTTCTATTGATGATATTCTTCAATCCTATTTCTGTGTTCCCCGAAGTTAAGATCTACCCCTAAAATAAGCCCTAGCACAATTTTTCAGGATGCTTTTAATTAAAAATATACCTCTAAAATAAGCGCTAGTTAAGATCGTGACAAGAAATTGGGGCCGGGATTCGGGATTTAGAGAAATATGACGATGTTCCAGAAGATGATGACATGACTGTATTTTAATAAATGTAGAATGTTGTACATCAATAAATGTATACGTTTTTATCTGAGAAAAAAACATTACATCCCCCGAAAATTAGCTTTAGTGTATTTTTGGAAGCAAAAATTAATATAAGACCCGGTCTTATTTTCGGAGAAACACGATATCTTATCTCATTCGGCATCCTTTGTCTTGGTCAGTCTCCCGTCTACTAACGATCTTTCCAGTCGTCACGATATTTCCAATACTTCTCTTCTCATTACATGGTGAAGGAACACAGCTTTCCTATTTCTCGCAGTTGTACATAATGTTCTTCTCAAGGCGTAGTGCATTGTGGTTAGTGCGCTTGCCTGTCATGACAATGGTCCGGGTCCAACCCCAGCAGAAGTCGGATTATTTATTTCCCAAACAGAAGAGCTCTGTGTTGGCCCTGCCTCAAACAAAAGGATACCAAAAAATTTTCAGAATTTTCGGGAAAATGACCGAGAAGACACGGTGACGGAAAAGCGAACTGGTCATCCCACCACATATGTAGTGGCCCAAAGTATGTGAAGACTTAATACAGGGTGCATTTTAATGACTGTGCAGTGTTTGAAAATATTGCCGGTGAAAGTGTTGTACTTACCTATTATATTGTATGAACTTTACAGAGGGTGAATACAAAACATGGACCAGTAATATTTTCAAGCACTGCACAGGCATTAAAAAATGCATCCTATAAATATGTGCGTGCGTGTGTGTGTGTGTGTGGCGTGTGTGTGCGTGTGCGTGCGTGCGTGTGTGTGTGTGAGTGAGTGAGTGCGAGCGTGCGTGCCAGTTCCACTATCATTAATCTTCTCAGTCAGTCGTCGTTAGTTACTCTGGAGAATAGGGAGACGAGAGGAAGCGCTAGACAACATAAAATTTGAAAGCTATAGTTACCGACCGGGATTCGAACCTGTCACCTCCAAATGGCGGCAGCGCTTCGCTGCAGGAACAAGTGTCCTTCGACGCATGACCAGCTAGACACTCCTATGTTGTCTAGTGCGTCCTCTAGTCTCTACTTTCTTCTTCTCCTTCTGTGAGCGCCAAACAATACTATGTGTGTTTATTTATGTAACTGTCTCAGCGGCTTCAACGGGTTTCCCAATTGATTAGTTACTCTGGCAATGTTTTTTCCACATCTTCGGTGCATCAATTCTCATATTAATTTATTCGTTCAAATTCTAAGATTCATTGCCATGCAACTGAATAGGTTTCATATATTATTCTCTAGTATTCTCTTTCTTGCATTTAATGAGAGTGAATTATTGCTACATCAGGTGCTTTTGTCTTCTGAAAAACAGCCCTTGATTGGCTTACTTCTGAGTTATATTCCATATCTAATGTTACCACTTTCTATATATATATATATTTGAATTTATTAACTTAGTTAGGCATTTTTCTTGCTATTATAATATCACATTAATCACCGTATTTTAATAACAAATCTCACAATAAATGTCACATACGCACAGAAGCATTACATCGCATAATTGACACGTATATATAGAGATAGCCCAGAAATAAAGGTTACAAAGAGCAGTGGATATAGAGTGCACGTACTATTTAAGGAAAAAGTAGGAAATCAATGTTTGTAACCAGGACAAACAACTTGACAGCAGCGACAGATGCACTGGATATAACGGCAATGATCATTATCAAAACTGTAGATTCAAGACGAGAGAAGATTATATTCTTAACCGACTAGTTCCATCATTAAAGTCTTGAGAAGCAGTAAACAAGACAAGATATTAATAGACAGCAAAAAAAAACGAGTGACGAATTATGTATATAGTCAACGGGAAGGTTAATGGCAATATTACAGAGACAGGATAGACAGGGCGGATATACTCTAACCTAGAAGAAGTAGAAGATGGAAGATTAGGTCCTAATCTTATTAGGATGAGAAGAAGAAGAAGAAGAAGAAGAAGAAGAAGAAGAAGAAGAAGAAGAAGAAGAAGAAGAAGAAGAAGAAGAAGAAGAAGAAGAAGAAGAAGAAGAAGAAGAAGAAGAAGAAGAAGAAGAAGAAGAAGAAGAAGAAGAAGAAGAAGAAGAAGAAGAAGAAGAAGAAGAAGAAGAAGAAGAAGAAGAAGAAGAAGAAGAAGAAGAAGAAGAAGAAGAAGAAGAAGAAGAAGAAGAAGAAGAAGAAGAAGAAGAAGAAGAAGAAGAAGAAGGCAGGCAGGCAGGCAGGCAGGCAGGCAGGCAGGCAGGCAGGAAGGAAGGAAGGAAGGAAGGAAGGAAGGAAGGAAGGAAGGAAGGAAGGAAGGAAGGAAGGAAGGAGACGAAGACGACAACGAGCAGGAGGAAGAGGGAGGAAAAAGGCGAAACGACTAGAAAAGAAAAAGAAAATGAACAATAAACAGAAGACGAAAACGGAGAAGAAGAACGAAGAAGAAAACGAAGAAGAATAAAGAAGAAGAAAACGAAACAGAAAACGAGAAAGAAGAATCCGAAAAAAGAAAACTAAGAAGAAGAAAGAAGAAGAAGTAAACGAAGAAAACGATAGAAGAAAAGGAAAGAAGAAAGAAAGAAGAAGAAAGAAAGAAGAGGAAAGAAAGAAGAAGAAAGAAAGAAGAAAGAAAGAAAAAGAAAGAAAGAAAAAGAAGGAAGAAGAAAGAAAAAAAAAGAAGAAGAAGAAGAAGAAGAAGAAGAAGAAGAAGAAGAAGAAGAAGAAGAAGAAGAAGAAGAAGAAGAAGAAGAAGAAGAAGAAGAAGAAGAGGCGGAGGAGGAGGAGGAGGAGGCGATGAAGAAAAGATTAGAACATTTAAATGAAAAAATATAGTGAGTACAGCTGCAAAAATATTACGAAATTAGCACACACGCGCCAAGAACAGTTCTACGAAAATGAAAAGTCATGAAATAATGTGTTGATGACTTTCGCAAACCCACGTTCTGTAACGGAATGTGACTTTATCTTGTGATTGCAAATGTCATTCACTCACATCTAGGCGCTAAATTAAACTCGACATAGCATTCCTGTTTTTAGAACACTTCAATTAACAAGGAACCCGATACTGATGTTTCCGTCGCGTCTGTGATGTCGCTATCCTTAGACATTAGAATAGTGATTGTTTTAAAAGTCTGTTGGTAAAATCCACCAGCCTCAATACCTCATTCTATAACAAGCAGCTCATCGTAAGCTCAAAAATAGCCAAAACAAATCATTTGTATTTGTTTCGCTGGTCACTATGTGCTTTTAAATGAATCACACCACTATACGTTATTATATGAAGCACACCATTATACGTTATTATATGAATAACACCACTATATGTTAGTATATGCAGCTCACCATTTTACTTCATTATTAGAAGCACACCATTATACGTTATTATATGCAGCATATTAATATACTGTATTATGTGGAGCCCAAGTTATGAGTTTTTATTTTTTATTTTTTTTTTTTTTTTTAAATTTTATATAAAGTATGCCGCTATACGTTCATTTTGAAGCAAGTTACTCTACGTTTTTATACGAACCAAATCACTATACTTTCTTACATGAAACAAATCAATATACGTTCTGGCAAGAAGAAAGACATTATTCTGATATTAAACTAATCATCACACTTTGTTTAATACAGTAAGCCACCTTACGTGTTAACATGAAGCAAGTCACTACACTCTCCTGCATGAAGCAAGTTACTCTACGCGTATATATGAAGCAACTCACTATACTTTCTTAGTGAAGCACACCAACATATGCCCTGAATTAAAGCAAATCATTATACTTTCGTATGTGTAACAAATTACTAAACGTTCATATATAAAGCAAATCACTATAAATTCTTATATTAAGTAAATTACTATACGTTCTTATCTATATCTATAAAACAAAGTGTATGTGTATATGTATATATGTATGCAAATATGTATGTCCTTTATTTGTTCGCGAACGGCCCATCCGATTGAGATGAAATTTTCTACACGCCTTCCTTTCATTCCAGAGCTGTCAACTGTCATAGTTTTTTTTTCTTCTTCCTCCTCCTCCCTCCTCCCCCTCCCAAAATACGTACGTAAATATATGATGATGATGATGAAAGAATCCCCGAACCAAAACGCTAGGGAAAGGGAAGAAAATGACGTGACTACACAGAATCGTCACACGGCAATCATCATCATCAAGTGCCGTGCCGGCTGGCGTAGGCGTTCATGACTCTCCGTAGATCTCAGTCTTTGGTTTTTTGGATCAACTCTGCTGCTGATATTCCTCCATGCCACGGCAATATCAATAACAATTCATCTTTTTATGTGTAAGGAAGTTATCTACAGTCGTGTAGAAGGGAAGAACTAGACGAGTATGAATTCGGAATGGCGAACTCTCTCCTCCTCTCTTCTTCCTCCCTCTCATCCCTCTCCCGACTCCCTCCTCCTTCTCCCTCTTTCTTCTCCCTCTTCCTCTCCCCTCCTCCTCCATCCTCCTCCCTCCTACTCCATCCGCCTCCTCCCCCTCCTCCCTCATCTTCCCTTCTCCTCCCTCTCCCTCCTTATCCCTCTTCCTCCTCCTGCCTCCCTCCTCCTCCTCCTGCCTCCTTCACCCTCATCATCCTCACTCCTCATTCTCCCTTCTTCTCCCTCTTCCCTCTTCCTCCTCCTCCTACCTCCTCCCTCCTCCTCCCTCTACCTCCTCCTCCTCCCTCCACCCTCCTCTCTTCTCCTCCTCTTCCTCCTCCCTTTCCTTCCTCCTCCTCCTCCCTCTACCTCCTCCTCCCCCTACCTCTTTCCTCCTCCCTCCTCTTCCTCTTCCACCTCCCTTTCCTTCCTCCCCTCCTCATTCTCCCTCCTTCCTCTCCCTCCTTCCTCCTCCTCCTTCCTTCTTCTCCCTCTGCCTCCTCCCTCCTCCTATCCCCTCCTCCTCCCTCCTCCTCCTTCTCCTCCTCCCTCCTTCTCCTCCTCTCCCCTCCTCCTCCTACCCTCTTCCTCTTTCCCTCCTCCCTCTCCCTCCTCCATCCTCCTCCTCCCTCTTCCTCCTTCCTCCTCCTCCCTCTCCCTCCTCCATCCTCCTCCTCCCTCTTCCTCCTCCTTCTTCCTCCTCCTTCCTTCTCCACCCTCCTCCTCCCTCTTTCTCCTCCTCCTACCTCCTCCCTCCTCCTCCTCTCTCCTCCTCCCTCCTCCCTTTTCCTCCCTCCTCCTCCCTCTACATCCTCCCTCCTCCTCTCCACTCTTCCTCCTACCCTCTTCCTCTTCCCCTCCTCCCTATCCCTCCTCCTCCCTTCACATTCCTCCTCCTCCCTCTTCCTCCTCCTCCCTCCTCCTCCTCATCCCTCCTTCTCCCTCCTCCTCCTTCTTCCTCCCTCCTCCTCCCTCCTCCCCCTCCTCCTTCCTCCCCTTCCTCCTTCCTCCTCCTCCCTCTCCTCCTCCACACTCCTCCTCCTCCTCCTCCCTCTAACTCCTCCCTCCTCCTCCCTCTTCCTCCTCCTCATCCCTCCTCCTCCCTTCTCCTCCTCCCTCCTCCTCCCTCTACCTCCTCCTCCCTTCACATTCCTCCTCCTCCCTCCTCCTCCTCATCCCTCCTTCTCCCTCCTCCTCCTTCTTCCTCCCTCCTCCTCCTCCTCCCTCCTCCCCCTCCTCCTTCCTCCTCCTCCCTCTCCTCCTCCTCACTCCTCCTCCTCCCTCCTCCTCCCTCCACCTCCTCCCTCCTCCTCCCTTCACATTCCTCCTCCTCCTCCCTTCACATTCCTCCTCCTCCCTCTTCCTCCTCCCTCCTCCTCCTCCCTCCTCCTCCTCTCTCCTCCTCCCTCCTCCTCATCACTCCTCCTCCCTCCTCCTCCTCCTCCCCCTCCTCCCTCTCCGCCTCCTCCCTCCTCCTCCTCCCTCTACCTCCTCTCCTCCCTCCTCCTCCCTCTACCTCCTCCCTCCTCCTCCCTTCACATTCCTCCTCCTCCCTCTTCCTCCCTCCTCCTCCTCTCTCCGCCTCCCTCCTCCTCCTCCTCCCCTCCTCCCCCTCCTTCTCCTCCTTCTCCCTCCTCATTCTCCCTCTTCCTTCTCCCTCCGCCTCCTCCATCCTCCTACTCTCTCCTCCTCCTCCCTCCTCCTCCCTTTTCCTTCCTCTCCTCCTCCTGCTCCCTTCTCCTCCTGCGTTCTCCTCCTCCCTCCTTCTCCCTCCTCCTCCCTCTTCCTCCTCCCTCCTCCTCGCCTCCTCCTCCACACTACTCCTCCCTCCTCCTCCTAATCCCTCCTCCTCCCTCCTATTCCTCCCTACTCCTCCTGTCTCCTCCCTCCTCCTCCCTCCTCTTCCCTCCTCCACCTCCCTCTTCCTCCTCCCTCCTCCATTTACCCAAGACAGACAGACAGTCAGACAGATAGTCGGGAACGGGATCTTATATGACTACTTATATAATTTAAATGAGATGCTCTCCACCATGGGATGGGCCGGGTCAGACAGACAGACAGATAGATAGATAGATAGACAGACAGACAGACAGACAGACAGACAGACAGACAGACAGACAGACAGACAGACAGACAGACAGACAGACAGACAGACAGACAGACAGACAGACAGACAGACAGACAGTCGGGAACTTATATGACTACTTATATGAATTAAATGAGATTCTCCCCACCAGGAGTTGGGCGATGCCGGGCCGGGTCAGACAGACAGACAGATAGATAGTCGGAACGGGAACTTATATGACTACTTATATGAATTAAATGAGATTCTCCCCATCAGGGTCTGGGCGAAGACGGGCCGGGTCAGACAGACAGACAGACAGATAGACAGACAGACAGACAGACAGACAGACAGACAGATAGTCGGTAACGGGAACGAGAACTTATATGACTACTTATATGAATTAAATGAGATGCTCCCCACCAGGGTCTGGGCGAAGCCGGGCCGGGTCAGCTAGTATTAAATAAATCAATATACGTTCTTACGTTTAGCAAATCACTATAAGTTCTCTTTTTTCGCATATCCTATTAGATACCAGATTCGGTAGCGGATCGCGACGCGTTGGTTACTTACGGAGGTATGGGAGCCGGTCGTTCGGAAAGCAATGGCAAACTACAGAACGTAAAATTTGCCAAGACATTATCAGCATCTGAAAACTTCTGGCGTTGACTACAATGTCCTGTAAAGAATATGCGAAAAAAAAATACTGTCATCTACTGACTGTAGTACCTTGCAATGTAAGACAGAAAGGGGGGGGAGGGCGTGTCGAGCCTGAGGAATTAAGACCGCCGCCTGGCTAGTGCCACCAACAAAAAATAATCTGCACTTTACTGAAGATTCGAACCCAGGTCTCCTGAATGAGAACCCGGCATTCTTAGCCATTTGGCCAGTCTCTCCTCGTTCCCTTATACAAAATATTTTTTTTTAAAGTCGCTTAAAAGTCGACAGGGTCGACTGCATTGCACCGGGTTTTATCCCATATGGCTCGATCTCTTTCCGCAGCACGGAAAGCGTCACACAAAGCACGAACTCCGTAGCTTTTAGAGACGACCCACAGGAGTCTCCGAAACATTTAACTCGTAAACCCAAGGACGCGGTCCGGAATCGAACCCACAACATTCGGATCACGAGTCAAACGGCTTGACCACTTAGCCACAGAGCCCCCCCCCCCCCCATACAAAATATAAAAATATACCAGTGTCATATTTTGCTTTGGCATTTCTAGTCGTGTTTACTGTTAATATTTAATCAATCAGCTTACAGGCACACATTCGCCCGTGAAACTAAGGTGCTGAGGAGACTACTAATAATAATAAAAATGCATTGAACGGGAAAGACAACTGCCAGATCTATCCAACAATAACTCAGTATTGAGGAAGATTGCTTATTACGACTCATAAAATTGATGAAAATGAATTAATTTGGACATGTAAAAAGCCATAAATGTCTTATTCTCGTCATTATCATCATCAGGTGTCATGATGACTGGCATAGGCGTTGACAGATTTCGCACCATGACACCACATGCCCCTACTTCTATCTATAGAATAGTATCACAGTAAAGATTCGTGTTAGTATCACAGCCTGGTATTCTTAGATAAGTAGCACATTCTTGTTTCGAATTTTCATATTCTCTTGATTGTTCTAACATTTTCATCTTTTCATTCTTCTTATCCCGTTCTTGTGTCTTAATGTAGTCACTGGAGCATCTTCCCTGTGTTTATATGTTGTGTTTTCCGTATGTATTTGTTTGCTTATGAAGGCTAGTCGCCTCATCGTCCTGTGTTTTTCGTAATTCTGTTCTATAAAGCTGCATTACTTTGTGTTATTTTAATTTTTTATATTTTTTTTTACAGATTTCGGTCAGTGGTGTTGGGGATCCGTTCCGCTGATATTCCTCAATGCCACCATCTTAGTCCATCCAGCAACATTTCTCTTGGTCTGTTTCTGACTCTTTTCCCACTGATCGTTACAGTTGTCTCGGTGTTGTCCAATGTATCTCTTCTCATCTCATGACCAAAGAACGATGTTTGTTTCTTTTTTATAGTTGTATGCAGCGATTTAGTTTAATTAAACTCTTTAAAGCAATCATTGTTAGTTGCTTAGACAGTCAATGGTTATTAAAAACATTGTCTCAGGAACCACATCTCCGTTGCTTCTAAGCTCTTCCTAGTTTAGTCAACCACGTTTCGCGATTCACTGCCATACAGCAAAACATGTTCTAACATAACATTTCAGTGCTGTCTTCCTTAAATTCAATGATAGGAACTTACTGCATAAGTTATTTTGCATTTTTTTAAATATAGCTTTTGCTTGATCTATTCTACTCATAGCCTCTGTCATACATTGCCCATCTCATGTTATAATTGCTCCTAGTTTGTCTAATGAATGTCTGGAAAACATCACGTCTGGGGAAATATAATGTCTGGAAAACATCACGTCTGGGGAAATATAATGTCTGGAAAAACATAATGTCTTAGAAACATAATAATATGTGGAAAACATATTGAAAGTCTGGAAAACCTAATGTCTGGAAAACCTAATGTCAGGAAAACCTAATGTCAGGAAAACCTAATGTCAGGAAAACCTAATGTCAGGAAAACCTAATGTCTGGAAAATATGAGGTCTGGAAAACATAACTGTGGAAAAGGGGGTGGTTCGGTAGGGGGGGGGGGGGGGAGTGCGTTATAGTGGATAAGAGGAAACCACAGCTTACATGGATTCAAGATATGTGAGATCATTTACACAGCCACAGATGCAGGACATATTACTTGTGATATAGAGAGAAATTTGGAAAGAATGTTATGGGGTATCGTTCTGCACAGGAGAGACAACTGAATGATTAATGATTAATGTAAATCATTTTGATTGGTAATTCTTTTACTCTGTTTATTTAGCTTGCGCAGCCACGCACATAATTTATTCAGTTATTTACGTTTTTAATAGGCCAAAATAAATGTGCAGGCTAAGCAAGAAAGAGGGTTTAAAAGCTAAGGAAGAGACTTGATCGCATGGTATTTTATGCTATATGGCTCGGACTCCTTCCTTAAGAGTGGTCTAAATAAACGGTAATACAGAGCAGTAACTCGGTAGCTCTAGGGATCTCCGAAACTGCACCCACAACCTTCGGAAGACGAGACAAGCGACTTGACCACTTCGCTATGGAGAACCCCAAGCTGGTTGATTAGTTGGTTGGTTGGTTGGTTGGTTGGTAGATTGGTTGGTTGGTTGGTTGGTTGGTAAGTTAGTTAGCAAGTTAGTCAGTCAGTCGACAGATCATCCTCATTGCACATCGAACCATTCAGTCCATAAGTGCTCGGATCCCCTCCTCAGAAAATTCCGCAGCGTGTAGCGGTTCACGACACCGGTTCTGTGTTGGTTTATTAATCTTCTTTAGCTTCCTGTGTAGTGTTCTTGTTTGGCCACACCTTTTTTAACTTGCTGTTCTCGCAGCCTGACCATGGTTGTTGATTCCCAGTCATCGCTTGGTTCTCGTAAACGACTTACTTCTCGTAGAGCATTCAGAATGTCTGCCTGGTCCATGGCTCATCCGCCTTCTACAGTAGCCCTACCTGCAAGCCTGTTAGCCTGCTCATTTCCTTGTATACCCGCATGTCCTGGCACGAAAATGAAACTAATTTGTGCCAACCAAGACCGCGCCAGAGACAGCAACCACTCTCTTTTCTTTGGACCCAATATAACTCTATCTTCCTGAGCACACTCATTGAGTCACTAAGGACACATGCCCGATTGAATGTCTGTGTCTCGAGCCATGTTGCTTTACTTACTGCCATGACTTCCATAGCCAGGCTACTTGTGGTCAAAGCAAAAGCACCAGACTCTTCCTTCACAATTTTTCCTCCGGCCTGAGCCGTAAACCCCATGAACTTCTCACTCCTCGAACGTGCTCCGTGTATATGACAACATCATCCTCTAAATAATTCTCGAAGATCAGAGCCTGTACTTCCGCCTCCACAGTAGCTGGATTTTCTTTTCTGCATTTCCTGTCTAGTTGGATACACACTGAAAAGGATTACAGAACTTTGATGGCACTTGTACTCACTCCTCGCCAGGTTCTAAGTCCTCAAGTGAACACACCTGCTGAAGAATGTCTTCGGCTTGACCCATCCACGACTTTCTTCTTTTTAACCTGCTGCCCTTTACCTTCTTAATCTCGCAATGCAGTGGATGTTGTGTGTTTGCGTTGCCTCTGAGGTAGGCACATACTCGGCAATTTGTATTATGTGCCCCATGGTTGGAAAATCAAGAAGGCAGCGCATCGTACTGCATGCTGTATCTCTTGTACATCCAATAATAACACACATAGCTTCGTTCTGTATCCTTGCCATCCTTTCCATCTGCTTATGGCTGAGAGTCAGTATCGCCATTGCATACTCCAAACCAGAAAGGACCAGACCCTCGTATAGAAGACATAGATGGCGCTGCTCACAGTTTGCCACCGCCATCAACCGCATCGCAGTTAAAACCCGCTTGGCCTTTGATAGCATCTGGTCTACGTACTCAGTATAAGCGAAGTTTCGATCAAATCTATCCCCAGATAATTCATTGCCTGCGTTCTTTCCAAAGTCTCTGAACCCAGATTTACAGTTGGCTTTGGGGTGGTGACAATATGGTTATTCAAAGAGAACCATGTCACTGTTGCCTTTGTTTGGTTTACCATTGCCCCAGCGTCAACACACCAAGTACTTATGCGATTGAGTTCAGTTTGTAGTTCCACAGCAACCTGATCTCTATCCTTACCCTGACGATACACTAAAACATCGCCGGCATATAACAGTGTCCTCCCCGGTCATATGATTTGCTCGCTGGTTATTCTCACAGTGTAGGCGTTGAACAGCACCGGAGATAATGGTGATCCCTGTGGTAGGCCAGAATATATTGCTGTTGGTTCCGAAGTCCAGCTGCCACATCTAAAAACTACTTTCCGCTGGAAGAGGGCTGCAGCGATCCAACTAAGAAGGAAAGGACTTACCTTGAGTTCAAGAAGCTGAAGCATTAAAAAATCCAATTGTACTGTTGTACGCGTCCTCAATGGGCAAAAACTGCAGCATTGGTCCAGGTTTCTCTTTGTGGACGGTACCGTCCCAGGGTAGGTGGGAAAAGACCTTGCCTCTCTAGCTGGCTTGATATTTTCCTGGCAATTAACTTCTCCAGCAGCTTTCCTATTGTATTCTGCAGTGTTATTACCCGATATCTCTGAATTTGTATGTGGTCTTTGCCCGGCTTCGGCAAGGGAATCAGACAACTGTGTAAACATTCTTCCTTGATGCTAGCACTCCCTATACTGTTGTTGTACATGTATGCTAGTTCCTCTAGTTCGTTGTCGGTAGACATATTGATGTCGTTATACGATATGCCATCTTGCCCTGGAGCACTGTTTTTTTTTATCGTCGAAGCACAGTCTTGATCTCTTTCACTGTCACTGTGTCTTCATCCGAAATGTTCTGGGCCTTACAACTATCTGAGGTAACCTCCTTGGCAAGATTTCGGCCTCTCATATCTGTCTGGTTGCTGTGCTCTAGATAGTGTTGGAAGAGGGATTTGCCCTTGTTCTCGTCAGTTCTCTGCCAGACGAGGTCAGCACCATGGAAGTCAGGAATACTCTTATTCTTGACAACCCCACGCATGCTTTCATGTAGTCGCCATAACAATTTCAGTGACTTGTCAATGCTTACTCTTCGACATAACTCTGCCGATTGTTCACTTTTAACCACCTTAACCAGTTTACCTCAAGCTAAGCAAGGTTATGTGCTGGAGAAAACATGAAGAATGGCATTGAGTTCTCAACTCGAAAACAGGAAACTCCCAACTGAATCTGCTAGTGTAACAGGACAAGCATGGAACAAGAGCGCGGCTAACAGTTCATGGGATCCGTGAATGCGTGGACAACTCTGGATCCGAGCAGAGCGTAACACTCATTTGTGACAACAGTGGAAGTTGTTAAATTCGAATGTAACAAACATGGAAGTTAAGTAAAAACTGCCACATTATTTCCCCAAAAATTGGTTACATAAACAGAATTGGTGACTGTTCAGAAAATTTAGATAATTCTTCAGGCTGAATGGTGCTAAATGACTTGACAACCTAAACAAAAGCTGTGCTGTGAAGTTTGTCATATTTTACTTTCTACTGTATGACATTGAACACGCAATTAGAACGTCGAATAGAGGCCCTGGAGATGTGGATATAGAGAAGAATATATTGTATTTCATGGAAACAGTCAAATGCAGAGGTTCTATAAAAACTGGGAATGAAAAGAGAGTTGATGAAAGAAATAAAAATTAGGCAAGTGAAATATTTCGGCCCCGTTAATATACAACGCTCTTATAAAACCATACTGGAGGGCAAGGTTGAAGGCAAGCGAGCAAGAGGTAGACAACGATACAAATGGGAAATAAACAAGAGATTGACGAACATCAATCTCACAGAATGTACAGTCAGAGCGAGAGACGGGCAGTGTTGGAGATCCATTGCAGCTAACGTTCATTGCGGAGACGGCACCTGATTGATTTTTTGACTGACTTCCTTCCACTCTGTAGATTACAGTGCCAGGTATTGACAAGAAAACGGACGACTTTGCCACTCACAGAATCTAATTACGCAAGCAAACAAAGAATTAGAGAGTGGACTATATACACGTAACCCTTCGGCTGAGCTGTACTATATCGGGTTTTCATCCCGACGTTAGTTTCATCACCAGATGAGGTTTCCCGCTGTCTTTTTCCGGCCTGCCCAGATGGCGTGTGTATGTTCATGGCGTGCTTGTAGTTTTATTTCATCGCCAAACAAGTAGTGGGATATTTTGGACTGACCAGGTCGACCCAGCGTTAAATGTGTACCAGGAAATTTCCTGGCAAGTGAAGGCGGCAGGCATGATATTGATCTCATCACTAATCGAGTGCAGACCGGTCTACAATATAATGCCAACACCATATACCCCACATGCTTGTGTTGTCAACTTGGGTTCTTTACTTGCATTGTAGGGACTCTTCGTGGCCAAGTGGTTACCCCCCCCCCCCCTGACTTGCGCTCCGAGGCGTGTGGGTTCTATTCGGGATGACAATTCCGTTCAAGAGTGCAATTTTCTCGCACTCCTGAGGGGTCTACATTGAGCTACGGAGTTCTTATTTTCCCCATTGTTATCATACGCGCTGATCGTTTGAACAATGTATCCAGTCAGCAACAAAGATACAGATAAGTAACTTTTATATTTATATTTTCATGTAGTGTTTTTTTTTTCATGTTGTGTTTTTTATATAGTTGTTCAGGTTAGTGTTTGTTTATTTTGTACTGACGAAGGCTTTAGCCGCGATGTCCATTTTGTTACGTGTAATTGTGTTCTAGTAAAGCTCACTATCTACTTCACATGTTTTGTTGAATCATATACAGAACCCTGTGTCAGACTGGCCGGGGTGTCAGAATCCACGATGGCAAGTGAGCCCTGTGGGACCTGATGAAGAGTGCCCTTTAGACATTAGACAATATGATTTAAATGGTAATATCCTTTTAGTAGCTTTGTCTCCTGGATACTTAGTTGCATATCCTTTACAGGACGTCGCAGTCAACCCCATCCATTTTCGGCTGCTTGTGATTTCTTGGCATGTTTACGTTCAGTAGTTTGCCATTGCTTTCTGAACGCCCGGCACAAATGCCATTTTACAAAAAAATCAACTCAAAGCTGTCTGCTGCCAAATCGCCCGCAGATGTGATTTGAACGCGGTATGTGGGATTACGAACTGCGTCCTTGGCTCTTTCTCCACGGATCCGGATGTCTCCTGGTAACCAATATTGTTAGATCCAGTCCCCAGCTGACTGAAGCATACTGCATGTGAAACACGGACAATATTGTTAGATCCAGTCCCCAGCTGATTGAAGCATACTGCATGTGAAACACGAACAATATTGCTAGATCCAGTCCCCAGCTGATTGAAGCATACTGCATGTGAAACACGGACAATATTGTTAGATCCAGTCCCCAGCTGATTGAAGCATACTGCATGTGAAACACGGACAATATTGCTAGATCCAGTCCCCAGCTGATTGAAGCATACTGCATGTGAAACACGGACAATATTGCTAGATCCAGTCCCCAGCTGATTGAAGCATACTGCATGTGAAACACGGACAATATTGCTAGATCCAGTCTCCAGCTGATTGAAGCATACTGCATGTGAAACACGGACAATATTGCTAGATCCAGTCCCCAGCTGATTGAAGCATACTGCATGTGAAACACGGACAATATTGCTAGATCCAGTCCCCAGCTGATTGAAGCATACTGCATGTGAAACACGGACAATATTGCTAGATCCAGTCTCCAGCTGATTGAAGCATACTGCATGTGAAATACGAACTATATTGTTAGATCCAGTGCGCCGCTGACTGAAGCATTCTGCATGTGAAACACGGACAATATTGTTAGATCCAGTCCGCCGCTGATAGAAGCATACTGCATGTGAAACACGGACAATATTGCTAGATCCAGTCCTCAGCTGATTAAAGCATACTGCATGTGAAACACGGACAATATTGCTAGATCCAGTCCTCAGCTGATTAAAGCATACTGCATGTGAAACACGGACAATATTGTTAGATCCAGTCCCCAGCTAATTGAAGCATACTGCATGTGAAACACGGACAATATTGTTAGATCCAGTCCCCAGCTGATTGAAGCATACTGCATGTGAAACACGGACAATATTGTTAGATCCAGTCCCCAGCTGATTGAAGCATACTGCATGTGAAACACGGACAATATTGTTAGATCCAGTCCCCAGCTAATTGAAGCATACTGCATGTGAAACACGGACAATATTGTTAGATCCAGTCCCCAGCTGATTGAAGCATACTGCATGTGAAACACGGACAATATTGTTAGATCCAGTCCCCAGCTAATTGAAGCATACTGCATGTGAAACACGGACAATATTGTTAGATCCAGTCCCCAGCTAATTGAAGCATACTGCATGTGAAACACGGACAATATTGTTAGATCCAGTCCCCAGCTGATTGAAGCATACTGCATGTGAAACACGGACAATATTGTTAGATCCAGTCCCCAGCTAATTGAAGCATACTGCATGTGAAACACGGACAATATTGTTAGATCCAGTCCCCAGCTAATTGAAGCATCCTGCATGTGAAACACGGACAATATTGTTAGATCCAGTCCCCAGCTGATTGAAGCATACTGCATGTGAAACACGGACAATATTGTTAGATCCAGTCCCCAGCTAATTGAAGCATACTGCATGTGAAACACGGACAATAAGCATGCGCGCTGAGAAACGTTAAATAAAAGTGGAAATGCGCTTTCTTTGGAAAATTCAAAGAATACCATTGCTGAAGAGAAAAACGAATGAAAGTCATTCAATGAGCACATGAAAACTGTACACTGATTAGAGATATTAGACTTGGTCAAGATTATGTGGGAAACTTTATAAGGAGAAATAAACTTTTTTTTCCCTTCGCTCGCTTTGATCTCAGTCGTAGTCCATACACACGGTACTAATTTTTGCATGTGGATTAGCTTTCCTTATTACCAGTGTCCCTCGCCTGCAGACTCCGACTTATCGGGGTACTATTAATTTGCGTCCCCATGTCAAGGACGAGAAGTCAACACTTTAGTCCAACTGACCGGTGTAGGGGTTGAACCCGCTACCTCGGCATCAGTACATCGGATGTTGAAGAATGAGAGCTCTTATCAATTCGGCCACACTGACCACCAGAAACAAACCTGAAAACTTAGAGACAACTGACAAACTTGATGTGAAAGAAGCAAGGGGAAATACAAAGTGATTGCCTGGATATCTAGACCACATGACATGAACGAGAAAAAAAAAAGACAGAAGGCCATCCATGACTCTGGTGATCGTGTGAATCATCACCGGCCACGTCTGTCGGCTGGAGATAATCAATCATCTTCTGTAGGCAAGCATCTTGTGCTAATACTGGGGGAGAAAATTCGTCAAATATAACGAATTTGGAACAACAGCTGAACTAAAATCAGGTGCCAAGACATCGTTGTACATATAACTTGAAGGGTAGAATTCGATTAACAAGGTTGACTGTGGGGTCGATCCCCGATGGAAGTAGTTTTTAAATTGTTTCCGGTTATTGCAGCTCTGAAGTGGACCAAAATTGGTAGCAGAGTACTAAGACAGTAAATACAACCAGGTGTAATATTAGACTGTGGTAAATACTACCCCTAGTTCGTTTCAGTTAGTTTGTAAGGACTACTCCCATTGCAGGCGGACTCGCCCATAAGTGCTCCAGTCTCCGTTTTTACATCACAAAGTGAGACTCTCAACACATTACACGAAATATTCAGCACCGGTCAGCATTCAAATATTATACACAATTTTATGGGTAGGTTTTATCATTTTGAGATTTTACGGTGGGAAATGGCCTATTTAGCCTACTCTTTTCGATGTATAATTGCCGAGAGATGTTTAACGTTCACACGGGTCTTTTGCTATTCGTCTTTATCCGAGAAGGCCTGACACCCTATGCACTACATTCATATCAGGGGAGTATACCATCCTGTGTGTGTGTTTACGTGCGTGGGTGTGGGTGTGTGTGTGTGTGTGTGTGTGTGTGTGTGTGTGTGTGTGTGTGTGTGTGTCGTCTGTGCGTGCATGCGTTCGTGTGTGTGTGGCACACCATCCACTCATATAATAAGAAGAAAGGTATTGGAGAACATCTGCAACTGCAAAGATCAGGAATTGGAGAGGCAGAGCCAGATCGATAGAAATGATGCTGCATGGTCTAAGACAATGAAGGCACAACATCAGCAAAACTATTCCAGGAGATCTGTAGAAACACATGTACGCCCAAGCCATTCGGAGAGCACGCAGTGAAGATGATGATACCATCCACGCCGTGAATAGAACCTCTTGTTTCAGACATAGGGGCGGGCATCTAACCACTAAGCCACCTCCTCAGTCACAATCGGCCCTAGAAATATTGGTTGGCCCTAACATCAGAACACTAATTTATCTTATTGTTTACTTTGTGGACCACTACCATTGCATTCGGACAGTGCTCGTGTCCCCGGTTTTAAATTAGCAATGAGACCCAACACATGCACCGGGGAACATCCACGGGTAATATATCGGAATCAATCTCACGTTCTGTACATATTTTGTAGGTAGGTCCACTACAGAGCCGGACTGACCGGAAGCAATTTACAAACTGCCTCGTCTGGGGGTGCACCCCACAATAAGTCTTGGTAGTCGAGGTCTGCCCTCCATACCAGCATGCCTTTACTATTTATTTGGATTCCGCTGCAGAAATTCTACAGGGCCAGTTCAAACATATACAGATACATGAGTTGTGGTAGAATGGTAGGGTTGGGAGGGATGCAGACTGAAACACAAAGTTAATAGCATAACACGGCCATTTTCTATAATAAATAGGCAATATTAAATAAACACAACAAAAAATAAACTGCGCTGAAATTATAAGTGAAGACAAAACTGGCTGGAACATTACAGGAAGAACTTGCCGGATCGTGAGGGATATGCTATAGTGCAACAAGGAATGGCTGTAAAAAAAGATTTTATCGAAATGACAAGTATTATATCTTGAGATGTCTATCGTTGTAGGGTGCTATATTACAAATAACAGATTAATTGATGTTTCTGAGCTTACATAGCACTCTAGGGAAATTAGACAACCGCCTGATAGGCGTCGCGAGATGTGTAGTTTACGGTTCTATATGGACAGACTCAGGAAATCAATCGGGGAACCCGTTGAGGCCGCTGAGACAGTTACATAGATAAACACACATAGTATTGTTTGACTCTCACAGAAGGAGAAGAATGAAGTAGAGACTAGAGGACGCGCTATACAACATAAAATTTGATGGCTACCTCCAAATGGCGGCAGCGCCTCGCTGCAAGAACAAGTGTACTTCGACGTATGACCAACTAGACACTCCTAGTGTGTAGAAGTAATTAATGTTGGTCGTAATTAATGCAATCCAGGACGGTTCCGGCGTCTAGCTAACCAGCTTCCAACAGCGATAAGTTGCATGCGCAACCTTTTACTTCTGCAGTGAGACAGATCTTCTTCTCCTTTCGTTCGCTTGAAATACAAGGTATGTCTATAACTGCAATGTTGTCTCTTGCATGAATTTAACTGTCTTTTTTTTTTAGTTCACTCAACGGTTCATAGAGTTATAGACAGATCACTTGTAGGTTTGTTGTCCTCAGTGCTGTGATGGTGATTGCTCATCATAATCTTAATGTGGTCTATATAAAATATACCCCGGGTTGCAGTTAGTGGGCATGACCTTATTGTACAGTGTTTCCCAACGTGGGGCCCACGCCCCACAGGGGGGCAATTTGACTGTTAAGGGGGCCAATTCGAAAATGGAAGAAATCGGCTGAATATAACAAAACGGGGAGACTTGAGACTGAAGTTAACTAAATTGGAACCTGACATAAGATCTCTTTGCAGCAAGCATCAAGCGCCAGGATCTCACTAAATTTAAATAATAAATAATTACTAATAATTAAAATAATATAGAAAAATCTTTCATTAAAATTATTTTGTACTTGAATTTCAGTTCTCCATTATATGTTTTGAAAATTTACTTACTGTGTTTGCTCAATAATTACCTAGTGATTTCTTCCTAAAACCTATCATTCAAGTTTCTTTAGTGAACATTTCAATTTTTGAATATTAAAAATAATGTATATGTTGAGGGGGGGGGGGGGGGAATGGGGCGGGGGAGGGGGGCAATATGAATTTTAAAAAGGCTTAAGTGGGGCATGGTACAAAAAAGGTTGGGAAACACTGGTTTAAAAGGTCCCGAAGAATTCTGCTGATGTGGGTATGAGATGTGATAGCACTATCACATGCTGAAGACCTGAGAGCGAGGGGAAATAAGTGGTTAGTCTTTCTCCTACTTTGGCCAGCGACGAACCCAGTGTCTAACTTGCGACCGACTGTGCTCATGACATTACCAGCGCAGGTTGCTATCAACTTCGCTAGCAGGCCAGCTAGATTACATTAACAAAGTACACAAAGTACAGGGACTACCACGCTTGCCTGCCTGTCCGGTTTTCGTCTGTTCGAAACGTCGAGGCGGAAGTTTGTTTATGACATTGGCTCACAAGTAAACCCAGCCTAACACAGGCACCAGAAAATGTCGTGGGAAGTAAAGGCCACTGGCGTGGTATTGACCACATCGCCCGTCCAGTGCCGACGGGTTTATGACAACACGAGGCTAGCATCGTATAGCCAGTACGCCGTGAGGCTTGAAGATAGCCCTTTACTTACTTTGCTCTTACTACATGCTCTTTAGGCCTCAAGGTGTGTAACGGTGTCCTTTACTTTGACCTGAATGGTGCTGTGACATTGTCTTGACAGCAAACAGTCAGCGGTCAATCATAGAACTTATTGATATTGTTGCAATAAACAATGCAAAACACTGGTCTTAGCTTGAATTGCTGGGAAACAGAAGTCAGCATTCAATCATGAAACAGAGTGATATTGTTGTAATTGACAAAGCAAAACACGGCCTTAGCTTGAACGGAAGGGAAACAGAAGTATTCAGTAAGATCCCGTTTACACACGAAAGGCGCTCTGGGCTGATGGTATTAGACCCATATTTGTATAGACCAAACGGCACTCAGTGGCGGATGTGGCCGGTATCACATCGGCCACATTTACTTCCCAACACATCCCTGGTATTCACTTCCGGCTGGGTCGCTACGGGAACCCAGATCATTTATTTTTATATCCGAAAACGCCCCGATGCTGATCGAACCTCGACCACCGGTACAGGCAGGGAAACGTCTAGCTGCTATACCACCGTGGCTCTCATAAGTATGGTAATCTATAAATGGATCCAACCAAGATTATAATGGAAGTCCCGTGTACCGGTCTGAGACAAGTAAAGCACTCCAAATATATTAATGGATAACATTAGACAGAATATGTGCCACGGAAGTAATGAGTAGAACATGAAGAGTAAATGTTAAGTTCGTTGCATATCCTTTACAGAACGTTGCAGTCAGCCCCATAATTTTTTTGATGTTTATGATTTCTTGGCAAGTTGACGTTCAGCAGTTTGCCATTACTTTCTGAATAACCGGCACTCATACCATTGAATGAAATCCAACGCAAGGGGGGTCTGCTGCCAAATCGCCTGCAGTTATGTTTTGAACGCAGTATGCGGGATTACGAATTGCATTCGTAACACCTTCGCCACAGAGTCGGCTCTGCATTTAACAATATATAATATAATTACATTTTATAATATAAAGAATAAATTTAACTAGTCCATGCATTAAACAATATAAAATGAACTCTTGAATGCTATATAGAACTAAATGTAACACACAGCTATTAATTCTCAACAGTTGATAGACTAGCAAGAACATCCATTCAAGCCACACAAATGTGTTTATATCGGAGAAATTGTATATACTATATATATAGTAAACATAAGTAATCTCCTTGTTTAGGAAGTGACCAAGACGTAAAAGATACGTATCCCAACCATCAGTAGGAAACTAAACATTTGTATATACGATGACAACAGACTATTCTTCTGTCCTTTACATTGGGGTAAAGATCCTTAACCAAACCGCGCCGAACCGTCATATCGTTTGCTATCTCTTGCAATTCCCTCCGATCCCTCCCAATATTATTCATCTCTGATTGTAACTCCCTTCTCCGTGTGTTTTAAGGTCATCCGCTATTGTGAGCAATCTCACATAACGCCACAGAAGGATACCAGCACAGGAATTGATCTATGAATCTAGACAGCGGAAGTTGCGACAAAGAATTATCGCCAACGCCAGTTAACAAGCACCTGATCATGATGTTGATATTTCGCTTTGTCTTCTATCAGTGTTAATCAATATCTGTCCATTTGTTGCCCTTGTCATGCGGATGACTTGTGTGGTTCTCCAACATTCCTCACTCCCTGAGGGGGAAATGAGTACATTACGGGCACTTCCCAAGTTTCCTTGGAGATGGCTTGTCGGCTCGCACTTTGATGGTTTCGGCGAATTTGTGTTTTGAATGTAAAGGTTACTTTTCCTCGTCAGTAACTCCTGATTCTCCCCCTCCCCCTCTCTCTCTCTCTCTCTCTCTCTCTCTCTCTCTCTTTCTCTCTCTCTCTCTTTCTCTCTCTCTTCTCTTTCTCTCTCCCTCTATCATCTCTTTATAGCTTTCCCTATCTCTCTTCTCTTTCTCTCCCTCTCTCTTCTCTTTCTCTCGCTTCCTCTCTCTTATCTTTCTCTCTCCCCTATCTCTTCTCTTTCTCCCTCTCTCTTCTCTTTCTCTCTCTCTATCTCCCTTCTCTCTCTATCTCCCTTCTCTTTCTCTCTCTCCCTCTCTCTTCGCTTTATCTCTCTCTATCTCCCTTCTCTTTCTCTCTCCCTCACTCTCTTGTCTTTTTCTCCCTCTCTCTTGTCTTTCTCTCCCTCCCTCTTTCTCTCCCTCCCTCTTTCTC
This sequence comes from Cepaea hortensis, assembly GCA_963921405.1. NCBI lineage: Eukaryota > Metazoa > Mollusca > Gastropoda > Stylommatophora > Helicidae > Cepaea > Cepaea hortensis. Next base: position 84,067,816 of record OY992887.1, read on the forward strand.
TCTCCCCTCTCTCTTCTCTTTCTCTCTCTCTCCCTCTCTTGTCTTTCTCTCTGTCCCTTTTTCTATCTCTTCTTTTTCAATTCTCTCCCGCTCTCTTGTCTTTCTCTCCCTCACTCAATCTCCTTATCCCTCCCTATCTTCCTCTCTCTCTCTCTCTCTCTCTCTCTCTCGCTCTCTCTCTCTCTCTCTCTCTCTCTCTCTCTCTCTCTCACCCAAGAACTAGCAACGTACTTCATGAACTTATACTAATACCGCAACCACGACAAAATCGACTTTAGAGAACTCACTGATGTGGACACTTAGACGGATTCTCGCTTCTTTTCGTTTACTCACACTTTAGCTACTTCAACAGTAACTCTATGTCGTTCAGATATTTCATCTAGTTGTTTACATATTACGAACAGATTAGGAAGAGCCAGGGGGAAAGCTAAGGTGTGGTTTCTGTGACGAGACAGGAGGACCGACATCAATGAACCGTGGTTTATCCCATATGGCTCCGTCTCTTTCCACAGGGCAGCCTGCTGAAAGCGTCGCACACAGCTCCGGCGACCACCCCCAGGACTCTCTAAGATATTTGCACTCGTTAACTGAATGTCATAGTCTGGAATCAATCCCACAACCTTCAGAGCGCGACCACTTCGCCAAGGACACTCCCTTCAGTGACAAACTTTTTGAATACCTTGGACGGCCCAGATTAAATTAACGATTGCCTAGAATGGCTAATGGAAGTAGAACATCATATACAACTATAAGAAACGGACAAATAGTGCTCTTTGATCACAAAATGAGAAGAGGAGCATTGGAGACCATCGTGACAACTGACAAGATCAGTGGTTGGTGTGGCGCAGACCGACTGAGACACATGGCATGTGATGGTCTTAGACGGTGGCCTGGGAGAATGTCACCGCTGGAGCTGATCTAGAATAACAAGGACCCAAATCTGAGGAGATACATGAGCGGCTCCGTGATTTCGATGGACAACCCCCGCTGCGAAGGTTCGTTTGCGAACTTCGTCTTAGATTCACTAAGTTTACGCTTACTACTAGTTAGGCTTACCGTAAGACACTATCAATGATATACACACTATCAAGGATACATACACTATCAAGGATATACACACTATGAAGGATATACACACTATCAAAGATATACACACTATCAAGGATATATACACCGTCAGGGATATATACACCGTCAGGGATATATACACCGTCAGGGATATATACACCGTCAGGGATATATACACTATCAAGGATATATACACCATCAAGGATATATACACCATCAAGGAAATATACACCATCAAGGATATATACACCATCAAGGATATATACACCATCAAGGAAATATACACTATCAAGGATATATACACCATCAAGGATATATACACCATCAAGGAAATATGCACTATCAATGATATATACACCATCAAGGATATATACACTTTCAATGATATGTACAACATCAAGGATATATACACTATCAAGGATATATACACCATCAAGGAAATATACACCATCAAGGAAATATACACCATCAAGGAAATATACACCATCAAGGAAATATACACCATCAAGGAAATATACACCATCAAGGAAATATACACCATCAAGGAAATATGCACTATCAAGGATATATACACTATCAAGGATATATACACTTTCAAATATATATACACCATCAAGGATATGCCCACTATCTAGGATATATACACCATCAAGGATATATACACCATCAAGGATATGTACACTATCAAGGATATATTCACTATCAATTATATATACACCATCAAGGATATATACACCATCAAGGATATATACACTTTCAATTATATATACACTTTCAATGATATATACACCATCAAGGATATATACACCATCAAGGATATATACACTATCAAGGATATATACACCATCAAGGATATATACACTATCAAGGATATATATACCATCAAGGATATATACACCATCAAGGATATATACACCATCAAGGATATATACACTATCAAGGATATATGCACCATCAAGGATATATACACTTTCAATTATATATACACTTTCAATGATATATACACCATCAAGGATATATACACTATCAAGGATATATACACTATCAAGGATATATATACCATCAAGGATATATACACTATCAAGGATATATATACCATCAAGGATATATACACCATCAAGGATATATACACCATCAAGGATATATACACTATCAAGGATATATGCACCATCAAGGATATATACACTATCAAGGATATATACACTATCAAGGATATATACACCATCAAGGATATATGCACCATCAAGGATATATACACTTTCAATTATATATACACTTTCAATGATATATACACCATCAAGGATATATACACCATCAAGGATATATACACTTTCAATGATATATGCACCATCAAGGATATATACACCATCAAGGATATATACACTATCAAGGATATATACACCATCAAGGATATATGCACCATCAAGGATATATACACCATCAAGGATATATACACTATCAAGGATATATATACCATAAAGGATATATACACTATCAAGGATATATACACCGTCAAGGATATATACACCATCAAGGATATATGCACTATCAAGGATATATACACCGTCAAGGAAATATGCACTATCAAGGATATATACACCATCAAGGATATATGCACTATCAAGGATATATACACTATAAAGGATATTTTCACCATCAAGGATATATACACCATCAAGGATATATACACCATCAAGGATACACACACAATCAAAGAATTATACACTATCAAGGATACAGAAACATATATAATATCAAATGAAACAAATGGGTGCGTCTAGCCCCTGCTCGTTACTTCCCAAGAGGTTTCCCGATACACATGTGAGGCTGAATCTACCTGAGAATACAGGTCAGGTTGTATTTAACTGCTTCAGTGCCGAATGATAATATATCGCCAAAGAGGACCTTCCAATTGGACAGAAGGACGATATATCGCTATACTAGGGTCAGCGTGTTAATTATTTAGTTGCATGGTATCTTCCGCTGTTGCAATGCTAGGTGAGCGGAAATTTACATTATAATACCTGTTAATTTGATTGTCTGCCACGTCTGGTCTAAGCCTACTTTTTTTCTGTTTAGCACTGAATCAGTTAATTCTGCCTGGATGCGGAATTGAATAGAATACCGGGACGGTATAACACAAAAACAAAAAAAAAACAAAAAAAATTAAAGGGTAGGGTTTTAAAAGGGTTGACTTCATTGCACCGGGTTTATCCCATATGATTCGGCCTCTTTCAGCATGGCGACCGGTTGAAAGCGTCGCACAAAGCACTAACTCCGTAGCTCCAGCGACGACCACCGGGAGTCTCCGAGAAAAGTGAACTGGTGAACCAAACGACGTTGGCAGGAACCAACCCCTAACCTTCAGACAATGAAGCAGGTGGTGTAACCACTTCGCCACAAATTCTCCCTAACCGAGCCGGTGAGCGAGCGTCTAGACCAGTGGTTTTCAACCTTTTTAGGCCCATGCACCCTTTCACCATATGTTCAGAATGTCATCCCCCATGTCGTATTTCCCCCCTCTAAATCCGCCCTCCCCCCCCCCCGCCCCTACACAGTATACGTAAAAATAGAAGCTACATTTAATAACACATACTAGAACAAGTCTAGACTTCTACATGAAATTTGATTCGTGAGTCTACTTACGTTATAAAACGAATTTCAGAAGAGTGAGAAGTACAGAACCGTAAAGTATGGAGGAAAAACAATATCAAGTAATCGGCTCTTGTATTAAGGCGATCTTGAAAAAATCTTAATTTCCCCTCCCCCCCCCCCCCCGGAAACCCTAAAACTCCGGGGGGGGGGGGGAGAGAATTCCCCCACCGGTTGAGAACCACTGGTCTAGATACTGGCCTACTGCAACTCCCAACGTTCCATCAGGAATGAAGATCAATGTGCACCAAAATGCACAGTGTTTGGCATGACAGTGTTCATACGGTGATTGAAACAACACTGAAATTGAAACCTCTGCAGGATCAGGGCCTACCCAATATGTTTAACACAAAACTGTCATTACAGTTTCAGTATTCATCCCTGTCTGTAATGCTCTTCTCTGTGTGTATTTTAGGTCTGTCACTACTGAAGGCGATCGCACATCCTGGCATAGAAGGGTACCAGCACACGAATTGATATAGAAATCTAGACAACGTAAGTTGCTGAACCTTGGGTTGTAGGACGGGGGAGGGGAGCACGGGGGACGGGGGGGGAGGGACATTGAGCCCGAGGAATTAAAGCCACATGGTTAGTGCAGTCACTGCAAACTGTGAAGCTTAGAGTTTTATTTTATTTTTTTCCGACATAAAAACAAATCCATTGATCATACTGAAGATTCGAACCCCGGACTCCGGAATGGGACTCGGAGTTCTAGCCACTTGGCCAAACGCCGCTAACCCTATATGTTTAACATTAAGTAACATTAAGAAACCCTTCTTGAGTGGACACTGATTGGACTGGACAACACTGATACTTACTTCCTTTTCAAACATTGCGTCCAATATCTCCTGCATCTGCTCTACGTCCAAAGACCGAAACAGTAGAATGTTCTTGATTGCATCGTTCAAACGTTTCCTTTGCTCGTCAGACTTGGGGTGGATAATCTGCAGAAGAAGCGATTAGATACGTATCATCATTACCGTCATTAATTGATTAAGTGTTAAGGGATGATTAATCGTCTGAAGCGTCTTCTCGTGGATGCCATGGGCTTATATACAGTTGTTTTCTCCATGCAATCCTCTTTAATTGGATATACCGGGTGTTTGTAAAGTATCACTACACTTTTTATGTAGAACAAATTTGAAAAAAATTAAGTATATGATGTTATCAAATAATGTGCTCCACAGTCCATCGTGAAGCAATATGCAGCGAATTGTTGTCTGCGGGAGTAATTCTTTGCACTCCAAACAGAATGGTGTTTTCAACGGAAAAAACATTTGTATCCATATTTGTTCTACATACAAAGTGTAATGTGACTTTACAAGCACCCTGTATAATACAACATGTCAGCTAATATATTAACAACTTTTATGTCACAACTGTGACACACCCTTACTCCCCATTTTCCGCCATGCATTTTTGTCTGGTCCAAACATACATTTTATTTGGCATTGACTCTGTTAAAAAAAATCACTGAGTAGTACCAAAAAAACCCTCCCATAGCTGGATCACTGGGTATGTAAGATCTTACACCAACACATTTTTTAGACCTCAGTGCACGAGAGAATATGTGGCTAGTCTTTCCGTCCCGTAGCGAACGACGAGATCCGACATCTAACCCTGTTCCGCTCGAACCAACGCCTTTGCCAACGTTAACGATCTAACCGTTGATCAGTGCACCCATTAACAATTGGACATAGCACTGAACTTACTGAAAGTGTGTTCCGGGAGCAATCTGTAATGAGGCGGTTATCCCTCACCTCCCACTAGAACCACATATACTTGTCTGTGTGGTTCAGCAGCGATCAATTAATACCAGGCCAGAAATGTCAGAAAATATAGACAAGAAATTGACCAGTGTATATTGTATAATCATCATACGGAATGAATAGGTTGATAGGCTGGCAATGAATGCACCTATCGGTGGCAGAATACCTATGGACAAGGAAGAGGTGGCCGGGCGCCTGTGGGAACAAGTGGAGAAAGCGGGAAAACAGACTTAGCACCCGTATGTGGAGAGAATGATATGGCGGGGGATAGGCAGGGGCCCCGGACGAATCTCAAATCAGAGGGAAGACCAGGAGAACTTTCAATCAGATGGCAGTTGGAACCATCAGCAGTATGACTCTTCGCTGGTTGTCGAACGAGGGGGCGGAGCGCGTGTGGGATTTTGTCCTGAATGCAGTGATATTGTTTCTTAGCTCAACTCAACTTAACTCAACTATCATCACATCTATTCAATGACCTGGTTATGTGGTGTAGCAATCCCCCATGTTTCTGAATGTTTTCGAGATATTCTTTGCCGTCTTTTATATTTCCTTCCAGGTCATCTGCTTCTACTTCAGGCTTCTCCATTTTCCTTCGCCCTTTTCATCCAAATTAGTCTTCCTCCCGCTTCTCATTTCATTCTCATCTTCTTCGTTGTTCCTATTTCTTCCTTCTTCTTTCTCTATCTTTCTTCTTCTTCTTCTTCTTCTTCTTCTTCATCTTCTTCTTCTTCTTCTTCTTCTTCTTCATCTTCTTCTTCTTCTTCTTCTTCTTCTTCTTCAACTCCTCCTCCTTCGTGAAAATTATATTTGACCTAGGTTGAGTTATGTGGTTTCAGTTAACAATAATGTCACGAACAATCTATGTTTATTCGTTAGACTTACTGTTTTAGCTAAGGATAATATTGGCAATGCCAGATTACACAATAACTACTAGTTGCAGTTAAAAATAGTGACAGTGTCAGGCTGAAGATAAAAACAGTAACATTTACAAATAAGTATCAGATAAAGATAATGACAAAATCAGTTAAAGATAATAACAAAATCAGTTAATACGAGGGCTATTCCAAAATCAACCGCCGATTGGCTGGTAAAAATAAACCGTTTGCCATAGTGACATCGTTCATTGCTTGCATTATTCAGTAGTCTTTTAGCTCATTGCGCGTCAACCTGCAGTCACATTTGTTCAGTGATTCAAGAATGGCAAAATAATAAACAAGGACACAGTTATTGCAATTCCCGCCAGCTGTGAAATTCGTGGTGTGATTCGTTAGTGAGAGCAACTGGAGGACACTCAGAACCCTTCAGCATAAGATCTGGAGTACGACAAGGTTGTGTCCTGTCCCCTCTCTTGTTCATAACATATATAGACAACATATGTAAAGAAACCAGCCAAGCAGAGACAGCAAGAATACCGCATGACGAGAACATAGAAGAAGAACCATCTGCAAATATAACCATTAGAGAACTCCTGTTTGCGGATGACCAAGCACTAATAGCAAAATCAGAAGCTGAATTACAAGACCACATGAATAGTCTAAACGAAATGTGTAGGGAACATAACATGAAAATTAGCACAAGCAAAACAGAGGTAATGACTATAACTAAAGAAGAACAAACAACAACAATTCACCTAAACGAACATCCCTTGAAACAAGTAAAGAGTTTCAAGTACCTAGGAAGTATAATATCATCAAATGGCAGATCAGAAGACGAGATCGAAAATAGGTGCAATAAGGCAAATCAACTCATTGGACACATGGCACCAATACTAAAGAACAAACATGTATCAATAACTACTAAGAAAGCACTTTACAACAAAATCTTCCTGCCAACTCTATGCTACCAATGCCAAACCTGGACAATGACAGAAAAAGAGAAAAGAAAAATCACAACAACAGAAATGAGGTTCCTGAGAAGAATACTCAACGTATCAAGAAGAGATAAGATCAGAAATGAAGAAATCAGGACTAAAGTGGGGGTTAAAGCAGCACTAGATTTTATCAGAAAGCAGCAAGTCAAATGGTTTGGCCATGCAAGTAGGTTACCAGTCAACAGCATACCACAACAAGCAATGATGTACAGACCAGATGGAAACAGAGGAAGAGGCCGACCACGTAAACGTTGGACGGAGGGATAGCAGAGTCCATGGGAATATCGATATATGAAGCCCATAATCGGGCACTCTCACGAAGTTTGTACTTCACCTCGACACCGCAATGTACAAGAGGAACATGATGAGATGAGATGAGATGAGATGATTCGTTTTCTTCAAGCAGAAGGTCAACATACGGCCGAGATTCATCGTCTATTGTGTCGTGTGTACGGTGATAGCGTTATGAGTGGCAGTTCTGTGAGGGATTGGTGAAGGAAATTTAGAGAAGGGCGTAAAGTTGTGCATGATGAGGGAGGACACGGATGACATTCATGTGTAACAGATGAGCTCATTCAAAAATTCGACCAAGTAGTAGTGGAAAAGGGCCGTTTCACAATTTGAGATCTGTTTACAGAATTTCCACAAATTTCTTGGGCTAATCTGTTTCGAATTGTCACAGAGAGGTTAGGATACCACAAATTCTGTTCAAGGTAGGTACCAAAGCGCTCACTAGCGTTCACAAAGCTCAAAGAATTGGCTCAGCTTTGATGTTCCTTCTGTGCTACTGGGAAGAGGGAGATGCATTTCTCGAAAGAATAGTGACTGAGGGAGAGACATGGGTTCTCTTCGTGAATGCAGAGACGAAAGAACAGCCAAAACAGTGAATGCATACTCATTCTCCAAGCAAGTCCAACAAATTCAACAAATATTTTCTCAACGAAAAGTGATGGTTACAGCGTTTTGGGGGCCGCAACGGCATTTCGTTGACAGAATTAATGACACCAGGGACCACAATAATGTCAGAAGTTTATTGTGAAAGACTGAAGAAGCTTCGTCGGTCTATCCAAAACAAATGGCGTGGAATCCTCACCAGTGGCGTCATTATGCTGCACGACAACGCGCTGCCCCACACTGCTGCTCGCACAAAGGCTTCACTTGAGCAATTTAAGAGGGAAATTATTAACTTTACAGCACGGACTTGCCACCAAATGATTATCATCTCTTCGGCAAGATGAAGGTCTGGCTGGCTACCCAGCGCTTCGACACGCGGATGAGTTCATGGGTGGATTCAATAACTGGCTAAGTACACTGGTGGTGTTGTTCCTTGACGAGGGGTTACAAAAACTCGTGCCACTGTGCGACAGCTGCCTGAATTTAGATGGTGACTATGTGGAAAAGTAAGGCTGTGATGTATGTAACTTTTTTATGCATTTAGATGTTATTGTCAATTTGTTTAAATTTTTACCATCCACTCGAGGGTTGATTTTGGAATATCCCTCGTAATAATAACACTATCAATTAAAGATAGTGACAGTGTCAACAATGACCAACAGTTTCATTTAAAGATGACACCCAACAGTTTCAGTTACGACAATGACATCACAGCATGATTTTACGATGGCAAGAGCAAATGTTAATTATCGGCAATCACGTGAAAAATTGCAGCTAACGAATAATGACGTCAGCATTCTTAATTAACGCAAATGTGTCTGCATTTGCGGTAAAGTATAATCAAGTATCCTCTACATCAAGTTGTGAATTTTTTTTTTAGCTCTCTTAACGAGGTCGTTTAGTGAAATCATACCTGTACCACTCTTTCTCCCCATAGGCTTAACTATCTACTTAAGTACACACCCATCTACCTATCTATCGACCTATTTATGTAGTCATCTACCTACCTATTGTATCAACATATCTAACTATCCATCAACTTACATACCCACCAACTTACACACCTTTATCCATTCTACATGTATATCCCTCGTCCATCTGTCGGTCGATCCAACACATCCATCAATAAATCAACAACCAATCTATCCACATATTCATATATCCATCAATAAATATATCCGTTCATCAATATTAGTTAGCAGATCGCCGGGCCCACTAAGTATCCAGATAAATAGCACAACTCTGAAACAAGTTAAAGAATTAAAATATCTTGGAAGTATGATCACAGAAGATGGCAGATTGGACAGAGAAATCGAAATCAGATGTCAAAAAACTAATGCACTTACATATCAACTATCACCCTTGCTGAAACATCCAAATATACCCATGTACGCAAAACAGATAATACATAAATAATAAACAGCATATTCACACCAACCCTATGTTACCAATCTCAAACTTGGACTTTATCCAAATCACACCTTCGCAAAATCAACACCTGCGAAATGAGATGCCTGAGGAGAGCTGCCAACTTAACAATCCGAGACCGAGTAAGAAATGCTGTTATCAGATAGACTGTGGGATCAACACCTTGTGCCACATTTATTGAAAGGCAGAAGATCAAGTGGTTTGGCCATGTCGTTAGAATGCAACACCAGCAACTACCATCACTGGCCTTAAATTAAAGATCATCTGCGAAGAGGCCAAGAGGACGTCCAAGAAGAGAATGGATTGACGACATCAAAAACATTGTACAGTCACACGGAATGACACTATCCAGTGCCGCCAATCGGGCGCTGGAGCACAAATTATTCCTCTCCAGGACGCTTGACGGCAGAAGTGGAAGATGATGATGATGATGATGATGATGATGATGATGATGATGATGATGATGATGATGATGATGATGATGATGATGATGATGATGATGATGATGATGATGATGATGATGATGATGATGATGATGATGATGATGATGATGATGATGATGAATATTTCCATTCATCATTCAATCCGCCCATCACTCAATCCGTCCACCAATCAATCCGTCCATCAGTTTGTATTCCACTCAATCCGTCAATCACTCACTCCATCCGTCCATAACTCCATCCGTCCGTCCATCACTCCATCCATCCGTCCATCGCTGCATCCGTCCGTCCATCAAACCATCTGTCCGTCCATTGCTCCATCCGTCCGTCCATCACTCAATCCGTCCGTTCATAATTAATCCGTCCGTTCATCAATTAATCCGTCGGTCCATCACTAAATCCGTCCATCACCTAATCTATCCATCACCCAATATGTCCTACCATCAAACAATCTGTCCGTCACACAATCCGTCCATCACTCAGTCCGTGTGCACGTCACTCAATTCGTTCACCAGTCCATCCGTCTGTCCATCTCTCAATCGAATATAACTCTATCCCATGTCACTCGTTCCCACATCATCAATCCGCCCGTCACTCAATCCGTCCATCACTCAACCCGCCCATCACTCAATCCGCCCATGACTCAATCCGCCCATCACTCAATCCGTCCATCACTCAATCCGCCCATCACTCAATCCGTCCATCACTCAATCCGCCCATCACTCAATCCGTCCATCACTCAATCCGTCCATCACTCAATCCGCCCATCACTCAATCCGTCCATCACTCAATCCGCCCATCACTCAATCTGCCCATTAATCAATCCTTCCAGTACTCAATGAACCTGTCTACCAATAGATAGCTAGAAAGGTTGCATGTCCGTCTTCTCATATAATACACACACAAATGTGTATGGGTGTGTGTGTGTGTGAGAGAGAGAGAGAGAGAGAGAGAGAGTGAGAGAGAGAGAGAGAGAGTGAGAGAGAGAGAGAGAGAGAGAGAGAGAGAGAGAGAGAGAGAGAGAGAGAGAGAGAGAGAGAGAGAGAGAGAGATTAACAAACACCGCTGGTAGAAAGGTACAAATTCAGTAGCTTGTAATTCGACACTGAAAATGTAAGAGTCAGGCTTGGCGGCAACGGGAGTTCCTGCTAACTCAAGACCCGAGAATGACTTTTGCTAGGCAATGGTACTTTTCCTCTCATCAATATGTATCGTAAACATTACACAATGTAACTCTCTCTCTCTCTCTCTGTTTCTCTGTGTGTGTGTGTGTGTGTGTGTGTGTGCGTGCGTGCGTGCGTGCGTGCGTGCGTGCGTGCGCGTGCGTGCGTGTGCGTGCGTTTTTTTTTTAAATTCTTGAAAATTAATTTGCGTCAAATTTGCAATAAACATTCGGAAAACCCGGAGTGCGTCAGTGTAGTTGTTATGAGGCTAAGCTGACAATACCGGGTGTTTGTAAAGTCTCACTACACTTTGTATGTAGAACAAATTGAAAAAAAAATGAATAACATTATGTCATATAAAAATGTGCTAAGAAATTCATTAAATTAGTTATAAGAGTCATTGATAAGGTCTAAAACTGTTTTGGAGAAGCTCAAAAGTACCAATGAAGTATTCATTGTAACAGGTGTTGGAAATGTCCACCACGGGTTTCAAGACAAGACTGTACATGTCTCTTCGTTTTGTCAAACACCTTCTGCAACGTCTCTATTGTTATTTCTTCCGTTGATAACACAATTCTGTTTGGAGTGCAAAGAATTACTCAATAGACGACAGCCATTCGCTGCATATTCCTTCACAATGGACTGTGGAGCACATTTTTATGACATTTTTCAAATTTGTTCTACATACAATGTGTAGTGAGACTTTACACACTCCTGGCATTAGCGCGGTCGGTCGAAGGTGCGGCGCCTGCTTTCGTCGTCCGCTAACAGAGGAAAAGACTGGCCAGCTATTCCACCTATCATTGAGGCCTACAACATGTGATGGCCTTATAACATCACAGACCATTCGCAGGTTTCTGACTGGGGGTCTTGGTTGTTGATAGGAAAATCAAGAAGATGAGACTGTTAGTTTTACCAGAAAACGAATAGAAATAAATGAGAACGTTCTGCAACCAAGTCTTTATCAGTTTACATTATTTTCAAAGAAAGAAAGCAGAAAGGACACTAAAATAACTATTAATTATGCTGCATGATTGTTATATATTTAAACAGCTATATTTGTGTACCAGGTCTCCCTGGCCTAGAGGTTAGCGTATTTTTCCGTAATCCCGTATATTCTCGTGAGTAACGAGATGTGCGCGAGAATCGGTACCTGTTCTCGCCGCGTCGGTAACTTACGGGGTATATGAGCCGGTCGCTCAGAAAGCAGTGGCAAACTACTGAGCGTAATCTTGCCTAGTACATCAACAGTAGCTGAAAAATGCTGATGTTGACTGCAACGTCCTGTAAGGGATATGCAAAAAAAAAATATTTGTGTAACGTTCGCTGGCTATATAGTTGCATATCCCTTACAGGACGTCGCAATCAACCCCATCATTTTTGGCTGTTTGTGACTTCTTGGCAAGTTTACGTTCAGTAGTTTACCACTGCTTTCTGAACGACGGGAACACACACCATTTTATAAATACCAACGCAAGCAATACGTGTAAATTTTGCATTGACCGGGAGTAAAGTCTCAACACCAATCTCATCCGAATAGGTGCAACCCCTTTTTCAAGGCCCAAACAATATGAATGCCATGCTTCGAACTTAAGAGTTACACCTATTTCTTTCAGAGGATTTGGAAATAACCAAACTAAATACCAAACCTTGTATTCAACGCAGTATCAACACACGTAGACAACACATGTGAAGTAAAAGGAATTAAACGTCAACACAGCTGATATAAACAAAATATAAGCACAAAGACAGAAAGCTCAAATACACTATCGAGGATTCCACTGAGGGATGAAGTGAGTGGTGCTTTCCTTATTTCGCGTGATATATTAATTTCCATGTAGAATTTTTAGTCTGAAAAAGACGATGGGAAAGCTCTGGAAGTGTTGTTATAGTTGAGTTATTCGTTGTGACTATATAAATCGGCATAGGGAGGTCAGCATGGCCGAATTGATAAGATCGTGCGTTCATATACATCCAGTGTGCTGATGCCGAGGTAAGGGGTTCAATCCCTACACCGTACAGTTTGACTAAAATACTGACTTCTCGCCCTTGACATGGGGACGTAAATTACAAGTACCTCTGAAGTAGGAGTAGGTTCGCCTGATGGCGAGGGACACCGGTAATAGGGAATGCTAATCCAAAGGCAAAATTCAATCCAGTACTACTAGAAGCAGTGTGTATGGACTACACTTGAGTTCAAAGCGAGCGTGCGCACAAAAAAATCAGCATAGGTTTACACATGAACAGAGGGTGGGGTTCGAGTTCACGGCGCTGTTGAAAGGAGGATAGAGTTCAATGTGATGTTGATTTGTGGAACATTATATTGTCAATAAGTGTCGGCGTGGCTGAGATGTTTAACGCGATTAAACTTTCTATTCTGGTGGCGGAGTAATGAGTTAGTTCCACACGCTGGTCAATGGGACTTCAATGTTGACTTCTCGTTCAGAAAGAAATGGCAACCTACTGAAGGTGAAATTGGATAGGTAATCACAAACAACCAAAAGTGGCTAGGGGTATTGCACCGAATCAATACAAATAAAAGTGTTTTCTCTCAATTGAATCACTAAAAACAAAGTGTTATCTATCTCCAACGAACCAATACACACAAACTCTTATCTCTCCCCTGAATCAATACTAACGAATTGTTATCTCTCCATTGATTCAACGCTGGTTTTATTGAATAAATGGAGAAATAACACTTTGATTGTATTATCTCTCCACTGAATCAATACAAATTGTTATCTCTCCACTGAATCAATACAAATTGTTATCTCTCCACTGAATCAATACAAATTGTTATCTCTCCACTGAATCAATACAAATTGTTATCTCTCCACTGAATCAATACAAATTGTTATTTTTCCACTGAATCAATACAAAGTGTTATCTTCCACTGAATCAACATATACACCGTGTTTTCTTCCCACTGGATCAATACAAAGTGCTTTCTCAACACTGAATCAATACAACCAAAGTGTTATCACTCCACTTAATAAATACAAACAAAATGTTATCTCCCCACTAAATCAATACAAACAAAGTGTTATCTCCCCACTAAATCAATACAAACAAAGTGTTATCTCCCCACTAAATCAATACAAACAAAGTGTTATCACTCCACTGAATAAATACAAACAAAGCGCCAAAAAAGCGCGGGGATGAAAACGTACCACACAAAAGCCATAAACCAACCGTATCCCTGGCTGCCCGCAGTTCTATCTCACCACCATTCTGTGATTCCTGATAAATACGTACACAAATCACACTTTTCCGATACGACTGAATTCCTACAATTAGTCAGGAAAAATTGCTCGACGGTGCAGCACTTTGCCTTAACAACAATGTCAGCCCAGGCAATTTCTGCAGCAGCTAGATTTGGGGTTGACGGCGGCAGCTCTGGGTAAATTACATGCTGTCTGTTTGTGGGAGATATTGTACACACTAGAATCATGTGTGCTGATGTGTAATAACAGCTTCTTGTCTGTTTTTTTTTTTCTTTTTCTTTCCACTATCAAGTTTATTTTCAAATGCTACCCTGCTAACATACACGTTAAAGTCACACAGACGTAGAGAAATGCAAAGCACGATTTGGAAATACAACATGAGAATCAGGATTCTTATACAGGGTGTATTTTTAATGACTGTGCAGTGTTTGAAAATATTGCCGGTCCAAGTTTTGAATGCAGGCGGGATGCAGGCGGCTTGACCACTACGCCACTGTTACTCCTTTCCCACCCCCCTTCCCCATACAGTAAAACAGAAATAATTTTAACAGTAAAGTATAACACTATACATGAAAGAGGTACGGGGTGGGGTGGGGAGGGGAGAGGGGATAGGGTAAGCTATCATAAATGCTCCAAAATATGAATAAACAAGAAAACAGCTACGATCTACAACAATAATAGAGACTATATACTAGAAGGGTTGAACATGATATAACCCTTGGGGGAGGAGGGGGGACCATACGAGAATAGACCTATGTGGCAGAGTGGCTTTACGGTGCAGTGTTGGCCTCAACCTAGAGAAGTACAGGGCTCGAGCATACTTCTGGAGATGATTATACGCCTCTTTCCCTCCCTAAAACCCTGGCTGTTTAGCTTCTCAGACGATTGCGAAATACTAGGGGGTTGCGCAGTTAACAATCTCGCAACGGCTGGAAATCACAACAAATAGACAGAATTAGTTGCTGACATGGCCATATTTCAAACGCTGAAAACCGACCACAACAAACTATTTATAACTTGTGATTCTGGTATAGTCACATTACAGCATGTGTGATTATGGTATAGATGCTCTATAGCGTGTGTGACTTTGGTATGCACAAATTATAGCATGTGTGTTTCTGGTGTAAATGTATTACAGCATGTGTGATTATGGTACAGCTACTCTCTAGCATGTATGATTCTCGAATAGACACATCATAGCATGATTCTTGTATAGACATATAGTGTGACTATGTGTGACTATCGAATAGACACATTACAGCATGTGGTGTTTGGCCATCAACAATGATGATGACCATTCATTTCATCCAGTGGAGTTGAAAGTTTGGAGCTGAAGTTGGATGAAGAATGACTTGCGCGTAGAATTTGATTAAAATGAGGAAGAGTTGTGCAATTCGTCTAGAACACTCGCTCGCATGAATCCAGTGGCCAGACACGTCAAGACGACTGGATACGAACAAGTGTAGTGGCTGACCAGGGCGCTCCACTTGCCTTGCCGTGCTCATTACGTTCCACGACGCTTTGCAGGCAAACGCCGTCTTGCCTGTTGAATCATCAATGATTTCTTCCGCGCAGTCTGCCAAACCCTGTCTTCACATGTTGGGTAGGCATACCCTAGTTCACCAATTGGTTTAACACCAGATCGGTTACCCTGGCCTGGTTTTGCCGAAATGTCACATCCGATGCCAAGGGGGTGGCCGCTGTTACATGTGGACAACTACTAGGAGAGCCACAGGCATGAGCTGGATGTCAGGCTTGGACCAGCGGGAGATGGGCCCTGAAAAGCGCATGATAGTCATCCTTACCAAAGGTACTACCAATGCCTGTCATTCCAGACCCCCTTTACAATGAAGAAACAGCATGTATGATTCTAATATGCACACATTGTATAGCATGATTCTAGTATAGACTCATATATCATGTTTTGCTATGAAATAGACACATTACAGCACGTGTGAATCTAATATAGACACCTTACAGCCGTACGGTCCTGGTTTTGACATATTATAGTATGTGTAAATCTAACATAGATACATTACAGCATGTGTGAATTCAGGTATAGACACATTATAGCATTACAATTTAGGTATAGACACATTCTTGCATTATGATTTAAGTACTGACACACTATAGCTTTATGTTTCTGGTGTTGACACACAATAACATGTTTGATTCCGGTATAGGCACATTATAGTATATGTGATTCTGGTATAGACACATTATAGTATGTGTAACTATGGTATAGATACATTATAGTATGTGTGATTCTGGTATAGACACATTATAGTATGTATGATTCTGGTATAGACACATTATAGTATGTGTGATTATGGTATAGACACATTATAGTATGTGTGATTCTGGTATAGACACATTATAGTATGTGTGATTCTGGTATAGACACATTATAGTATGTGTGATTCTGGTATAGACACATTATAGTATGTATGATTCTGGTATAGACACATTATAGTATGTGTGATTATGGTACAGACACATTATAGTATGTGTGATTATGGTATAGATACATTATAGTATGTGTGATTCTGGTATAGACACATTATAGTATGTGTGATTCTGGTATAGACACATTATAGCATGTATGATTCCGGTATAGACACATTATAGTATGTGTGATTCTGGTATAGACACATTATAGCATGTATGATTCCGGTATAGACACATTATAGTATGTATGATTCTGGTATAGACACATTATAGTATTGTCATTCTGGTATAGACACATTATAGTATGTATGATTCTGGTACAGACACATTATAGTATGTGTGATTCTGGTATAGACACATTATAGTATTGTTATTCTGGTATAGACACATTATAGTATTGTCATTCTGGTATAGACACATTATAGTATTGTCATTCTGGTATAGACACATTATAGTATTGTCATTCTGGTATAGACACATTATAGTATTGTCATTCTGGTATAGACACATTATAGTATATGTGACTCTGGTATAGACACATTATAGTATATGTGACTCTGGTATAGACACATTATAGTATATGTGACTACGGTATAGACACATTATAGTATGTGTGATTCTGGTATAGACACATTATAGTATATGTGACTATGGTATAGACACATTATAGTATGTGTGATTCTGGTATAGACACATTATAGTATAATTGGCTCTGGTATAGACACATTATAGTATGTATGATTCTGGTATAGACACATTATAGTATGTATGATTCTGGTATAGACACATTATAGTATGTATGATTCTGGTATAGACACATTATAGTATAATTGGCTCTGGTATAGGCACATTATAGTATGTATGATTCTGGTATAGACACATTATAGTATGTGTGACTCTGGTATAGACACATTATAGCATGTATAATTCTGATATAGATACATTGTAGCATACACGGTGACTATTTCTATGTCGCTGAATGTAAGCTCTAAATTGAGCAACTCCGTTCAAGCACTAAGTTGAGCTAATCCTAGTGTGACCTAAATCATGCGGAGATCGATACGGTTATTGGTAATTTCAGCTGCAATCAATGTGGTCTGCGAATTTAATCAATCGATGCAGGTGCTGTTATATCGAAACTGTCCCTAGATATCCTGTAAGAGGTATTGTTTTGTGGAGTGTAGACTGGTATACTGTCCATCTACCGACAACATGACACCAGTGTCCGGTGTTTTTCTGTCATTTAAACAGAATAAAGTGTTGTTTCTTTAATGAATCGATACAAGCAAAGAGTTATGTCTTCATTGAAACAATACAAAGTGTTATTTCTTCACTGAAACAATATAAAGTGTTATTTCTTCACTGAAACAATATAAAATGTTATTTTTTTCAATGAAATGATACAAAGTGTTAATTCTTCACTGAAACTATCAATCAATCAATCATGTGCCATGCCGGAAAGCGTGGGCAGTCATGACTCGCCATTTCACTCGATCACCAGAGTCGTGGATCATCTCAGTGTTCCTGTCTCGTCCATGCCATGGGCCAAGCCATCCAGATATTTTCCTCTTGGTCTGTTCCCCTCAATCTTGCCAGTTGTCACTAAGTTCTCCAGTCCATTTCTTCTCACAACATGTCCAAAAAATTTTGACTGTCTACGTCTAATTTCTCTAATCAATCTACGATTTTCATTTGTCTGTAGTACTTGGTCATTGGTATTTCTATCTGTCCATGGTATTCTTTGCATTTTCCTCAGAAACCACATTTCTGCAGCCATCAGATGTTTTTCAGCTTGACTGCACATTGTCCAAGTTTCACGTCCATACAAAAGAACTGGCTCTATGTATCCCCTCAACACGCTATTTCTCGTTTCAATTGACATCTTTTTATTGGTCAGAATATTTTTCATCTTGCTAAAGGCTACCTTCGCCATGGCGATTCTTGTTCTTATCTCTTCAAGGCATCTCCGATCAGATTCCGAGATAATTGTACCGATTCACTTGTTGAAGAATATCCCCATTTACCTGTATATTACATTGTGGTACTTCGTTCTTCCTAGTGATGACCATAACCTGTGTCTTCTTACAATTTAATTCCAACCCCAGCTGCTCACTGTGGACAACAACCGCGCCTACTAATTGTTGCAGATCCTGTGCATTGTCTGCAATCAATACTGTATCATCTGCATATCTAATGTTATTTATGTTTCGTCCTCCAATGCTGATTTCATTTATGTCTTCTACATTTCTGAAAATATTTTCACTGTATAGGGAAAAAAGATCTGGAGACATTACACATCCCTGCCTAACACCTCTCTTAATAGGTTGATATTGTCCCACTTCATTATCAATCCTTATGCAGCTTGTTGTTTCCAATATATGTTTTTTTTTATAAGTCTAATGTCTTTCCCATCAATTTGTAGATCTGCAAGCGTATCCACCATGTTGACATGTCTAACTCTGTCAAAAGTGTTATTTCTTCACTGAAACAATATAAAGTGTTATTTCTTCACTGAAACAATATAAAATGTTATTTCTTCACTGAAACAATATAAAGTGATATTTCTTCACTGAAACAATATAAAGTGATATTTCTTCAATGAAACAATATGAAGTGTTATTTCTTCACTGAAATAATATAAAGTGTTATTTCTTCGGTGAAACGATATAAAGTGTTATTTCTTCACTGAAACAGTGGGAATCTTCATGGCGAAGTGGTCAAGCCGTTTGACTCGGGCTCCGAAGGTTGTGGGTTAGATTCCGGGCCGCTTCCCTCGGTTCGCGAGTTACATTTTTCGGAGACTCCTGTGAATCGTCGCTTGAGCTACGGAGTTCGTGCTTTGTGCGACGCTTTCCGCGCTGCGGAAAGAAGCTGAGTCACTGTCCAAAAAAAAAACTGTCATTTACTGCCAATATAGTACCTTGCGGTGTATGGCAGAGGGGGTCTTGAGTCTGAGGAATTAAGGCCGCCTGGCTAGTGTAGTCACCGCGAACTGTGCAGGTTAGGATTTTCTTTTTACCCCCGACAGCAAAACATCTCACACCTTACCGAGGGATCGAACCCAGGCTGGCCGAGTGGCTAGAACGCCGGACTCTCCTTCGGTGTTATTTCTTCAGTGAAACAATACAAAGCGTTGTTTCTTCAATATGAGTAAAGAACTGTATCTAAAACAGCCAGCTAGATGATTATGTCATGCTGATGTTGTTGTTTTTCTTGTTATTATTGTTGCTGTTGTTATTATTGTTGCTATTGTTGTTGATAATGCTGCTGCTGCTGCTGCTGCTGCTGCTGATGATGATGATGATGATGATGATGATGATGATGATATTATACTTGCTGTGATCGACGCAGCGGTGCCTGGGTTTCTTCTCTTAGGTCTAATGCCAAGTAGTGACACGTGCAATTGTTCATCAGCTTAGGTGTTATTTCACATAAAGCATTTCTTTTATATGATTCAGGTGGAAGTTTCAATAACCCTACACCTGCAAGAGCTTGGCACTCAAAGAGGTGATGTTCGACAATCTCGTCGTGTTATTTACAAAGCTGATACTCCGGAGTGCTTGAGCATATAGCAAGGCTGCCTATAAACGGCATGAGAAAATTCCACAGGTATTGATCGGTTCTCTTATAAGTAGATAGTTAAATTATACGAATTCAGAAATGAAATATAGGTAGCATCAGTTAGATCTTGTTTTCCGAGGCATGCTGGTACGTCGGGAAACAAAAAGGTGGACAGATTGGATGAGCCTGTGCCGCTGAGTAGACTTATAGTTTCACGCTAAGGCAGATTTGGTCACGGCTGTTTTGGGACCTTGCAAATAGTCATTGAGTTTGGTTTGAGGCTGCTGACAATATCAAAAAACCAGCTGAAAGGTTGGAGCGCATACAGAATGCGGCCATGAGGATGATCCTGGGGCGCATAAAGGACACACCAATTGAGGCATATCCTTGCACTACCAAGAATTGCAGACAGGCACAGGGTACTTCAAGCCAAATGGTACCTGAGAGTAGATGCAGACAGGGACCGCCCCATGCATGAAGCCGTGGTATGGTCAAGGGTCGTAGACTGAGAGGAGGCAGGTCCTGGATGGCACAGGCAGAAATATGTATAAGCCAAGTGTGTGAAATAGAGAGCATCAATCGTGAAAAATAGAGGGTAAAAGTGCCACAAGACACAAGACATGTCGGACTGGCACAGAGTAATAGTAACACAGGGTCGTGAGTGCAGAGAATAAGCAGATCACTAGATATATCTATAGCGTCTCGTCAACACACATAACTGTAACGACTAATCACCAGATCTAAATTTAGTGACTCATCAACACACATAACCTTAGAAACTTATCACATGATCTAAATGTCGCTGTAACGAATTATCGCTATATGTATCTGTAGCGGCGCATCAACACAAAAATGTGTAACGACTTACCAGTGTAACTCTATCGAGTCAATCCTCCATTTAATTTAAAGGTAGCCCCATATTAGAAACTGTCATTTGGATTTGAAGTGTTGGGCTTTCATTTATTCTAGGTCGTGGCATAATGGTGTGTTAAAACAAAAAAGTTAGTTGCGTATCCTTTGCAGGACGTAGCAGTCAACCACAGCACTTTTTGGCTGTTCCTGATTTCTTGGCAAGTAGTTTGCCATTGATTTCTAAACAATCAGCACCCATACTATTTCCTAAAAAATACCAACGAAAGACGGTCTGACGCCAGATCGCACACAGCTGTGCCTGGAACGCGGGTATGCGAGACCACGAACTGTGTCCGTAACACCTTCGCCACGGAGCCGGATAATGTGGTGAGGTAGCCAGTTAAAGCCACAACTCATAAACCTATCTGAATGTTGTTGTTGTGTTTTGTTAACGGAATCTTCTTCCTCGCCTTGGTGCGAAATGGTTATATTCTACCTGCCTCATATTTGTGGAATATCACGGCGGCCGCCTTTATTTCCCATAAACCAATGTTAGGCTGGGTCGACCTAAGAGCCCGGGTCATAGTTTGTTTAACAATCCCGGCCTCGAGGTAGATTCGAACACATGATCTCCAGGCCCGCAGGCAAAGATGCTATCCATTGAACTACCGCGGCTTCCTGTCTGGCGGTTTTAAATGTTAGTTACATGTCCTTTACAGGACGTTGCAATCAACCCAAGCAATTAATAGCGGTTTGATATTTACTAGTCAATCTATCGTTCAGTAGTTTGCCATTGCTTTCTGACCGGCCGATCTTTGAGCAGATCAACTCAAAGCAATCTGCTTTCAAAATATCAGCGGCAGATTTCCAACCAGCAACTCGTTATATCGGGGAATTGTGAAACTGCGTTTCACTAACCCCTGAACAACATAAACCGACTGCCTGGTGGTAAAGGTCTCAAAAATAAGCCAGAGTGTAGAGGACAAGTACGGAGCCAAGCTATAGCCTACTCAAATCTACAGGACAAGCACGGAGCCAAGCTATAGCCTACTCATATCTACAGGACAAGCACGGAGCCAAGCTATAGCCTACTCATATCTACAGGACAAGCACGGAGCCAAGCTATAGCCTACTCATATCTACAGGACAAGCACGGAGCCAAGCTATAGCCTACTCAAATCTATTTGTAGCAAGGGCATGTAATGATGAAGCTAAACAAGGACGCGATGAGGAAATCTCTTCTAACAATCTCATTTTCTGTCCTCTGGAAGTCCACGTTAGGGCACGGGGTCTAGCATTAGGAATCCCACACACTAATCATACTACCGTACCCGGCCTAATTGAGTTTGTCTCGGCACTGGGTACATGCTGCGGAGAGGCTGAATAGCCGCCCGCTGGGTGCTGTAATATACTGGTCATACGGCGAATTGGGGCGATTCGTTGTAATACATAGAAGTCTGAGGTGGGGGTACGTTAATTTTATTTCCAAAAGGTCACAAATTGGGCATGCAGGTCCGTCTTCTTACATTCGGCCCTTCCAATCAATCATCTTTCGTTCATCAATTACCTATTGTGCATGTTACATTCACATAGGGCACGGGGGAGGGGGGGGGGAGGGTAAGGGAATTGTCAAATGAATGTTGAAACATAAACAATGCATATTACAATGTTATGAGACAGGCAGGCAGACACGTACACAAGCACAACATGCATAAACACATACATAATACCTACAATCATACATATATCATTTACACAAACACAAGAGAGAGAGAAAGAGAGAGAGAGAGAAAGAGACAGACAGACAGAGAGAGAGAGAGAGAATAGACAGAGAGAGAGAGAATAGACAGAGAGAGAGAGAGAGAATAGACAGAGAGAGAGAGAGAGAGAATAGACAGAGAGAGAGAGAGAGAGAGAGAGAGAGAATAGACAGAGAGAGAGAGAGAGACAGACAGAGAGAGAGAATAGACAGACAGAGAGAGAGAATAGACAGAGAGAGAGAGAGAGAGAGAGAGAGAATAAACAGACAGAGAGAGAGAGAGAGAATAGACAGAGAGAGAGAGAGAATAGACAGAGAGAGAGAATAGACAGAGAAAGAGAGAGAGAGAGAGAGAGAATAGACAGAGAGAGAGAGAGAGGGAGAGAGAGAGAGAGAGAGAGAGAAACATAGAGAGAGAGAGGAGATGCGGAAGAATCTGTCACCAACACACTTTCTCGTGTAATCACAAAGCGGTAGAGATTGTAAGCGGGATGAAGGGAGTGGGAGACATACATACAGACAGACAGATAGACAGACAGACAGACAGACAGACAGACAGACAGACAGACAGACAGACAGACAGACAGACAGACAGACAGACAGACAGACAGACAGACAGACAGACGGACGGACAGACAGACAGACAGACGGACGGACGGACGACAGACAGACAGACAGACGGACGGACAGACAGACAGACGGACGGACGGACGGACGGACAGACAGACAGACAGACAGACGGACGGACGGACGGACGGACAGACAGACAGACGGACGGACGGACGGAGGGACAGACGTACGGGCGGGCGGGCGGGCGGGCGGGCGGACGGACGGACGGACGGGCGGACGGACGGACGGACGGACGGACGGACGGACGGACGGACGGACGGACGGACGGACGGACAGACAGACAGACAGACAGACAGACAGACAGACAGACAGACAGACAGACAGACAGACAGACAGACAGACAGACAGACAGACAGACAGACAGACAGACAGACAGGGAGAAGGCATATGTTCAAGTCTATGAGATAAATTTTTGTACGAACACTGCGAGTTAACGGGGGAGTGGAGAAGAGAGCGAGCACACATACACACAAACACACACACACACGCGCGTTTGTGCCCGTACACGAATGAGCGCCATTGTAAAATGCACAATAGATAATTGATGAACGAATGAATCCTTGCAGCAGTACCAGACTAAGGGTTAGAGAGACACCAGGAAAAGTTTCAAAGACGAAACAATTCAAAGGATGCAGGTAAGTAATTTACATATTGATGTTATTTAACTAATTTGATGCGTGTCCTTTACAGGACGTCGCATAACACCCCATCATTTATTGGCTGTTTGTCATTTTCTAAGTAATTTTATGTTCAGTTGTTTGCCATTGCTTTATAAACGACCGTCAATCATACTATTAGGAAAACCAACACAAAGCAGCCTGCCTTCACATTGCCTGCGGTTGACTTCGAGTCTGGTATCGCGGGATGGTGAAATAGTGTCCAAAGTATCCGGAGGAATAACACAACAGCAGATGCTCCCGCAATCAAAACAAACTACAGCGCTGTAACTTCAATAAGAATAAAACAACTTGGGGATATTGAACCAAACACAGCGCAGTACGGACGCCCCAGTTCCAAGGACTGGTGCTTTCACGCATCGAGTATGCCCTGGCCATCCTCACTGTCAGCCCTACACAGATTGAAAGACTTGAAAAGGTACACAACGAAGCCATGTGCATCATTTTGGGCTGCACGAGAGACACCAGCTGTGTAGCAGTAAGATCCGCCTTGACTTCCCGACAATGGAACACAGGATCAAGATCTGGAGAGCTCGTGCATTCTTAAAAATAAGTGCAGATGATCAGAACCCTCTGCATGACGCTATATTCAGAGACAAGGGTGACAGGCTAAAGAAGGGCAAATCATGGATGGGTCGGGCGGAAGATGTCGTTGGACAGGTCTGCAGTCTTAACAGTATCAACTCCGGCAAGGAATGGGTGCCGATGCCTCCAGCTTTTAAGTGCACTTTCTCCTGCATTATCACACTCGACAGACTGTGCAGAGAGCAGAACCCTGCCGCTGTCAATGCAGAGGTCAACGCGCTCATCTATGAACACACAGATAGCCCCGAAGTGCTCATCTATACAGATGGATCTGGTGTGAAGCAGCAGAGAAGTGCGTGGGCATCTAAAGCCCGTTCAGCGGGCCGAACCGTTCAAGAATCCAGTGGTGCCCACACTATGACCACGAGCAGCATGACGATAGAAGTGATGGCAGTAACACAGGCTTCCATATGGCTGGAATCACAGCATTATACCAACGTGTGTGTACTAAGTGATTCAATGAGCATGATTCAGAAGGTCGAAGCTGGATCTGTATGTAGACAGTGGACTGAGTCGCTGCGGAAGTCTGTTGTCCGTAAAGTCACCTTCATCTTCGTCCCGGGACATGCGGGAGTCGAGGGAAATGAACGAGCTGATACACTGGCTGGCTCTGCACCCCCTGTAGATGGCCAGCCCATGGATCGTGCCGATGTTATTAACGTCCTTAAAGATATGGCTAGAACAGAGGACGTCAGTGAATCCACATCGCTGTCCAGGATGAAAAACTTGGGAGTAAGAATCGGCACGGCAAGACTCGAGAGGTACATCGGGACAACGAGGTGCCTCGTCAACCAACACAGAACTGGCACTATTAGCCACCGGACGCTGATGCATAAGCTGGGGGGGGGGGGGGGGGTCTGAGCACCTATGGACCTGTCCGGAGTGAAATGAAGATACCCCAACTGATAACTGATAACAGCGCAGCAACTTCAGTAAAGATAAAACAACTTGGGGATATTGAACCAAATACAGCGCTGTAACTTCAGTAAAGACAAAACAACATGGGGGTATTGAACCAAATACAGCGTTGTAACTTCAGCAAGAACAAAACATCCCGGTCATGCTGAATACAACACACACACACACACACACGCACACACGCACGCACGCACGCACACACACACACACACACACGTATAGTGCACCAAGAACTGTAACAACCATGATTTTCACATATCAAAGCATCATAACGATAACTACAATAATTATGAGACTTATGTGTCTATGTACTCTATAATACTAAATGGCGCGGGGGAAGGAAATAAGGCTAAGTATTTGTAAGACTTGTTTTCACAGAAGGAGTCACCGTGTGTCTATACCTGAATCGCTTATGCTGTAATGTATCTATATCAGAATTATACATAGTATAATGTGTCTATTCCAGTATCACACGCGCTATAATGTGTCTATACTAGAATCTATTACTGGCACCTTGCCATCTTGACAGACGATTGATTGTTACATTGTGATTAAAAACACAAAGACATAATAACCTCTCCATAGCACAAAGCCTTGGCTGAAATATAGAGACCGTTGGTTGCCCATGCAGCATAATCCCTCTCTCGGTCTGATTAATTTACTACAGAGGAAAAGTAATACCAATACATCTGTAACAAGTCAAGCTGCACAAGCTGCAAGATCAGCAAAGCAATGCTCTAACTGTTAGCCGGTCGGAGCTTCGATCCTAAACCAGTTGCCGACCAAGGCGTAAGGACTGGTCTGCCCTGCCTGGACATTTAGTCTTTAGGTTGCATTTCCACGCACTGGAATAAGGTGAGTACTCTTTCAAAAGTGCTCCTTTGCCGAAACCGAGGTGCAATGCGGTGTGTCGGATTTGATGAGCGCCGCCCAACATTCGGCGCTAACAGAAAGCATGTAGTACTGTATGGTGTCATACGGTAGCTCAGTCGTATCTAACTAGGGCCTGGCTAACGATAATCACACCAGAATCACATATGCTATAATTTGCCTATACCTGAACTACACATACTGTACTATCATTTGCCAATACAGAATCACCGTGGTTTTCAAATAATCGCATCATCGTAACGATAACAACTATGATTATGAGTCATAAGTACCCTATGTCCTCTACAATACTAAATAGTGCGGAGGCGGGAAATAAGATTGGCTAAGCATTTGTAAGAAACAATTTACAGCCGCGGAAATGTAGACATGCAAAAATAGGTAAGAAATCGTGGAATAAATAAGTTCTAAACGCACTAGAAAAGAGATTAAATCAACTTGAATGTTTTTGACATCCGGTGTTGACCCGGGATGAAAAGATTAAGCGGACAGGAAACAGATCACATGAACACATGCTGAAAGATAATGCATGAAATAGAGGGCATTCGTGGCTGAGATTTTGCGGTGCCCGTCTCAATCTCAGAAGGTCTCGGATTCGAATTCATCATAGGGCTGAGAAATGTTCCAAGAGGCATTGCTACAAAAGATAACACAAGCCCCCTGACCTCTTGAGTGGTAAGGTCAGATGTTTAACCTTCTCGGATAAAGGCGAAAAACGTGAGGTCCAGTGTAGGTTTAATATCCCACGGCAGTTGGAATAGCAAAGAGTAGGCCGTAATCCCATTGTCTTGGCAGCACAGTTAGGAATGACAAAGCTACTTACGGGAAGATATACTTCTTGAGAGAGCAAACATTCCACAAATGCATGTCAAAGACCGACACACTGACCTTTAGCGTGCATAATTATGTGTGACGTACTTCCCTCGAATGAAACACACTAAGAATAAAACACATATTGCCATACGAAATCGTTATTGGATACAACATTATTGGCACATAAAAATACGCAATGCCTTGCAGAAATCCACGCTTGTGAGAGACGCGGGTGGAAGGCATAATAGATGAGGAGACAGGTTTAGATCAGAAAAAATAACACCATCTTTTGAGCGTGTAATACTGTGCCATCGTGCCGGGCGCAAGGAAATGAAGATCACCGTGTCACGTTGTTTTAATGTGAAGATAACTGATCGGATCGGATGGTAATCATTATTAATACAGTCGTGATCATTATCTGTTCTTTCATCATTATCATCATTATCATCATCATCATCATCATCATCATTTCTACCTCCATGTATCGCAAGGATTTTCGTTCGTTTGTTCGTTCGTTCGTTCATTCTCCGTGGAAAACGACTAGACCACTCGATTACATGGTTAGTTGGTTGGTTGGTTGGTTGGTTGGTTGTTTGGTTGGTTGGTTGGTTGGTTGGTTGCTTCAATGATTGATTGTTTGGATTGCTAGTTGGTTGGATGGTTGATCTGGTTGGTTGGTTGGTTGGTTGTGTGGATGGTTGGTCGGCTGGTTGTTAAGATGGTTAGTCGTTTGTTTGGATGGTTAGTTCGTTGTTAGGATGATTGGTTGGATGGGTAGTTAGTTGAATGAATGATTGAATGAATGAATGAATGAATGAATGAATGAATGACAGGTTGGTTGATTGGTTGGTTGCTTGGTTGCATGGTTGGACGGATGAATGATCTTTTGGTTATTTGGATGATTGGTTGACTGGTTCGCTGGTTGGTTGTTTGTGTGGTTAGTTGTTTGTGTGGGTGATTGGTTATTTCTTTACGCGGCTGGATAGTTATGAATGCCTGGAATCCCCATTTTTCCTGGCCGGTACCATAGTACCATGGCCTAGGAGACAGCCTTACAGAGCTCTCCTTCCACTATCCAAGTGCAGCAACCATCACAACATGCACGAACCATGTTGGAACTACATAAATGAGTCCAGGCACATAAGGATGAAACCAGCTCACACTTCTTCTGCTTAGTTTAGTTTAGTTTAGTTTAGTTTAGTTTATTCGACGGATCAACATCACGGCACACGTGTGTAACCCATAAGTGCTCGATTCTACTCCTAACTCAAGCCTGAGTCCGCAGAATCTCCGCTCAGTGCACGAACTCCGTAGCACCGGCGAGGATCCTGAAATACTTTGGGTGGGTTTTTAACTCGAAATTTTGCCCGGGCAGCTTGATAGCGTCGTTAGGCTACTCTTTTTCGATTTCCAACTGCCAAGGGATATTTTACTTGCCCAACAATACACACGGGCGTCTGATCTCACTACCCAGAGACCAGGGCAAATTTTGTTACTAGAAGTGCACGTGAAAAAAATCCCGGACCTCCCCGAGGCTTGAACCCGGAACCTCCAGCACTCGAGGTGGACACCATACCTCGAGACCACCCAGTCCCTTCATCAGCCCCTTCTTCTGCTTATTAACCCTCAAAAGGAGCATAGGTCCTTATTCAACTAGCTTCAAACCCTATTATTCTTTGCTATCTCCTTCAGTTCCTCCCCTGATTATTCATCTGGGCTCGAATTCTCTTCGCTAGATTAGGTAGGGGCTGCTACTGCTTCTCCATGGCCTTTGTGTATTTCATTATCAAGAGACCCCAACCGAATGTCTAGAAGCAGTTATGTGGTTTTTGATGTGCTGACGCAGGATGCAAAGACCGGTCTGGACAGTTACATTAGGTGCATATCCTTTGCATCACGTAATAGTCAACCCTGGCTACTTTTTGGTTGTTTATGATTCCTAGGCAAGTTTACGTTCAGTGGTTTGCCATTTCTTTCCAAATGGCTGGCTTATAACTTGTATGGAAACCAAAGCAAGACGGTCGGCTTCTAAATCGCCCGCAGCTGTGTTTCGAAGAACTCTATACTGGATTACGAATCGCATTTGTAACCCCTTCGCCTCAGATATGGACAGTATCAAGATCAAATTAAAACATATTAAGATATTAGGAGAAATAGACCCTTGTTGAAAATCACACCCTGATCGGCCAGGCTAATAACGATTTAGTGGAAGATGCCAATGAAAGTAGAAAACTATACACGACTATAAGCAAGAGACAATTTTTCGGTGATCATACAGTGAGAAGAGGGACATTGGAGAACATCGTGGCGACTAAACGATTCAGTGCTGGAAGCGGTAGAGGCAGACCTAGAGAGATGCTGCTTGATGGTCCACAGCGACGGCATGCAGGAATATAGTCCGAACAACTGATCTGCAAAACCAAGGACAGAAATTTGTTACAGGACATCGCTGTCAACATCAGCATCTTTCAGCTGTTTGTTGATTTCTTGGCAAGATTACGCTCAGTCAGTCACAAAATTAGCACCCTCTGGCTGTGTCTGGGAGCACTGGCTTTTGTAAGGTTGTTTTTTTTTTTGTTTTTTTTTTTTGCATATCCTATTTACAGGACATCGCAGTCAACACATATATAATATGTCCCGATACGGATTCGAAACTATGACCACCGGGTCAGACATCTCGGCCCCTGAAAGTGTCCTGAAGGCCTGTCACTGCGCTTCCGTGGCTCCTGGATTTACTTACAGTGGGATAGGTGTAGCAGTGTCCCGTATATATACAGCAGAGTGTACGTTCAGTGAACCTTCGCACTTAATGAAGAGAAGATTCGCATTTAGCGAGCTAGCGGAAGTGACGAGTGTGGGGTTGGGGTGATTGAATGATAAAGTGATTGATTAAATAACTGATTGACTGATTGAAAGATTCATTGAAAAATACTGACTGAGTGATTGGTGGATTTATTGGTTGCTTGGCTGTTAAATTGATTGATTGTTGGTTGATTATTTTATTGGATTGATTGAATGATTGATTGTGTGATTGATTGTGTGATTGATTTGATGATTATTCATTACTTGACTGACTGCCTGTTTGACTGGCTAATTGATTAATTATTTGACTAACTGGTTGGCTAGCTGATTAATCATTCATTTACAGGATTCAGGGACTATGCATGACACTGTAAAACTAACCATTATAACGACCATTTTCAGGTAATACTAGTAAATTATCAGGTCAGAGCACGCGACATAGCATGACCGTATACTCAAACGTGACTATACTAAACTACACAGTCACTGAATGATGATGTCACAGAAAGCTAGGCACTACCCACAGATAGTCAGACAACAAATCAGATTCGAATTACTCCTACAAGCTGTCCTTTGATATCGACCACATAAGGATTCGAACCCAACATTGTTCGAAATAGACTCAGACGCCGTACCTTAAGACCACTTATGATTCCCATTGGCAAAGTTTTATACAGCGCGCAACAAACAGATTCCAGCTATCTCAGACGGCAATTTCATGAATAACTCAAATCTCTCACATAGCTATCATTAACGATATAGAAAATGGAACAGAACGGGGCTGGGGGAGAGGGCAGTTCCCAAAATGCTAACACAAATGGTATAATATTCTCTGCCGGTCGATATGTCTTATAAATTATTCATTTATAATCCTCCGTTAATACAAAAATGCCGGTGTGATACTGACATCACCCACTGAATGCCGATTGGCCTATAAGAATACGACGCTAGCGTCGATTTATTGAACTGTACAAATATGGTTCTAGCACCATATGTCCAATGGGCCTTAAGGCCTGTAAAAGGGCCCTTTAATTTTCTACCAAAAAATTAGTAAAATATGAATATAATTAGAGGAACTGCGGTAAAGCTGTGGAAATTTACTTTGTGTTATTTTACATTGTTTACGAGAATATGGCGGATAGGCATTGAACCGTTAAGGCCTCTGGAGTTCTTATGCTTGTGGCTACGGTTTGCATTCGCATTTTCCTCATGTGGGACTGGTAGTACATGGTTTCGTCGCCCTGATACTGAGTGAATGCGTGGCGCGACACTGTGAGCTGTGAAATTCGTGTGGAATGCTTTTACATATGTCCGCTATTGTTTGTAGTGTGAACTGCATGTTCGGAAAATGGCGGTCGGCTGTCGCTGAATTGACTGGTTTGCCTTTTCGGTTCACGAGTGCATTTGTCAGGATGCTTCTGGGAGAAGTCGCTGGAGCTACGGAGTTCGTGGTTTGTGCGGCGCTTTCGGCGAGTCGCCCTGCGGAAAGAGTCCGAGCCATGTCGGATAAAAACCGGGTCAATGAAGTCTTCCTAGTGACTGCCGATTCCATCGAAGATGAACTGTATTTTTCGTAGAGGACTTTTGTTTTGGCATTCTGGCGGCGGCATTATGCACAGTGTACCTGTGTGGGCTGTTGGCTTGCCGACACTCCTGTCTATTCCATTGTTCACATTGGGCAGTGAGGAGCATTTTGTGTGATATTCCCTGGCACAGAAACGGAGCATAATGGGGACGACTTGTTGCCGTAAAGTTGGAACCGCGACTAACTATAGTGTTTACGATATATCCAATATGTCTCAAGGTCTGGAAAAGAGCCATTTCTATGTTTGTTGCATGTCCTTTAAGGGACGTTGCGGGATCAACCCGAACACCATGTTGATTTACTAGGCAAGTTTACATTCAGTGGTTAGCCATTGCTTTCTGAACGAGAAGTCAGTGTTTTACTACTGCACATTGCCAAGGGAGCAATGGTAGCGCATGGATAGCATGACTGCCTGCCCAACCGGTAGACATGTGTTCAATCCCCGTCGAAGCTAATTGTTAATTGACACGGGTTGCCAGGTAGCCTAAGCGTAGATGGGTACTCTGGGAAGTAAATGGAGCCGACTTGGTATTGATCACACCATGCATCTCCCTCTTCCTCCTCCTCC